>JAUOZQ010001117.1:0-18009 GCA_030710315.1 Anomotaenia brevis
GCTTAGCTTTAGATTGATGTTTGGGAATCCGGCTGCTCCAAAAACCGTACCACCTGAAATAAAGTAGACCCAGCTTAATGCAATATGCAAAAGCACCTTTAGCATATGAGAAAAATAAACGTGCTTTGGGATAGGAAAGCCCACTTTATGGATGAGGTCATTTCTAGAATATGCTTTCAATTATTTGGAATCATATTTTCAACCATATAAATGAAGGCCAACTCTACAGGACCAGGTTAGTAGAATGTTGAAATTCTTTGTGTTCTCCTTGTCAGTTTCCTGCGCCTTAGGCTGTTTTTTGAGGTCATCCTACGAGGTGGTTCATGACGATGAAGGTAAGTTGAACATGTCATTATTGTCGTATTTCTCCTGAGAACTATGCAGTGATTTCCAAACCCATGCATCAAGTTAGGTAAACACCACACTACTGTATTATGTGGCCAAAGCCATGCTTGCTTTTCACATTGACGATGAAGGAAAGAAGATCGATTTGATGGAATTGTGGCTGGATGGCATGTAGAATGCTTGAATGAATACACTGAAAGCGATTTCGAATGTTCGATTTTGATGGAGCATGTGATGTTCAATGCTTACATGAAAACCAAGCCTTGTTTTTGGTAAGCCTCAGCAAGTATGCCTCTGTTTGTGCCCCTCTATGATTTGAGAACATTGTTTGTACCAACCGATGGACCTGAGGGAGCAGCAGCATGGCTGTGGTCTTTTCCGAGTAGTGGTTCATTGGTGATGATCTTTCGGTTTAGTCTGTGTGCTAGTTAAATGAAAAGGCGGAAGATTAAATTCCTGCTACTTAGCGATTACGGCACATGTATCCAGAAGCTGTGCTTACAAGCATTTCTTTAAAAGATTGGGACCCATTTTTCTTCCTTTTTTCTTACATATTTAAATAATGTTTTTTGCTTGCCAGCCTCGGAGTCAACATGGTCTTGCCTAGGGTGCAGTTGATGAATCTCAGGATCCACCTTCATTTGCAATTCCGTTTTCTTGAAAAGTTTCAAATAACTGGAGTGCAGCCCTTTGTTTTCGGTGAAATTATTGGGTTTCCACCCGATGATTCCAGTTTGAGATCAACCGTTGACACGCTACTGCGTGGATTCCATGACGCTCTCATTTCAATCGATTGCAAGGATTTGAAAATCTGAAATATTTTTTGAATCCTTTATCCTTTTGCCTTTAAGAAATAAAACACGTTCTTAAAACCATTATATATATTTTCCTGAATGAGGAAACACTCCACATTTTCTCCATATGAACGTCGTTAATACAGGATGGACTAGTACAGTCACACGGTATTAACAAACAAAGCGGAATGGTCTGTTGCAAAGGTAAACACCTCAGGTGATAAGACATAATGAAAATCAAACTCGATATCCTTTTTGTGCAAACTTGGCAATCAAAACATTTTAAATCTTCATCATTTCTAGAACATTTCCCAAATTAAACATATTACCAAAAAATGGTTTGAAAAAAGACAGAGCGAAAAAAAACAGGACTAACATAAGTGGATGGATTTTTGGGATACGCAAACGTGCTTAGGATCCATTGCATACCGAATTGTTTGCTTTCAGAAATTGTTAAAGTAACTGGAAATAGACTGGAATTTTGCTAAGTGAAAATAACTAAGCCCGAAAAGGCGTCTTATTAGAATCGATACTAGACTTAAATAAGAGCATTCCTTTAGTTCTAAAACTCAAAACACCAATTCGCTTTGCAAATGGTAGGTGCTATTGTACGATTAGAGGCATTGTTATTTCTCCGATATGGTTATCTAATCATAATAGCTAGCTCTTTGTTACTATTGTATAGTAGTTTCCAAAAATCCACATGGCAAAGGCGAATTCGGGCTAAGGATTCCTACAACGGTGCAGTTAACGTGTTTAACTTCTTTATATACCATTAACATTTTCGTGAAGGAATCTAGTGAGAACATAGTATCAATTTATGATTCCAGAAACGCGACAGTTAATAATGCCGAACTTAGGAATCGTTAACATTAGCAGTTTATCTTGTCTTTATTCGAAGTGGTTCTGAGAGTTAAATTATTGAAAATGGAAAACTGAATCTAATAACATTGTCTTATGAAGCCAGTTTCTTATTAATGCGACTAGACTTGATGGGTAGTCTGGATAGTCGAGTTCGCTAGCCATAGATATGGATAAAATGAATGAGCAATTGTTCCAATCTCCTTCAAATGGTACTCAAATCTTTACTATACTGGGCAGCTGGGTTTTGAAGTACTACGAAAGCCATACTTGAACTGACGAGAGATTCTGATTGTGGAAACGTAGTTAACGATATTTCCGTGGAATTTTGAAGACGTCTTCATCTATCGCCTCTGGTTTTAATAATAGGGTCATTGATTTTCGTTTCGGGTCTGTTTACTTGAAAAACTGCACAGTCCGTTCCTGAGAATATTCTTCTATCATACTAGTCCATTTGTCAATTCAACTTTCCGATTTCAGTATTGCATTAATTTTTCAATCACAATAAATACTGGCCTTATCTATTATCAGAGATTAATCCATTATTATTTTTTATATATAATTCTATAAAAATTAATTTAGTCGTGTTAAGAATTGCAACACTGAGTTTGGTAGGCCAACCACAAGTATCTCCTCTCTCAGGAAATTAATTTCTTTCCATCGAAGGAAGCAATCAAGTCCTGCCATTTTTTAACTCACAGACAGGAAAATGCAAGACTTTGTCAGCTTTATATCAAAAAATTGTTTTTCTACGTCGAAAGAATGTAGAATGAAATCATTAATGAAAAAGGATTTATTGCACTGATCGATGGTTGGAGAATATCTTTAATCTTGTGTTTGAGCATTGCCGTATAAAATGTATTTTGGCATTTTGGAACATACTATAAGATGGCACTGTTTGACTGCCTACCCAACGATTAATTCCATATAATTGAAAAAATATTGGCTTATTTCAAATGAGAGAAGGAGAGTTGCGATGAAATGATGTTCACCAATTCGAAAAGAGATGTGTTCTCTTCCCTTTAAATTACATGATTGTTAGCAAAACCACTAGACAGTGCTCCCACATGACTTTGCTGTTGGTAAGATTAGCAGAGGGATTCTTTGCGTAAAAAAGAAGACTTCCTCAGTTTTGATGGGTTGGGAGGCCTCCTCCATTTATCGGATCGAGGTAAGCAATAAGAGAATAATATAACATAATTGTCGCAGTTTTCCTGCTATAAATATTTATTATTATCCAGCATACTGACCGATTCAAAGGAAGATCAGAGGAGAGCGCAGGATTTTTTCCAATAAAGATAAAACCTAATTTGGATTTTGTTGGTTTTTGCCTTAAATTGCTTTTCAGTATCCTTATTGGCGTGTTTGCGGTTAATAAAGTGTTGAGGTTATTTCCTGTGGTTTAAAAAGTGATTTGGAATGTTTCAGCAAGTTATCAATCTTGCTTACTTATCGAAAGTTATATTTAAATATGTTATAAGATTTTTTTAAAGTCACTGATTAAGAAAGGGCTAGTTCCATTACCGGCTTAGCTTCACTTGGGCACTGCAGCCGAGACAGTCCACTTACTCTGTAGCTCTCAAGCTCACACAAAGCCTCTTCAAATCTAGTCGCCAACCTACCGAAGTGTAAAGTGCACGAAAGCTAAGATGACTATAGTTGGAACGAAGGGCTAGAGATAAGATGGCTGGCCGCCTTACTGTTTATTTGACTAGAAGAAGTTAGAAAGACCAGAAAGCATTAGAAATGTTTGTAACTCATCGTTTTCCCTAAAAATTTTCATCTTGTGGAAAAATGATAAAAGATAGGGGAAGTTGCAGAGGTAAAGATTTAGCCTTTTTCGCCAAAGAAAACTTCGTGTTATTTTAAGAGCTGGCAAGAAGGTCTTAAGCTATTGTAAATCATCTCAAATTGCAAGTTGAATCTGCTGTTTGAAAATGAAAATGCGGCTAACGGGACGAGCATTACGGTGTGTCAAATAGGTATTTAGGACTGTCTGAGTTGGTAATATGGAAATTTGCACTCCTTAAACGAAGTCGCCATAATGAAAATTTTCCCTAAACATCAACTGAGGAATTTCAATGGAGACTTCGATTCGACTGTGGTGTATAGAAGAAGCTAGCAGCACAACGGACGACGATCGAGTTGTGCAGACAGTCCACAGAAAAGGTTCTGGTGGCCCACTTGGATTTCGGGCCGACCACTTTTATTGAACCGAGGAGGATCTCACCGACCCGATGCGCTGCAACTCGATGAGATCCGCGCTCTGGTTGAGTCTCAGGAGCAGTTCAAGGCCTCCTCAAGCCAGCTGAGACGGACTTCCAGCGTCTGCGCCAGCTGGACTAGGAGATTAAGAGCTACGGTGTGGAGAAGAATCCCTACACTTGGTTCAACATGGTGGCCTTGGAGGACACCTGGCGCAACCTCCAGAAGATGATCCAGGAGCGCGATGAGGAGTTGAGGCGTGAGCTCACCCGACGGTAACAGAACGACCAGCTGAGACAGGAGTTCGCGTCCGCGGCCAACGCCTTCCACGCCTGGCTCCAGTCCGTCTGTAACTCCCTCATGGAGGGTTCGGGCGGTCTGGATGAGCAGCTGGAGGCCATTCGCACCAAGTGCGCGGAGATTCGGCGCGCGTGGCCGAGCTCAAGCAGATTGAGGAGCTGGGAGCGAGGCTGGAGGATCATCTTACTCTGGGCAATGGATACATCGAGCACAGCACTGTGAGTTCGTGCTACAGGTCATAAGTTAGGAGGGGAATGCATTCGAGGCTCTTGTGGCTACTCATTTCACTGGGTTCTGGTAGATGAGTGAAAAGAAGCAGACTCTAGAGCCCGGGACTGGTACCTCCTGTGTCACCGTTGGTGTTGGCTTCACTGTTTTGTTTAAAACGCACTTTAACTAATCTACACTTCGGTTGAAGTGTCTACTTACTGCGTCCAAAGGTGTTCTGTTCAATCGTAACAACAATTCCATAATTTATAGACTTGGGACAGGACAGTGTTTGAGGCCTAACAGGAAGAATGAGAGTTCCTTGCTGTTGGGGCTTCATGTGCCCGAAATTGGGTTTGTCACCTTTACCCCTTTAAATTCCCATCAAATGATGTTCCCCAAATCCATGCATGACTGTAGTAGATGGATACGAAGTAGGGCCACACTGCTCCCACGGTTTCGATTTAATGATGGCTTGTACCAGCCGGTGGATTTCCTGTAGGATGGGACTAGACTGGCCTATTTCACTGGATTAATTCACGCCGCTCGACCTTGTACGCGCGCACACACGAGATTGAGTGACTCACCCCTCCCCCATACACGTAGCAGTCGTCACGCTGTGCATGTGCGCGGTGCTAGCTGTGTTCCTGTGTGCTTTGTGCGCGGAATTCTGGCAAATGTGCGCGCCTACTAGGCCTCTCGCCTAATTGCCGGCGTTCTATTTGGGGCTCTTACGGTGCCTTTTTTGCAGTGCCTGGGGTCCAAATGTGATCAGTGGGGACGTCTAAATGGCCATTGGAAAAGGTCTAATTCGGTGGAATTAGTGTTGGGTTATTTGACAGTTAGGAGTATCTTATGCACTTATAAGGAAATCCTAATTGCTGCATTCTATTTCGGCTCCTTGGGTGACTTTTTTGCTGTGGTTTGGATTGGTATGATCTTCCTGCTATTCTCCTTCGCTATTTCGTTTCAAGTAGATAAGGTGGTATGGAACTACTCTGGTGGGTAGGAATATCCTAGATTTGTAGGGAAATCCTTTCACGAAGTGGCTCTGAAGTTGTAGCAGTTTGTGAAGCATCTACTCTCTTGACTAGCTCAACAAGTACCTAGCTAAGAAGTCGTGTTTATGTGAAGGCTCGTGTTCAATTTCTCATTAAACTGCGAGCGTGTTTACGAAGACTACAGGCTCTGCGTGCGTTTCGCCATAGGTGGTACGGCTTAGTAAGCTGGTCATGTGCCCGAAACTGCCTTTAAATTCCCATGATTTTAAGTACCGTGGAAATTGGTATGGATAGCTCTGTTACTATCACAGTTCCGACAAGTCGTCGATGAAATTTGGGCGATACAGCTATCGCAGAGAGAATGTGAGTGGAAGAAGATGTGAGGATGTGGCCTAAGTGGTGTTTGTGTTTTTGCCGTGTGGTAGGTGGGACTGAGCCGCGCGTGGGATGAGCTGGACCAGCTGGTGATACGGATACGGCACAACCTGGAACAGCAGATCCAGGCACGCAACGTCTCGGGTGTGAGCGAGGAGGTACTGCGCGAGTTCTCCATGATGTTCAAGCACTTCGACAAGGACAAGTCGGGACGCCTGGACGTGCAGTCCCGCGACGAGGTCGAGGAGGAGCTCTACGCCGTAAGTCGCCACCCTACCCCCTTTCTCAGAAAGCTCTACTCAAAACTGCACCTCAAATCTGTGATCTTAAGGGTGCTTGACTTCGGAATTCCCTTTAGATTTAATTTCAGAATCGATTATTTTTGAAAACGGCCTAAACATGGGCTCAGTAGCTTGTTAAATGCGGGAATATGATACACGATACACAAAAAAATTTGGCTCAATTTTGTGTTAAATAAAAGGGAATCGTTGAACTTCTCAAGCCATAAATCCCTTATGATGGGAATACGGGTAATAAATACCGTTCCTTAGAGTTGTTTCCTGCGAAAGTGGGTTTAAATAACGCTCTCTGCAAAAGTACACCTCAAATCGGCGACTTTACTTCTCCTAAAGAGGGTCTCCATGAGGCTCAAATCGGTGATTTTCTTGAAACTTGAGAGTCCAAAATGGGCTCAATGTCTTATTTATTGTTTAGATTCTCATATAGAATGCCTGGTTATTGTAATCAGTGTAAGAAAACTCAGGTTATTTGCCAATAAGCAGGCAATTGCATTGAAGAATATGATCTAAATGTGTCATCTAAAAGTAAGTGGAGGAGAATTGCTGGAATTTTCATGTTCCGGAAAGTTTGTGCAAAACTGTGCCCCGAATCGACTATTTTAGTTAAGTAGGTCCAAAAAAGCTCGAGTCGTTATCACTTTAATTTCACCTGCTATTAGCCAGGCGATCATCCTAAAGAAGGTGGTTCCTCCATGCTTCAAGATGAGCTCAAGATTCCCAGTAATTAGACTTAAATATGGGTCTGAATTGCCTCTAGTTCTTCAGGAGGGAGGAACTCGGTGATTTCTAGAAGTGTTCTTCCTGCAGAACTGTTTCGTGAGTGGATGGTTTGACTAACTCAAATTATCCCACTTACAGGGGATTCCGTTTACGTGCAAGTCAGACGTTTGTGTGTAGCAATCAGCGAACTGGTCGAGTTATGTAGTTAGAGGTGCGGTTTCACCAGCAATAAATCGTCCTGAAAAGCTGTGCTGATAAACCTGGAACTGGTTCATATTTTGGAATCACTGGGAATAAGCTAGACCGACCTTCCAGAGTCTAAAGGCGCCTTTTGGATGAGAACAGGAAGTGTGGAGTGTGCTAAACGGAGTGTTTTAATGGTTGCAGAATCTGTGGAAGGAGCATGCGGACTACTGCGCACACACGATGCTTCCCTACTACTCGAGGAGCGGCCAATCCGTGCAGGACGCCTACGACTACGTGGGCTTCACGCAGCAGCTCTTGCAGAAGTAAGAACCACCGTCGCCGACACCACCTTCAATCGCGCTGCCCACTTAGTAGCACCAGTTGGATCCGTTCTACTCCCTCTTATGTTGTCCCGTGTTCCCCGTGATTTGCCTCCACCCCACCTCCCGTTTCTTCTCCATTCCAGCGTTTCGCGGATACAGCAAAGCTGAACATTTAGGCTTCTTATTCCTCTCATTCTTCTTGTTCTTCGTCTGGTTAGGTTCGCCATCGGCTTCGTTAAAAATCTATTAATATCGCGCGCGCTCCCACCCCGACCTTTTGCCTTCTTTGTGTTTGCCCAGTGCACTCAAACACACACCCCAAGGTGAAAATTAGAGATATTGCGTCTTTTTGAGTTGGCGGTTGCCTTTTTGGTTTCGGGGATACTGCGGGTGGGGGATCGGTGTTTTTGGTGACTAATTCTAGTCCACGCCTATCAAAAAATAAGACCTACTCTTTCCACTAACATGAAACCCATTTAAGTGAAGCGATTCCGGTTTTGGATCGGTTTAGCAGCAAAACCACTAACTGAAATATCGTGTTCCCCCAGCTGTGAGATGGTTCGTAATCGCATTATCGATTAAATAGACTTTCAAGGTCATAACCACACATCTCTAAAATCAGCCTGCCACATTTTTTGTTGAGTTCGCGCGTGAATGTAATATTAGTTTAGACCGCAGATCACGCATCATTAGTTGGGCTTGGTGGTATGCGTCTATTTCGCATTTGGCACTAGCTGGATAATGTGAAGTTCTATTAGCAGACAACAGAAAATGTCATGCGATGCAAGAAAAAGGACCTTAAATATTAACTTAGTGACATTCCAATGGATCGCTCTGCTCTAAGATGCTGAGGTTGTTCAAATTCGAAAAGGAATATCTTCCATACGACAGGTAGTTTAAATTAATCATCAACGAAAATAATGTAAATAATGTGATTATAGCTGATGCATTATATCCACATTCTTTGCAGTCGTCGGTGTCTACACAACTTTCGGTCCAAGGAGGAAGTGGAAATTGGCTAAATAATCCATGTTAAAAATATTACGGGATTTTCTGCAATGTTGCACGTAAAAAATGGCTTATTATGGTGGAGAATTCCAGCCCACGTAAATTGGCCCATATTTTAACCCTAGAATTTCGCTAATGCGAATGCGGTCCGTGAGATAGATCAATAATTTATTGATCAGTTGTCTTGTGGTAGGGAAAGCCAATGTTGAATCTAAGACATGGAAATTGTCTCCAATTGATGTGCTGTTGATTGTTTCGCTATAATTCTTCAACTCAAAAATAAACCAAATCTAAAATGAGTTTAAAATTAATATTAATCGTATTTAAATATATTAAGCTGCTCAAAGGTGTAAATCGTGCTGTAATGGAGCTACTTCGTTAATTTTAAGATAGTTTCCTTGTTTCACATTAGGTAAAATTCGAAGTAGTGATCGGGTTTTAGATAGAAGTAACTACTCAAAACTCGTATTGGATTGAATTCCTAAAAGATTTTGTTGATAAAACGTCATTCAATGAGAAGCTTTGGGTACTACGTTCCCAGTACTAAAAGTGAAATCCATACTGAATAGTGCGGGGTTCATCTAGTAACCACTACTAGGCATTGTTTTGTCCTGAGCCATAATAACGCCGAAGAGGCATGAGTCATTGAAAAGTACCACTTCACTCCCAGTTACGTAGGTTTACATCACCTGTATGTATAAATCGATGGGAATACTCATTTAAATTCGGAACTAAACGATTCCATCAAATCTTAATTGTTTCATGGTGAATTTTTCATATCAAGTGCTGTATCTAGAAAGGATTTTCTTTTTTTGGTTGGTTGGTTGGATCTTAGGCTACTCCACTATCCATTTGACTAATTTAACGACAACTGTGCCATAAAATTCTTGAGAGCCCATTTTGCAAGAATGTATATTTCCGCTTTCAAGAATGCATCTTGTTCACATCATTACCAAGCACAATACACCATCCAGTTCATGCCTCAATCCACGCATTGTGCACTGATCGAATTAGCCTAGAATATTTTAATAACAACATTCTTTCTAGGCGTGTCCACACTCTATTGCATAATTTAACCAGTGCACTGTCCCATTTCAAAATGGGCATTAACTACTATTTCCGAACATATCGTAATCAGCAAGCCGGAAATCTTTGCCCTAAAAAGGTGAATTGTTTGTACAACCCAGGAACCGCGGTAACAAAACAAACGTGTTTTTATATCCGCAGAAAATCCATGACGCAGTACATGTAAGCTGAGCGTCCGGGTTTTAAAGTATTAGCGCTGATGCGTCGGGCATCGATCGATAGCGCACGTCATCCGCAGGCAGGTGTGTGTACGCATACACGTGAGGTTCTGCGAGCGCCTGAATGCTAGGGCCTTTGCTCTTGGCTTGAAACAAGTGTGTGCTAGGCTACGCGCTTTTGTTTCAGTGGCCGGTTCGCAATAACATCTGCTACCTTGAAACATGTTCAAATCACGAACTACTTACTAATGATAATAAGTATCAGAAAAATTAAACTAAGGACGAAATTATCTTGGCGAAGACATCTAACTAATTTTTGAGGACCTTATGATAACGATACTAAGTATCGAGTCAGGTGGGAGCCGATCATTAGCCAACCTTTAGCAGTAAAATCGAGACAAGAGGGAGCATGTCTCAACGGTTCTACTCCATAGAAGTCAGCAGCGTCGTTAGAGCAACATCCAATCAAATCGCAGCAATAAATGGTAAGCCGGCTTCCGGGTCAAAAACACGATACTACTTTTAAGTAAAAGTAGCGAATAAACCCGAGTTCTTGCTCTAGACACCCAGGAGTCAATTTAAATGCTGGCCTTCAAACGGCCAACGCAATAAAAAAAGCAAGACGGCAAGCAACATCGTCAACATTGCAATAACCAATCATGGATTAAAGGTCAGGGCCAGCTTGTTGCAATTCCCCGAATACAACCTAGATACATCGCATCCCCAACCGCAGTTACACCCCGTCTTATTGCCCGTAACCACTCAAAAAGCCGAATGAGCCCATATTAAAAACAATCGGAAGTGTGGCCCTAAAAAGGACCGTGATCGCGTTCACTGTGGCTTCAACGAGAAATGACGGGAGCTCTTTACTCCTTTCCAGTCTTCTCGGTCTTCTTGGGCAGAAGAACAGCCTGGATGTTAGGCAACACACCACCCTGAGCAATGGTCACACCGCCAAGGAGCTTGTTCAACTCCTCGTCGTTGCGGATGGCCAGCTGCAAGTGACGTGGGATGATGCGAGTTTTCTTGTTGTCACGGGCGGCGTTGCCAGCGAGCTCAAGCACTTCAGCAGCCAGGTACTCAAGCACGGCAGCCAGGTAGACTGGGGCGCCGGCACCAACACGCTCAGCGTAGTTGCCCTTGCGCAGAAGACGGTGCACGCGGCCCACGGGGAACTGCAGACCGGCGCGAGCAGACCTGGTCTTGGCCTTGGCGCGAGCTTTGCCTCCTTTTCCTCTTCCGCTCATGGTATCGGTAACCAGGATACGTGAACGATCAGTCTGCTTAGTGCGCAGACTATTCACTTTGATATGCGTGTGATTCACAGATGTCAACTAACTTTTCATTGGTTTCTGGCAGGCTCCTGAATATGATTGGCTGTTGTAAAATTTACAACCATCCTAT
Source organism: Anomotaenia brevis (assembly GCA_030710315.1). Classification (NCBI taxonomy): domain Eukaryota; kingdom Metazoa; phylum Platyhelminthes; class Cestoda; order Cyclophyllidea; family Dilepididae; genus Anomotaenia; species Anomotaenia brevis. The sequence goes on from JAUOZQ010001117.1 coordinate 11,273, forward strand.
TGGCTGCCAGAGTTATGGCGGCTTTTGCAGTTTATGAATAAATAAATAAACATGCCATTCGGGTTTAATGGAAATCCGTGTATTTTTATCTAAAGTGACAAAGCTGTACTCTAGGTTTGTTAGTGGACTTTTCATATTTGTGACAAAAGGCCGGATGTGTAACTCCTACATTCTTTGAAAAAGGTTTCATATGTCCATACTCCAACTTTGATGGCCCCGTTTATGTTCTTGACCTTAGAAATGTGGGTTTGAATGCGGAGGGCTTGCTATTCCCACATTTTCACAGTGGATTATGCACCATTTTCAACCATTTTTTGGTGAGATTTCATACCTCAGAAATATGGAGCAATGTTATGATTGGGAAGTGAAAAATTGTCATAAAAATTTTCTCCGATAATATGAGGGTGGACCACAAAACATCAGTTGTAAAAAGGTGCTTTGGACCTTTCAACGTGAAGCGAAGTCACTTCTGTTGAAGAGCTACTCCTAACAGACTTGGAATTATACTTTTCACTTACGCCAAAGCCCCTTTTTGTGAACGAGTATAACCATCGATTTCCCTAACCTGAAATCACACAATGGAAATTGGCCACAGTGGCATTTATTCTGACTCCATTGAAACAACTTAGAGTACTAGTGGCCTGATGTAATTGCTTTCATATATTTTATGGGTCCCTTGTACAGCATTTTAAACTCAACTGCTATTGAAGTATTTCATTGAATTCGATAAATAAATAAAAAATCATATGAATTAAAAGTTTTGTTCAAAAACGTCTTCTACAATTTCTTTGTAGTGCCGATACTGGAAGGCACAAACTGGTGGTGAACAAAGAACTCGTATTACTGACTAGGTCTTAATTTTGATTGGCTCTTACTGTGCCTACTAATGAACGTGTGAGCGTTGAATACTTCGCTTTGATTGGTTCAAACCAAGTGAGTCCGAGTCAATCCATTTTTACTGCGTGGCCAATTCATTTACATCATCTGAGATGACTCATGCATTGTGTTTTGCATTAATATGCTTAGTGGTCATTTCTTAAGACAAACTTTAATAGTTGCTATCTATTATCGAATAGCCCATGCGCGTGAGCAAAATAATTAGGTCAAGAAAATGTTTATTATTTTCTATGAATACGCACGGACGGCCCTTCCCTATTGGAGCACATGCCAAGAAGGCTTCATCAATAAGACTCGTAGTGCGAAAATTTTATGCTAGTTGTATTTTCCTCTTCTCATTGAAGACGATTGTTGAATGTAGCACTTAGTCTGATTGCATGATGAGATTTCGTGACTAAGGGATCACTAAAGTTCCAATAGTGCTCACTGACTAAGCTTATTTTTTTACTAAAAGCCTCAATCTGCACAGCTTTGACGTCCATGTCGTGCAATTGCATCTGTATCACAAGGGTTGGACAAAGCGTGACAACTAGTTGTGACAAGCTGAAAGACCATTAGATATCTTACCTCAAACACAAGGTAATTGTTAAATTTTGGAGCAGTAGCCACGAATGTTCCTTGCTCTAGCGTCAGTCACTAGACTGCTGTTTAGGATTCTCTTTAAAATTGTTTTACCTGAAACATTTTGATGAGGAAAATTTGGCCCGTAACGAACATATTGCTGGCATGCTGATTTTTCCACCCTTGAGCACGGATGTTGACTTTATGACTGGACACATTCTTCACGGTCATTCTAGACTTATGTCTCATCATCTTAAGGCTTTTGTTAGTAATGAGAAACATATGCATGTTTTTACTTTAAAGTGTGCAAAGCAAATTCTTTTCTTGGGTCTTAATGAATGGAAGTTAGAAACGCATGCTGCACTAATTCCAAATGGAAGAGCCTCAATTTATTACATTTTTGCTGACCAAATAATATGACAACAATGTCGATAAATTTATTGTTAAACACCGTCTGTATATACCTGCCTTTTCAACCACGTATCAAACAGATAATTTTTATTAATTTTCATTTAAATCTTAGCTTTAGCAATGTTTGTGCCTTGACACATTAAATCTATAAATTTCAGGTATGAATCTATATCATGTTATAAGTAATCTCGCCACAAGTCGATACTTCATTACCCTATTTTATACGTGAATATGTTAGGAACTGATTGACACGTACCACTACAAAACGACTAGAAGACCCGTACTGTGGTCACTTATATATTCCTTAAAACATAGTTACATATATTTCGGATTGTCGATGCAGTAAACAAGGCTCATTAGGTGTTGTTTCAGCACCAAGATTTATATCATTGTGAGTAGAAACCACATTTACAGCCACTCAAACCCACAATGTAAAATCAAAGGACAAACCCGCATATATTAATTTATTAGAAGTAGTTACGACAATTATTCATTCGCGAAATAGTAAATATTTCCGGCTTGCAACACGTTTGCAAACTAACAAAACCCCTAAAATGATGAGTCATAAGTTTAAAATGACCCTGAGGAAGAATGAGATCGTCCATACTTACACCATAACAACCAGTTAAAAACAATCAGTTGAAACAATCGGCATGCCGGAAAAATATCCGTTTGTAACAAACCAGACTTTCTTCATCACAATTTTTCAGGTCACACAATTGTAAAGCTACTCCTAAAACCAGAGTGGTGTAACCCTAACCCTAACTGCTCCAAAACCCAACAATCGCCTTCAGGGGACGAGGATCTATACTGAATTCACAATCGACTTTACTCTTAGCTTTATTTTCTTCACCAGTGACTCTAACATGATTGCTGTATGGACAGTAACCAACTTAGCCACGAAAATTGTGTTTAATGTGCAAAAATACATTAACGGTGGTAATACATTGGAAATTAGATGGAGACAAATTGGATAGTGTATAAGACTACCATTCAATACTGCTTTCGGTTACATCAACTAAATTCGGTTGTTTTTCGTCTCATGAGGCTATATGAAGCATTATCAGGATGTGCGAAAATGCAACCTACTCAATCAAGAATCATCATAAATGAACCGCTGCTGTTACTTAAAGACAACGTCGTCACTGGTTTCCCCAACTAAGGCTGTTCCACTAATAATGAAGTAGACCCTACTTAAGAACAGTCATATTGGACCATCGGCTCTAAATGTTGCGAGTTTGCTAATAAGGACGCTCATAGCACCGCAGCACATTCAGGATTATACTCTACAATTTGGACTTTTTGGCATGCTTCTTACATCGAGGTTGTAAGCATTCCACCACGTTAACTTGCCATCTGACATATTTTGTTTGTTTACAAAACTCCCAGTGATGATGTGATGATTTTGATGATGTTGAGGCATTAGTGGGGAGTTTTGTGTCCGAGATCACCAGATAAGAGGTCAAGTGTTCTTGTCTTCCTCATTACTTCTAGGTTGTACTTATCAGCTGAGTGGAGTGTAAAGCGATTTATGAGAAAGGACTTAGTATTTCACCAATTCCGCCTCTAATGACCCCACCCGAAATGCAACATACAGTTCTACGACACATTGTGCCGTCAATGACATACCACTTTCTGTGCCCATCGAATTTTTCATGGGTTATTTGTTCTCTCGATATTGCTTTCCCCAAAATGCCGTCAAATCTATTTTGTTAGGAATTACCACCAAAGTAAATGCGTGCATACGAATTTTGATGAAAAGCACAGAAAGCGCTACTTTGACTGCCTCAATGTACAGAAGTAATGCTTGTCGCATCATTGCTTGATTTATTGTGTTAACTAATGATTATCGGTCTATTTAAAGTGCAAATCACTGAATGAGAGTGACAATGAAATTGCAATACCCTGGTTTTTAAGAAAATGCAAACATAATGCGTTATTATTATCTCTATGATGACAACATCCATATAACTAAAGTCAGTCGCTAGTCAAACCAATGAATCATAGTGTTTTACGATGGCTTTTCAAATATTGGCACCGGGAAAGTTGACTGACTTGGCTTCCTGCAAGAAAATTTGTAAAGTAGAAGTCTTTTGCCGCGTCTGAATAGCGGATGCCGCTTTGAGCCAGCAAATTGAATTGGGGGCTCCGTAAGGCCGCCGTCGCAAGTATCACAAAAATCAGCATTAGGAAAATCAGATTACAAATTTGACGAGCCATGAAGGAGGCGTTTTTTAGGAAGAGACATGCACGTGGGTATAGGAGGAGCGACTTTCATCCATTTCTGATTTTGGTGTCTGACGCGAACCATTGTAATGCTACAAGTCATTCTTGTCTACGATTTAGGTGGGGGTTCCAAAAATCCATTCGTGGAGAAGAAGAAGAAAAAGAAGAGGAAGAAGAAGGGTTGAACGCTTTAATGAAGTCGCTGAGCAATTATGCAGAACACTGTCTGTATAACAATGGAAATGGGAGCTTAGAGGAGAGTTTGTTGGATCTACAGGGGGCATAACTTTACCTCTCATGAAAATGCATTGTGCTAACCCATTTGGATTTTTTGGGAAATCGATGCAACGACGTTGAATTGACATGCAAATTAGGGTATTTTAATTCATCAGATAAATATTTGGCATATAATTTTTGACTGTGGAACGAACTGGATGGCTTTAATGGCATCGACAAAAAATGTGACTTCTTATTTGAACAGAAGGCATGAGTTCACCTTCGCTTTAAAATGGGCTTCCCTATTTGAAACCACTCAGATTGAGATATAATAACTCTCTTTTACGGTAGGTGGAGGCCTAAGTCCCAGTGTTGCGAAGGTAGGTGAAAAGACAATGCAGATTTGGAGAATCGATACAACTCGCTAGCAAGCTGACGATGTGGGTATTCTCGTTAACCGGACGAACCTCTGATAAAGCATTTTGGTGGGTTTGTTTCACTAATCGCATTTTAATATATTGCAGGATTTAGTTCTTAAATATCTCAAGGAGCTATTTGAGGGCGCGTTCCTCATGGTCGCTGTGGGACACGACTACACCTACCTGCAAACCTCCACCACGCCGGCTTCTCGTAGTGCCGTTCCAAAGTCACCCCTCATTACCGGTTAGTCGATTTTAGTAGTATTGCATTCATGTCTTGTTTTAATCGATGATTATATTACTTTCAAATATTTGTTAATATCAGGTTCTCCCATAAGTTCTGCCTGAATGTTGCCTATCTTTAAAATGAACGAAATTTAATGAGTAGTTTACTAAGTCCTACAGAGACGAACATTATCTCTGTATTTCGATGTATTTATTAACTGGAAGAACTTGGTTGGGAGAAAAATCCTCAATCAAATTATTCTTCTGATTATGCTCCTTCGGTCTGGCATTTTTTCTGTTGCTTGCAAAATCATTTGGAAGAAGCAGCTTTTGCATTGCCACTAAAAGAGCTTGAAACTGGCCTTTTTTGAGTTCATCTAATCAAAACCAAGATAATTTATCAATAAGGAAGGTACTAGCAAGCTTGTTGAGATATGAAAGAAGTCGTAGGTAATCAGAGAAGGTGCATTGGTGTTTGCGTTTTTAATTTAACGCAATATTTGTTCACTTGCTTTATTTACTCAAAAATGCAGTAGAATTTATGAAATAACGTGGTATAAATAGGTAATCACCGGTAAAACTTTATCTATCGAATAAACTTGAAATATGATCAATTTGATGTAAAACATTTTTATTTTGGATGTAAACCAACGTCTTCATAGCTCGCCCGGTGCCCATGCTATCGTCTGGACAGTCTCCGTGTAACTGTGATAAAGAAGAACGCAAAAAATGAATAAAATATGTGTGTGCGTGTGCATTCGGACCAATGAACCATTCAATGTGCGGTGTTTATTGTCATGTGTAGTATCCGATTGCCTTTTAGTGCAACTGCATTTTATACTTGTTCGTCTCTTGCCCCATGTTTTGCTGTTCGCGTGGTTACCCAATCTTGATTTCAAGTGTAACTTAAAATTCACTCCTTTTTTCGATTCCTTTTTTATTTACCGTGACATTCAGCCCCGAATCCTGCATATCTTTGCGTTTTTATTGGGTTTTCTCTAAGAATAAAGATCCGTCGTTTGAGACCATCAAATGGTCATCAAATCAACTAATTGAATTGAGTATCTGTTCTAGAATTCGTGATACCTGGATTGATAGTCAATGACAGATGCGGAGGCATAAGTTAAAGTGTAAATATGCTCAAATATAATTTAGTATAAGTGAAAAGAAGGACGTTCGCGTTCGTCAATGCAAGTTTCGACAAATTGATAACATGAATTTTTGCACCAAGACAAGCCAGATTTTCTACACAGGAATTAACAATAAATGTAATTTCTTAACATGGGAATTTGGATGAAATGAGCTTGTTCCACCGTAAAGGTAGTGGTTAGCGTTAAGGTAGCATTGCTTTTATATAGGTAACTTCAAGGTCCTTAATATATAGGACATTATTCACGGCTTGAAGACTGATAAGACTTATGGTCGTAGGCTGAAAAATTGCCAATCGTTCAAGAACGAAATTGCATTTCGCACCCCTATTATAATCCAAGCACATGGAAATTTGTTAAATATAGAATAAATCCATTTTAACTCTAAATTTTAGTGTTACCTTTTTTAAGTGTTCTTGTATATATGAATTTAGATAAACAGCTTGTGCCCATGTATTTGTTAAATGCCTCAATTCCAATTTTGTGGTGGGGCTCTTACGGAGACGTCGCATTTGCGTTCCCTATCAGTGAACCGCAGTTCTGGGTGCCCTTAATTCCTCTTGAGGTGAAATTTAGGAATTCCTGGTGTCAGGGGTGCCTAGCCGCTTGATGAAGAATTTGAAGTCTGAAGCAA
>JAUOZQ010001118.1:0-17989 GCA_030710315.1 Anomotaenia brevis
TTAGTGAAGAACCATTTCCTTCTCCCTCTTGTTTCTTAATACTTCATCTAACTCATTAAAATTGGTGTGTGTTCGAGTCAAATTCACTCGTGCACCAAGTGATGAAGTTGTTTAAAATAGGCTTAACTGGATATTAGCCATTGTGATAAGTGCAATCAATGCTCGATCATTTTATCGGTACTAGAACAACCTACCAGTTGCGATTGCACCATCTTGGCAAGTCCATATCGTAGAATATTTCAAGTTTTCAAAAATGAGACTTTTTATCAGATGAACAGGAGTCTTCGTATTCTGCATATGTTAGCTCACTTGGATTTTTCATGTTCGCAATTTCATGGCAATTCTTCGTTGTGATAATGCATGGAATCGTCTGTAGTTCCTGAGGACTTCTACTCTTAACTGGAATTGTGAATGACGATCCACCTAGTTGGTTCCTCCATTAGGTCATGATCGTGACTTAATAAATTGTTTAATAATATGGATTTGCATATCCATCTCTAGCGTTGCATCCATAGTTGTAGCACTTAACCAGATTCTTAGAAACTAGTGATTCCCCAGTGGAGGTTTGACCTCGAATAACGGGAGCATTTACTCTTGGTAGCTTACATCGTGGGATTGTTTCAGCATCGGCTAAAAATTTTATGGATAAAATCTACTCCATTCTCCAGTGCGATTTTATGAATTCGATCACGGCAGATAGCATTATTAATCATATCCGCATAGGATGTATCAATAAATTGTAGATTTTCAGCTTTCCGTCTGCATTGTCGATAATAAATAATTATCAAGTATTCCAAAAATGTTATTTCTAGTTATCGCAGAATAGGCAAATTTCATTAGTTTGCAATGACAATATTAACTGGTATAAAAGAGGTGAAATAACATAATTAAATTCCTATTGTCACCATTGAGAGGACCCCAGATCGAAATAATTCCCCATGGACTTGCAATATCTACTAGGGTATTGTATTTGTTTGCATTCTTTGGACCTGTCTCATTTATATACATTTGTTTTAAAAGATAATGGACTGATCTTGAGAACAGTTCGAATCACATGGTTTCGGATTAGACCACGGATTAGACCATTAAGATAACAGGATCGAATATTTGCTCCCATAAATTTGGCACCGGAAGGATAGGTATTTAGCTATAACCCTCGGGTCACTTTCGTCGTCGACGGTTCATCCAGATGAAAGCACAATGAAGCAAAACAACTTAGGTAATAGAAAACAAAAATGACTTATATCGACTCCACGTTTTGTGGCCCTTTTATATCTGGGGAACATTTGCGCTGGAGACGTACTTTTTATGGTTGACGTTTTCACCATTTTAGTACTTCTCCTTAGCATAATAGCAGCTTACGTAGGAGCCAACGGTTATATCCTAAATATTGATTTTAGTTAGAGAGACGATACGTAGGTGCACCTTAGGTACTCTGCGTCAGCAAAAACCAAAATTTAAAGCATAATAAACCAAACTGTATCGTGTGACAACTGCAAAGAATTTGCTTAATTTAGTTCCTTTAAGATTCTTCAAGACGTGTACCACCTTACTTACAAACAAACAAATCATTTTGACTTTTGAGACATAACATGAGTGAATTTATAAAATATATCACAAAGGACAGTTTTAATCGAGTAATATATCCCTGATACCACTTTGCAAACTTTGGACAAATTCATCGACGATAATAGATAAATAATACAGCAAATAAGTATATAAGCAGTCAATTAAACTAAAATGGCATTTAATGCTAAAGCATGCACTAAGGAGGCCGTAGTGCTAATGCTCTGAGCTGATATGGATACGCTTTTCAAGGACAGGACGTTAACGACCACGTACCAGTCACAAGTCAGCGAGCAATCATTGGTGTTCTGCCGCCAAAATAAGCGTTCACAACTTCGTAGGGCAGCGTAGTAGTATACAATGGTCAGCCTTGAATAAATAAAATAGTGAGATTCAATTCCTTCATAATGTTCCATCCTTTGGGATCAGTAAGTCCCAAAAATCGAGCGACGTTCTCAGTTGTCTGCAAAAGCCAATTTCATTTCAAGTCCATAAAGGAGGAGACTGTGTAACAAATGGAACATATATAATGAAACAATATACGTAATTAGAATATTACCACCTCATATTAACCAATTTTTGTTCGTTGAAGTTAGTAACCTGAAAAGAAAAAAAAACAATGGATCTGTTATAGAAAGAACTTTGTCTTGTGGGAAACTAATGGTTTTCAGTGAACACCTTCAATTCAGAGGATTAGAACAGAAGTCATTGTGAAAAGAGCTTACATAAGAATCTTAGGCCATGTGAACTAAATTAAAGAAGAAAACGTCACCGTTTTTATCGTTATAGATTTTTTACCACGAAGCATATACTTTCGACGATATTTAAACAAATTCCAAGGGAAACACAAGGTTTGTTTCATGGCGTCGCCACCAGAAGCGGATGAGATCGGAAGTGGCCATGATGTAACATCTCTTGTGATGGGACAGTTGAAATCGGGGTTCCGTGGAATGAAGTGGATGTAGTCGGTGAATCAGTTAGTCTTCGGTTGCCGCGGTCTCAACCGCTTCTTCCAGTTGTCGTCATCGACAACTCGGTTCTTGCCACATCGCCTATTCGGACCTGTGGCTCTCATGATATTCAGAACTACTGTCTCTTTGAAGGAGCCTTTTGACAGAAGTGGACATTTGGAGACTCCACAAGTTTCCAAACTTTCCTCCTCCTCCTCCACTTCTTCATAACCGCAGAGTCTCTTCCCCTTCAACATATACTCTGGCACCTTCTTCTTCAGCCCGCAATTTCCCTCCGCAAGTGAACATCGGGAAACACCGCACAATTCTACATCATTTTCAGCATCTGATATGGTCTCCTTCTTCGTCAGCATCACACCCACCTTCGGGCTGTGTATACCTGGAAACACCACAAACTTCCTATTCCCTGATTCTTCCCCCGGTAACAGGAAGGAAGAGGCATCTCCTGCAGCTGCCTCAAAGCCTGAAGATTCCTCGAACTCCGACGCACCGTTGCTGTAGGAAACCACGTCGTCAATATCAACCCTACGATTCTCAGCGCAGCGGGACCTTCTTGATTGGAATTTGGATCGATCGCGGTATGTGGGGAACTCTTCTTCTTTGGAGATGATCGCGCCCGACCGCAACCACGTGGCATTTTTGCGGGGTTACAGGTGTTCTCGGACGAATTGATCTCTCACATACAACTATTGGCTGAAAAACCCAAATTGAGTTGCACTAGGAAGCCATTTTAACGCCTCAGAATCAAGTTAGTCTACTCAAACTTTCTTCGTCTATATGATATGAACATTTCAAGCCACTATTTTAGGAAGTGAGCTAAGCGTCAGTCAGGCTTTTTAGAAATGAAGGCATTCAGCATGAAACCATATTAGAAATGCATTAAAAGTAAAAGCAAAATCATGCAATTTTGCATTATCAAACGGGAAAACTATAACGACGGTCAATTTACCTTGAAGGGGCCTTCCAAGTCCTCAATAACGCTGCAATAGAGTAAATAAGAGCTGCATGAATGCATTAAACCTAGACCTTAGAAAGCATGCAAAGCTGGGTAAGGAAGGTTGGATGACCCCTTGTATGACATCGAAAGTCCTCCTCCACCGCCTACGCCACCAGCGTTGGAGCCATCTATTTCGCCCCAGGGATTCACCGATGCTGCCTGTTCATGCTAGACAAAACCAATGACTCCTGCTGCTGATAATGAAGATGGTCAAACGAGTAAAGCGACTCTGTTTGTTCATCCATGCTCGACGGCTTAGGCAGACTTGGTGATGGCGTCTGAAGCGTCGGCAGCGTACACGACGATTGGAGCCTTAGAGAAAAATTCAAGGAAACATCGTCGGTTGTGTTACTCAGCACTTGCTCTTGTCTTGCGTTAGTTTCTGCTGCAAGAGAAATGACATTGTAAGATGAAGGGGCAGCATCGGAAGTGAAACATCCTCTTGCTTTAAACCAGTTCTTTTGTCGAAATTGGTTAAATTGAAGAAGTGATTTATCCTAATGGAAAGTGTGACAAGAATTCACAGCCTGAAAAGTCAACTGGGACTTCATGCATTAACGCTTGGTTAATCCAATATATCAAATCAATCACTACCAAAAGCTGCATACTATTTTTCCGTATCTCGGTAAGATTCACATTAGCTTACTAATTCGCCAGCGGAATACTTCAAATCTGCTGAGGCGCTGGGTTTCATATTTAATTTTTTTAAATAGTTTATTGGAGATCTCTCCTTAAATATGCTCAACAAGATGCGAATTTGATAAAAACTATCCAAACAGTTACATAAAGCCAAATCTTTCGAGTTCAAACCAAACCGCCATTAATCTACGACAGCATTTGGTTAGAGAATGATATACTTTAAAAAGACGATGTGTATGCTGAAGGCCATATTCGCAAAATAGGAGATAACAGGCATTGAATTTATGTATTCTCAAAGGCTTCCGGTTTTATTCAAATCAGAACATTCCTAAGTCAAGCGCTATAGCAACTGAGCAGCGAGAGTCCGTTTTGCAAAAAAATCTACTTCAGCAGAATCGATTTTTTTCTCAGGCAAAATCGATTCAGTTTGGCAAGACTGGTGATGAACGGCCTTCCAGGTACCCATTTTATAAAGAGCAATGAGCTGCACCTGCTTCGGTTGCCCACTGCTGAGTGAGGCATAAGTACATTTTTGTTTAAATAATATATCAGTACTCAGCTCTAAATAAGTCGATCGGGAGTGTTGAGTGCCTCGGGTTCATTGTAGTTTCTTCAAAAGGTAAGCCTGGAGGGTTCCAGAATTTTACTTATATATTAATTAATGTAGTGCTATTACAAAGTCAATAAGCCAGTAATAAACGAGCGGAATTTTATACGGCTATTCGAAATGGTTTATTTAAAAACCGTACCTTGCATTTGTTATTTAATCCCAAAAATGAAAGTTCATAGAGAGGATAGTTTTCTGCAAAATTAGATGGGCTGAAATATCACTTGATAGATCTAAAATTAAAGTCTTACCTGATCCGTTGAACAGAAGGCAGAAATAAGTTTTAATAATCACTACATTTCAATATAATAGATCAGTTTTTTTGTATTTTGGGGATATTTTAGAATAGATATTAAAAGAAATCGCTCTGTTATAAGCTTTTCTCTGGAGTTGACTCTAAGTGCAATCATAAATAAGAATACGCCACTGTCCATCACAAACTCATTTGTAATGTAAATGGACTGCTTCTGCAACTTCCGCGGCAATGAAGTGATTAGAAAAAGCTGCAAAGGTTAGATTTTTAGGCTAGACTAGCGTTGATTCATTAATCTTACACTAGTGATCTGTGTTTGACGCTGATTCAGTGTTTTAAGCAGAGAGTAGAATTGAAGTCCTAATGAACAAATGTATAGAAAACTCGCTGTCAAGTTTTATCAAAATAGACTATAAAAGCAACTCCTTTTAAGTGCTCTATAACTTCTCCGTAATGGCTGACAGTTTATCAGAGCTGCTTGAAAAACTCCTTTCCCAAAAGCCTCCTTGACATAACAAGACAACCACTTTTATTATGCTTGCTTAGCTTGCCTACAAGTGAATTTGATGGGTAGCTCATCATATGTGAAATCATGGAGTTTGGTTATTGTCTTCCTAGCCAAATTTCACCTCGTGTATTTTGAAAGAAGGAAAACCTTAAAAAGTGAAAGGAAATCCCTTTGGCAATATAAATTAGTAATTAATTAAATAATTTTCGATCATGATAAATAGAAACCTAGAGTTCAAATTTAGCGCTCAAGTATGAATGGCGTTTATGATCATTGGCAAAGCTCTTTGCTAAAAACCTGCCTTTATTTCACTAGTGTTTTATTTGCTGGAAGAAGCGAACAGTCGGATTACCAAAATTATTTGTCTTTAAACAAAGAGTAAATGTAGTTGTTTTATGAAAATGTCATAAAGTCATCAACACCAAAGGATGATGATTTGTTTCAAAATAGCCTAAAACTCCTATTAAATAAACAAAAACCCAATGTTTGCCACTATGCGAAACAAACAGATTCTATCTTCAGTGAACTTTTTACTAGCCACTTATTTCTCCGTCGGATTTAATAATAAATTCAGTCTTGTAAACCTTCCATGGGAGCATGGAGTTGCGCAATAAGTTCAATCTTACCTCAAGGTGTTTGTGTTCCACTTCTTTGGTTGCCTTTAAAATTATCACTACCATTCCCACTGGGTACAAATAATCAATAAGCAGTTCTTGAAGCCATAATTTAATGCACATTTATCTATTAATATAAATTTATGGCATTTCCTCTACCCCTTCGATTTCAACGGCTATTCAAACCATAACCACAACATAACACATTTCATTTCTATTGCACATTCACTTAGCATAGTATAAATTTTGCTCTGCGCACATTAAAACGAACTCAGTTAACTGATTCAAGCAAAGTTTACATTTACAGATGGGTTCCTTTCAGATATCCCACTTTCATTGAAGTGTGTATTAAAGTATTTAATTAAATAAACTTTCAGAAGTAGAACAAAACTGCAACTTGCTGGTTTCGTACGAGCTATATCAAAGGTCATTATTACTCAAGTCAGAAGCTAATTGATCCAATTTTTGAGATTCAGGTAGTCCACAATTGATGAAATATCGAAACGTGAATTGATCAGTAGACTATTTACTGAAAAAGTTGGGAGATTTTAAGAAGTCATTTCAACAAAAACAACTCATCATAACCTAGTTCTGCTAAACCTCCAACACATCGACAAAGTCCTAGCACTTAAGGCACCATCTTCATTGTCTCTCGTGCTTTCCACTTTGGCGAAAGCATGACTTCCTTCAAATTTTTAGCCATCCGCTAGTAAAAATTGTCTCAACCGCAGTGTTCTAGCTCGACTGCGAAAAAGTTCGTCTACTGTGATGATTGGATATTTCTTGGAACCACTTTATTAGAGCGATTGTTGTAATAATCTAATGCTCCCAAATCCATCCTGTAGTATAAGTTACCAGGTTTTCTTAAAATCGCCATTTGATTAAAAATACAACTATCACTATATTTTTACAGATATTTATAATATATTACTATCTATATCATGTAATCGAGTTGGTGTGGCACAAGAAAACCGAGAAAAGCCTTTTTATAAAGCACGTTCTATTGCAAGATAGGGAATAGGGAGAAATGTACTTAAGATGACACTATTGAGTATCCTGCAGTCTTATTGCGCAAAACAGTAAACAAATATTAAACAAGAACGAATAGCAAGTCCTGCTATGTTCTTAATAGAATGTAATCTTTTCTTTAAATGACAGGTATTTTCCATTCATTGAGTTGAAGTAAACACCTTTCTTTGGCATAATTATTTCACATTTTAATTTAACGTAGTGATTTCTAACCGATTCCATTGCTAGTATGTACACTTGGTTGATATTGCATTAACTGACTACGAATTCGCCCATAATCTTTAGGTGAATTCGAAGTTCTACTATGTTATCGTGCTGGAAATAACAGAAATTATATAAATACTATGCGAATTATTCACAAGATAAAATATCTATTTTGCTCAAATTTCGCATCAGTTAGTGTAGTCGAAATTAAATAACAATATTTTGAATAGATATTTGAAAAGGCAAGCAAGAAGGCAAACGGTTGTTTCCCATGGTGCCGTTACGTTAAGAAACATAAATCTGACTGAAATGGGGCTTTGTATTGTTTCCAGTAGATGTCAACATACACAAAACATGATGGCAAGTAAGCTTCTAAAATGCAAATTAAAAGGACTAAAAGTGAAAACTTTCCTAGTGGCCTTCCCCGCTAATGAAACAACAAAAGCTTCTGACAAATGACCGGAATGATCTGTCCTTGCATAACATTTAAGATCCATGAAAATATCCCAATTCCACTTTATTAAACGGGGACTTCACCGTATTTAAAATGCTTTTGAAATGAGTAGTTGCTATTTACAACAAGGCTTCAAGTCTTTTGTGGCCGTTATGTAACGTAACCTTTACTAATCTTACTACTTAGCATAGCGCCTCGTACTCTATAGCAATTAGTATTTCGTAGACAAAACCGCGAATAACACAACACAATTATATCAAATTCACGTTTATAAATGAGAGGTTCTGTGACATTAATATTTCATCGTTGTCGTTTAAGTAGACCGATATTCGTGGTCGTAAGCAGCAATAGTACTGACAACTCAAGCAAAACAGATATATTCAACACATCCCAGAAACGGCTTGAAAGCTATAGGACTCATTTGGCTCCACTCTTCAGAAAATCATCCAATGATAAAAGTCCAACTACGAGCCAGATAAAATGATTTTCAATAGAGAGATAAATCTGATTGTGTGGAATTAAAATGGGGAGCAAATGATTGAAAAAGAGTTTTTACTTAAATAGAGTGGGAACGACCGTTATGAAGTCAAATGACGAAACAAAGTCTGGTAAATTATGCTACAGAATGGATTTAGGAGCATTAAATCATTCCAACGATCGCCCTATTGAAGTGGTTATTTTTCCTCAGTCCAGAAAAAAGTCGATTGTAATAGAAGTGCCTAATTCTATTTTGAAATATTTCGCCATCACGTGAATTGACGCCATTCATGAATTTTCCATTTTAGTTGTTGGGTTTTGTTTGAACTTATTGCACAAAAAACAAAATGCGAATTTATCAATAACCATTTATTTGAAACATGCATGATATTGACAATAAATCTTTAGACTCATTTCGATGGATTGGACTATATCCTATCCAGCAACAATGCGAAATAGCCCAAAACTATGAAGCTATCTCGATGATTACTCAGTGCCCATGTGGCTAAATCATTCTCGAAATTTGGATCTTTAAGCCATATAGATAAATAGAAAGATTTAAAGATAAATCAGTGAAATATTTCAGTTCCAACGTGTCTAACATATTTCCTAGATAGTAATTTAGAATCAGCCACAATGTGGATTCATCATTAAGGAGTCCCATTCGAAAGAGGAGTTATCAAAGTAAGACAAGTTAGCCAATTCCACCAGTTTTAGATTACTACGAAGGGTTATTCTACCATCTTAAAATAAAGTTTTGCAAAGAAGATTTAATTATTTTTGACTGACATTTATTATTTAATTATTTAAATTGCCAACTTGATTATTGCGTTCTCCATTATTCGGACTTGAAATTGTGTGAGCAATGAGAAGGCAAAACTGCTTTGTATGGTGACCAACTTTGCAATGACGTTGCAACGCTACTGTCGTGCGGTCGGTAGGTGGGCCAAGTGCACGGAAGCTGAGATGACTATAGCTGGAACGAACGGCTAGAGATAAGATGGCTGGTCACCCTACCGTTTATAAGACTAGAAGAGGCTGGAAAGTGAAGAAAGCATTAGGAATGTCTAATGTAAAGTCAATTGTTATAGATACAACGCACCACTGTTCAGGTGCAAGGAATCTACAAAAACGTATTTTTTAAGATTTGAGGAGCCGCATTTGTCGTTTGCTTCCTTATTTTTACAAATGACTTTACGCAAACCTAGGAAATCTTTGGTCTTCCTTGTCCGGTAATTTCTTCTCTCATTTGCGAATGACCGAATGATTTGTAATCATGGAATTGAACTAAAAGTGAGCTTCCATAAATAAACTTATCGGAATCAAAGCAAGACAAAATCCGTAGATACTCCTGATATTAGGGCTGTTTTCTATTTCGCCTGTCTCTTTTGATCATTACTTCGGATCCGAAAACCAACGAAATAGAACCGAAGTCCTATTCCATTATTCCATGCAAAACTATTCAGGCAACATCGGCCTGATTTGAGCACTCAAATTTGTTCAAAGTAAACGTGCCATCCGCCCCCCGACACCTTATTAAGGGCACCAGGAGGGCATGCACACGGGCCGACAGGCTCCACAACAAGTGCAGTGCACTGCCCGACACCCGCATACACCTGTGGATGTTACTCCACAGACATGGCTTACAGGTTACATCCTCGCCATGCCAGCTTGGGACGACTGCACATTGAACAGACTGCCCACGGCCGCAGCCATGCACGGGCCCTTGCGGGCACCGATACACAACCACAACACGCCGACAGCCCAGCGCCGCCGCCCAATAATACCAACAGGCAAAAATGCGACCGAGATCCAACTACGAGCTTTTTAACTGCAGCAACTTTAATATACGCTATTGGAGCTGGAGTTACCGCGGCTGCTGGCACCAGACTTGCCCTCCAATTGATCCTCGTGAAAGGATTTAGAGTCCACTCATTCCGATTACGGAGCCTCATAGGAGTCCCGCATCGGTATTTTTCGTCACCACCTCCCCGTGCTGGGAGTGGGTAATTTGCGCGCCTGCTGCCTCCCTTGGAAGTGGTAGCCGTTTCTCAGGCTCCCTCTCCGGAATCGAACCCTGATTCCCCGTTACCCGTTATCACCATGGTAGGCAGGTCACCTACCATCGAAAGTTGATAGGGCAGACATTTGAAGGACCCGTCGCCGACTCAAAGGCCGACTGCGATCTGTAACAATTATCCAGAGTCACCAGAAGTGCTTTAGCCGAGCGTGAACCCGGCTAGTTGGCTTCTGATCTAATAAGTGCACCCATTCCCAGCCGAAACTGGGTCAGGGCTTCGAGGCATGTATTAGCTCTAGAGTTATTACAGTTATCCATTTAACGGGTATGATCCAATAAACCATAGCTGATTTAATGAGCCATTCGCGGTTTCACCGTATTAAGGCCTGTACTGAGACATGCATGGCTTAATCTTTGAGACAAGCATATGACTACTGGCAGGATCAACCAGGTAGTTCACACAGCAGTGCCCACTTGCGAGACGTCGCCGTCCCGTGGACTACTGCCCAGTCGTTAACCAGCCTGCTAGCACTATCCGCTGCAACGCACGCGAGCACAATGAACCACCAAGATCAAGAGCCAGAGCAAGGCAACGCGCGGAGCGGACAACGCAGGCAGACGGCCCAACTGAAGCATACGGTGCATTCTTCCAGAACTGCACGCGTAGCGTTCACACACACAACGCCCGACGTGGCCGCCGAGCTACAAGCTGGAGATTTGCGCGACACAGGGCACACAGTAGCGCGTTAGCACTATGCGCACCGCTGCCTCGCCCTCTGTCTCTCTCCACGTACTATCCATATGCACAGACGAGTGAGCCATACGGCTGCCGCAAGCTACACTGCTAGCCCACTCGTTCCATACAGGACAAGCCAGTCTAGTAAAGCAAAAACAACCGCACTTTCCCTACAATAACGTGGGTTTTTTACTCTTACCACTACTCCTCCACGTACCCATGAGTCACCAAAACATACACCACAGGTCGCCCGCCCGCCCCTTCTTATCTACCTACTTACCCACCGCCGACCTACCTATCCACCAACCTGCTGTCTGCCCACCTACCACGTTTCGACCCCCCCACCTCGGCCATGTTTTGTGTCCACGGGCTATGTGGAATTCCACACCAAGCTTACGTAAACTTGGGATAAAGTGATTAGGTTCTGACCCAGTGACACATTTCGATAATAAGCGTTAAAACACCCCTAATGGCTTCGCAATAACCCTAAATGACGTGGAGTTTACAAAGGGGATAATTTAAACAATCGGTTATCGAATTTCAATCGCGTCGCTCAGTGGCTGGTGAGGAAGATGCACGTGCACACCCGCACTTGCTTATTACCTTATAAAACTGCAGCGCATTTGTTGGACCTGAAGTACTGCACAGAGTGTTTAAACACACTGTCTTCGTCGTCATTCTGTCACTCAAAAGAAAACTGCGTTATTGTGGGAGACACTAATGATCGTCTGCTTCAATAATGGGCGCCCAGCAAGGCTTAGGGTGTGAGGTTTTTCAAGTGGCACGCGCTGCGGAATTTGGAATGCATTTCGGAGCATCCAACCAGTTGTCACTCGTTGAAAATAACAGCATCAATTATCACCTGGAGATACACAGGCTGGGCAATTTGTTCACATGGTGACCCACTTTATGCGTCATCGACCCAGGTCACTGAGATTTGCTGCTGATTCTTGTTCTCCAAAGCTAAAATCTCAATAAGCGCCAACACTCCCTTACGAAAAAACATAGGGAGGCCAAAGAGAAACAGCAATTTACCCGGCCAAAGGCCCCGCAAACGCTTGTGCGCAAGGGGCGAGTATGTCTATAAGTCAGCCTTGAACTACTTTTTGCTTACGTGCTCGAGAGCTTGGGACAATACACGTCATTCACTGTTCCGTACTTTGATGAGCAAAATGGACAAGCTTCTTGTCCACGGACTGGATAATCACAAAATCTACTCGGTTAGGGTTTTTGAGGAGCTAGGCTAAACGTTGCTGTACAATGTCACACATCGATACGGTGGGAACGAACTATACTTTCCTGACTTCTTGAGCGATGCCGCCCATTACTCGCACTAGCTTAACGCAGGGATTCTCGAATTTCCAATTAATAGAAGGTTTTAACTAACTAAGGTTTCAAACACTAACTGGTTCGGCAACCCAATGCCACTGGTTGCCCACTCGGGCATCCATCAACCAATTCTGTGTGGAAAAGGAAGGGGAATTTCTCCCGTGGCTGCTGAAATGGCTGATCGATTTCCTGGCAATTTCCTCTACCATCAATAGCCTTTTACATCAGTCACCCTAACTGAGAATGGCGGACTATGCTAAGGGTGTGGGCAATATGTTGGATTTCTTTCCCCACAAATCTTCCGTCGCGAGTCGACATATGGAGTACTTTCATATGGAATTCCATGCTGAAATCGCTTCACAGTCTTAGTTTACTGCCTCGTAATCAGATTCGCAAGTGCCAATGATGAATATATTTCCAAGAGAAGGTGGCAGCCCTTGATCTGCCTAAAGCTTGGAGGATTTCATGATTTCAATCGGTCCTCAACACATGAAATGGATCGGAGCCCCACCCTACCTTGCCTCAGTGGATAGGGGGCGGTTAAATGCCTTTCAAATCATCCATGTCTCTGATTTGCAAGGCGGAGCTGAGGTCATAAATGCTCTTCCTAATGACTTATGGTAATCCATGAGATAATCCTTGCTTCTCTGTAAAAATTAGCCATTGTATTTTTTGATACACATTTTGTGATATCCACTCTACTTCTCCATTTTTAAACAAATTTGTGTATTGTAAGTTGGTACTACTGCTTCTTTTGTTCTGTATCACTATTCTCCTAGATAATGTGTTTATCAAGGATTCCCTTTTCGTCTTTCAAAAGTCATCATATTGAATCACTACTTTGAGGGTATTCTTTTTTGATATTCCAATGTTTTACAAATCATAGGCTAGTGTTAGGAGAATCGGTTCTGTTGATAAATGCTTGAATGGAGAAGTAAACAAACGATAAGACAATTTATCGAACAAAACCAAACAAATATGGAGTAGTGGTCACGCCATCTTAACGAAATACAACGATGGAGGGACCAACAGCCTGGGTAGAGAAGGTAGCAATCCCAGAGCCACGACTGAACCCAATATGAACAAATGACCTCGATGTGTGCTCTCACCAGTCCGCATTAATTACTGAAATTTTCAATAAAGGCATCGTTAAGGAATTCCAAAGTTAGGATCGCAACTAGGAGGTGAAAAAGTAATAATGTACAGTCTAAATACTTGCCCTATATAAACAAATCGTTCATTAAGAATAATCGACCGACACAGTCATTAACTTGCATCACGCGCAGTTGCGATTTAATTTGCACTATTTTGAATTTCAAAAAACATCCTATTTCCGCTATGGCCTTGGACTTAGCAAGCAAGCTTGGAGAGTGCTAAGATGACCAGGCAACCAGTAGGTTATGAGACATTATTGTGGCAAATTTGTGGCGACCTGGCTCCAGCTGGGAGTCAAGCTAGTACAAAGCATGCCCGAACCTACCCACTTACTGGACTACCCCTTTGCTAATCGAAGTGAGTCATGACCATTCTTCCTATACCACAAAAAGCTACTTGAGTGCATTGATTAATTTATCACACGCTGGTAATAAGTGGTTTTGGTGCGCACGTCTCCTCTCCACCCTCCAGGAGTGGGACCAACTTAACGGGATAGTAAATCCATCTTGGAGCGAATATGAATGTTGCCAATGGGCTGGCTACAAATTCCTCACAAGGTGTTTCAACATATTTTGCTCCTAGAACTTTGCTTCTAATAAACAATTCTTCGAAATTTGTGATCCGCAACCTTCAACTACTAACTCCTTCAATCGATGTTGCAATCAATTTCCCAAAGAAGAAGCCTCGCTCTCAATACGAACTATCCCAATGCTCACCTCACATTTCGACCTTGAGAAAACAGGCAAGAAAATATGTGTAGACAGTTCATTTAATGCGCAATTTATATTTAATATAGTTAATGGTGATTCTAAATACTTCTATTATTGCGGAATGTGAGTTGCGGCAGCTGGATTCATTGCTAGCTGTGTTGGAGGTAGGGACGTCATGTAGCCGGTCGCATTCGTCTTCACAGAGAAAGTTGTTGACGTCAAGTTGGGATTGAGATCGGTTCAAATGAGACTCATGTCATGCCAGCAGGCAGGGGACCCCTTGAGTACTCCCTGAGTTACTGACAATTTTCATTTAAAGTGCGATCAGAAGAAATGCTGAAAGTTCCCTTGAGCCCAATATTGAGACACTGCTATAATCAGCCAATCAAAGCGATGTTCCCTTGACCATTCCTGAAAGCGGGCAATGGTGGATTCTTTTCCGAGAAATTTTACGGTGGAGCATTCGTTCTGCGTTTGCCATTCCTTATCTGGTTTAGCATTGCTTTTAGTCCTAAAACCCATGGCTTTGATGTCCTTAGTTAGGTGATTTGCCATTTTGAGAGGGGAAAATTTGCTCCTTACCCACCCTTGGAGATTCATAACCAATATAAAAGCAAATGTCTTAAATGAGTTCCTGCATTATTACAACCTCTTGCTACGGGAATTTTCAAAAAGCAGTAAATTTCCCAAAATTCCTGCAAAGCTAATGGCTATAAGATTATGACGACTTATTTGAATCTTTTTATAGTAATCTTTTCATTTATATAATATTCCAAAGTTACATATTCCTTTAGGATTTCATGAAATTATTTTCTATTAATGAAGCTGAATTTTACTGAGTGAACTGCAGTTGTAGATTATCTGCACAAAAAGCCTTCCTCGAATTTTCTAAATACGTCTTACTTTAACAAAACATAATTTTGCCATACCATTTTGATACAGCCTAATAATATTAATTATTGTGCCCAATCAGGCTTCCTATATCAAGTTAGAAGCATATGGAATGTATACGGCAAATTTATGATGAGTAGCAGAATATGTAATATTTTCGAATTAACACCTTGCTTTAAAAAGTCGTAAAATATTCCAAGTTAAAAATAAATAAATAATATAGTAAGAAATCCAGTTCGAATATTTACTTAAAAAATTCTTCCACCTTAATTTTGATGCTCTTATTAATAATATACAACTTTGGTAAGCTCCACGTCATTTAGGGTTATTGCGAAGCCACTAGGGGTGTATTAGCGTTTATTATCGAAATGTGTCACTGGGTCAGAACCAAATTACTTTACCCCTATGATTTAAGCCATAGATGCTGTCGTTGTTTATTCTTCCGGACAACTTTCGTGATTAAAATAATTCTTAACGTCAAATGTAATAGAAATTTTTTGTTTTTATCATAGGTAATGCCCACTTTTTGAAACCAGTGTTAACTTTTTACAATTTTACGAAAATAGCCGTGATTCATACTACCCGGGAAGAAACACAGAGAGGTCACAGGGTCATCTGAAGTTAGACATGACTCAACATGGAGGAGGAATTTTCTGGCTATCATTTATAAAGCCTTGAAATAAGCTTTGAGAGAAGACCCAGTTTCAAATTTACTTTAAGACTTTCGTAATCGAACGAAACGCATATTAATCAAACTATTTTAGGTAGCATAACAGTCTAACAACTTATAACGACTATATCAAAAGCAAAATACTGGTAATATACCTTAGGAATATGACATATTGTGAATAAGGAAAAAAATGTAGCCACTTTTATTCACTAAAAGTGCCACTGCCAACCAATATATCCTCGGCCACTAAAATATGACAAAATACAATAATATCTTACCGATTGTGTTTATTATTATTATTTCGCTTCAGTCACTCGAGGACGCGGTTAGTCGGTGGAAGTCAGGTAGCTATCGTTTCATAACTTGTTCCACGATTCACCTTAGTATTAATTACCTGACATGACCCTTAGCTTATAAGGTCTTTGATTTTTACGATTCAATTTTTCTATGGTATTAAATTTAAAGTTGATTCTACTGCATCTCTCCCTCTGATATGCTGAATCCAAATGTTGACTGGGAAACGAGGTCCATTGCAGTTATACCAGAGATTCAAATTCCAACTTACCTTAAAGAGCTTTTTTTCCACGTAGCTGCTTTAATGATGACGTAAGAGGCTTGCACGAAACTACTTGCAGCAAGTAACTAAGCAAGCAAGGTAAGCACTCATTTACGCAATAATGAACATATGAGTTGCTTCGGATTACCAGATGGAACCAATAAACAATACCCCATTATAACGATAGAATGCATTCTCAACGTTTACCTGCATCAGATTTTGTTGCTTTCTCCGTCTGAGTCTTCATCTTTTTCTTCTTTGCCCAAAATCGCTGTACAAGAGCACCGAAAACCCTTTGCCCAATTACGCAGGTGGATTTGCTTAATGCACGCCAATGAAATGACAACTTAGAAATCGTTTCTCTTTGGTTGATTTATAGAGCAGGATTTGATAAACAAAACAAGATGTGTACGAGGTTTGTCAACTACCATAATGACAAATAAAATATGAATGCATTCATCACTGGGACGCCTCCTTATTCTGTTAATGTCAACTCTTATGTTGCTCCGAAAATGCTAATGATGGAGTAAATGAGGTGGATTGAAGTGCCTGAAGGTGCATCCACTGCCGCAGAGGGGGCAGCCACCGAACTTAGTTAGCGGAAGGCAAGGCTTCAGCCGATAAAGTGGGTGCTCTTCGACTGAGCACAGTTCTCCGACGCCATGTGCAAAGGAACACTGGGATCCAAAATGACACAGGTTGTACACGTTGATGTGCCAACAGAGCGTCTTTTTCCACTGAATGCTGGTGGGCGCTGCACTCGGTCGGCGACTTGAGTTCGTGTCAGGAAGATGCCTGATGCCATGCGATTTTCGCGCCATGAACGTGAGTTTGAGAGACCGGGGTGGACATTGGAGTGGAGCAGGTGGTTGTGGGTGAGCTGGAGGATGTAGTGGAAGTGAAGCAGATGGGGAAATGGATACCAACAGTGGGGACAGCGACGAAGAAAATCGTCTTGGCTCTGTCCTCGCCTCCAAGGGTTGTTGCCACTTAGCTGCCACTCATCATCGCTCAAATTAAATCCACTAGATGAAGGCCATGGATCCAACATCCTGTACGGATCTTTGAATTCGGTTTGATGGGCCTCGTCGTCCAAAGCCCTTCTCAAATAATCCACTTGGGAGGGCATTTCGGCTTGACTCGTTGGTGGTGGCTGCTGCCAGTTATGTGAATGGGGCATAGCCAGAACACAGCAGAACCCACCAAATCTACCCAATCATAAGTTAATTACACGCATGTCATTTTCAATCAATTCGATCTATTTGTGGACTTTCAAATCATTTTCTAAAAGCCATTCAAAATACGACTTTGAGTTTTCGCAGTCGTTGTTACTCTAAAATGCTGCAATAACAGATATGAGATGCAAATTTTCTGAATTCTACGCTCCTTTAATCTGGGAATTGTGCCCATCTAAAACCAAGTTCTATTTCTGAAACTTATTTGATTAAACCTCAAACGTAAATGCAAAAGATAACTCTTTAGGTTACAGGTGTGAAAGTAATGAAGATTTAGCCTAATTTTCTGGTTCATAGTTGTGATGCTAATGCTAGTGGTCGTAGTGGGCATTTTTCCTTAAACAAATTAGAGAATTTTCAAAATTTTT
>JAUOZQ010000111.1:0-304705 GCA_030710315.1 Anomotaenia brevis
TATATGTCTTTTAGGTTTACGTGAGGAGGATGATGATGACTGTGATACCACATCACTGCACACTCGATTTGCATGTGATTCCGAGAAGAAGCTTTCGAAGTACCCATAAAATTTGATCAAATGAAAGGATAACTGTTATTTGGAAATTATATTCAAATGTGGGGAGAGGAGGTTTAAGGAGACCATGAAAGAAACCTATACACGTGGTGCTAACAATTTTAACTGTAAAACAATTAGAACGAGCATTTTATCAGCTTGTTAAACCAAGTTATTTGCTTGGCCTCTTGAAGGCAAATATGGGTTTCGGACCAAATTTTTATATTTTTATATTTTGAAATAAGAATCAACTGCAGAAAGTTAAGACGAGTGAAAGCACTTTACGAACTGTTTGCGCAACCATTATTTACGAGTTTCAGATTTTGATATTTGGGCATAAACATTTGGGTTTTGAACAGAGTTTATCAAACATCTTTGAAAATAATCACCAGGGTCTAAATTTAGCAAGAATGGAGTAATGAGACCATTTTCAAATTCAAAATTAAGAGTTTTTAGGAAAGGCATAACTCTAAGACATCTACGATGCGACATTGACAAATGCGCAAATTTATGATAGCCATTGAAGTCCTAGCATACAAAGGCAGTTTCGGCGGAATATCATTAGCAAATTTTAATAAGTTATGAAATTCTCTCTATAAGCTATTTAAACTAAATCATTTTATCCCAGGGATTCATGTGCATCTATGCGGCGTTGTACACCTTCCTTCCTTCCTTCCTTCCTTCCTTCCTTCCTTGCTTCAGCGTAGACTTTGACGTCAACCTAGCTCGCCTATCGAGTGACACGAGTATCCATTTAAAATGAGAGGACTGAAGAAATCTCTTTCCTTTGACATTCCTTTGGTTTTAAAATTGTTTTGCCTCTTTATCACTTCAATAATTAAAAAAATTCCTCTGGCATTCTAACTACTAACATCAAAAAATGATTCTGTACTTTGCGATGCAGTTTTGGTTTTGTGAACTAAGTTCTTATCGTTTATGTGGAGATGTTAAGGTTTTGACTGGGTGGATTTTAAATTTACCCATAACGCAGGATTACTCAGGATTACTTAGCCTGTCACCTTATAGGCTAAATATTGGCTATTCACACAGAGTTCGTTTGAACGCCTGAAGGCTAGTGAAATTGGCTCGTAGGCGGAATGTGTGGTTGTTCATTTTCTCTGACGCAAGTCGACAGAGATTATCTCTAAGGCATCCGCCAACTGCTGTTTTCTTCAATGTAAGTTACAAGGTCATTTAACCACTGTTTTAAATGCTATAAAATCTTTTGAATCACTAAGTAAATAAGTTCTTTTAATTCTCGTGGAGATGCACATTTAAAAAAAGTAGTTCTACGAAGATAATTTTGACATTTTATATGTACCACATATGCGTCACGTCGAACAGATTAATAAATTTTTAAAAAATTATCGTAATAAACAAGGGAAATGTGTGTGATCTCTGCATATTCATTCATAGCCATTTCAAGGCATTTTGCATTGACAAATGGATTGATTATGCGCCAAATGTTGAATAGAGAATATGTTCACATAGTGAAAATGCCGCTGTGGCTTCGAGCAATCTGTCCTAATTTTCGCACCTTTATATACAATAATTAACTGAGTTGAAAGAACCGATGTCCATATTCCTCAGCGAACAACACGATTTCAGGAAAGCTTGCCTCTTCCAAAGAGACCAGTAATTCAAAGTGGCTCAGATGGGAATTCCTTCTACATATATTTCCGCACAGTAGATTAATGGTCTTGAGCAACATTGTATGTTCATTAGAAATAACTGGTTGTGTTAGCTCAAGCAGAATGAACATATACATATATACTTTCCATTTTTCGTTGCAACCATCACTTAGATTTAGCATTCATGGATATTTCTGTTAAAATGTCACATCCATTTTTCATTCAAGCGTTTTATAGTAAAAATGGCAAAACAGACTGTTGATAATCATTAAGGGACCATATAACTGATCAATGGAAACAGGTAAATAAAGAAGTTGAATGGACATAATAGAAGATGTTTATCTTTGAACGAAATCAAATCACTTCATTCACTTTCTAATGATTAAGATACTAGTTCATAACAAATTTCCTCTAAACCTATATCATAACATCTAACGGCCAAAAATTTAGCAAGTTTGTACGCCAATGCTACACAACTTAAAAGGAAAAACCCTTGTGATCACATTTTTTATTATCTGGTGTTGAGGAGAAATGTATTTTAACTTTGAAGGGATGTGTGCCGTTAAAATATTTCGATAAAACAAAGTAAAATGAAGGTGATGCAGATTGGTACATCCAGTTTCGTGGATCCTGATGTGGTTGTGCTCTCATCCGAACCACCCGGTTGTGTTGGTGTGATTGGATCATTTAAGTGTGGTTGAAGAGGCTGAAACTTCATACTCCGTGCCATTCGTTTGGCCTACTAAAGAGAAGCCAAAGAGAATCAGAGCGAAGATAACCAACACTGGCCTTATCATGGTCAAACGACTTTTGTGAATGAGTGATATCTGGTAACGGAAGGTGCATGTGTTATTTTCATTAATGTAGCCAGGACAAATGACTACGATGCCTTATCGAAGGGCACTTAATTCACCATATGATGACCTGCAAGTGCTCTCAAATAGCCCTGGCAATAAAACTGAAATGAAATCAGTGAAGCATTCCAAGAAAGTAACAAAGTGTATGCTTTGGAATTGGGACTGTGTTGAGACATATGACCTTTGGATTACCCAGCCTTTCAATCACGTGACAATCGGTTTTTGGCCTGGTTTTTTGGCTGGTCACTAGACCATCCAATTTGAAAAGGTGTGAAGCTGCAATAATATTTGCCACTGGAAGTTGAAACTGAAACGATATTTAACATTATTTTAGCATTTTTTTCATTTGACAGTCCTTGCTTCCGTCTAAGAATTAGGTTGAATTAGGAATCTTCATAATTCTAAAAAAAACAATATATATATTCTCAACACTCAGTGTAAACTGAAGACAGCATCTTAAGGCATTCAGTTTCTTCCTTCTTATTGGGTTTCTGAAAAGGTAAGATCATTTTCATGCGATGGTCATTTTCAAAAGCATCTCAAAACTGCCTTATTTCCATTTACTTGTGGCTCTGCTGCAAAACATATTTCAGGAAATCCGATCAAGAACATTATAACGTCCTAAATTTATATCAACCACCTAATTAAAGTCATGTATTTTTTCATGAATTAAAATAATTAAATATAAATTAAACATACCGGATTTGAGATTTTTGCTTTACTAAAACTCATGACCTTTGTATTCTGAAATTAATAATTATAAAAAAACTATTTAAGCTGGAGAGTGCCCATTGGACTATGCGGAACTATCTTCGTCACTTTATCCACCAGCATCCACACCAGTAAAAAACAGGACTGAATTAGCAAAATTGGGTCATCTCATTCTGAAACATCTGCTCGGAGGATGCTGGCTTTAGTGAAAGCGGGTTTAAAGTCTACCGATGAACTGGATGGCTTAGCGTCAGACATTCTCACTTCCTTGTGATTGCTCATCAGAGTGTTAAAAGCGCTTCGACAATAGAAAAACTTGGTTGAAGAAGATAAAAGACGTTTTAAAGCGGAAAGGGGTTCTTTTTTCTCCATTACTTAATTTTATCGAAGTGTTGAGGAAAGGAGCTTTTGCACAAGACCCAAGGGAATCATTTTTTACCTAAATAACTTAGTGTTAACTTTAAAATTTATCACCGCAAATATGTTGAGGTGAATCAGAACACTTCCCTTGCTGTTTGAATGTCCCTTATTTATAAGATGTTCACTTTCGTAATAGAAGAAAAACGAGAAATTACATAATCCTGCGTGGCTTTGGAAGAATTTAACGGAACCAATGTTTCAAAAAGAATATCAAATGGAACTGAAGAGAGGAATCGAAATAGGAATGGAACCCCTTTAGTCATCATCAGTCGGAATTATTAGGAATCTCAAATAGTAACGGATGTATCGCTTTTCAATTAAAAGTGTTTATTCCGAAGTCAGGTTCCCACCGAATTGCTCATCTTTATGCGACGGTGGGGAATTATGTTTAAGAAAATACGCTTAGAATTCTAGCACGAAAACCAATTTCTGACCCAAAATAGCATTGCACTTTATTTATTTATAAAATTCCCATTTTTTTCCAAGTATGTAAAATAAATTGAACTGTTACACTTCCTTCTTTCGTAGTGACGTGTGACGTTAGTTTAGCTTACTTATTTCAAGGCAAACTAATTTCATTGTGTTAAAGCACTTTACGATTTTAAACGCGTATAATGCCATACCCTTAACCTGTTTAGATATTTTAATGAATTTTCTGCATTTCTTTGAAACAGGCTCATTTTTTAGTGGGTCATTTTTCCTGTAACCACACGATGAGAGAACATGAATGCCACAACATGGAATTTTCGGTATACGCACTTGCAAATCACTTGATTGATTGAGGATTTGCACGGTCCGGTCGTAGGCGTGAAGTATCGTTGTTCACTTTCTTTGATTCAAACTAACAGAGATTTTCATTAAGCCTTCATTGGGTGGTGCAAAGTTATTTACCAAATACTCGTTATCGTTAACTAAAATACTGCTTCAAAAAACAAAATAATTTTTCTGTTATTTTAGGCATCTATATAAGAAATATATTAGTGCTCCTTCTACGAGTGCAAATCGCATTAACCGTATATCGTGGCAATTACCAGGACACTTAATTACGTTAAACTAACCACTTTTGGCAAAATTCAATGTATTTCTATGGCATTATTTTGTACTTATCAAAAATTTTATCTGGTTTTGCGACTTATAAAAGAGAAATTTATGAAAATATAACCAGCGAAGTGTGTAGCCTGATAATAGTTTGAACAGTTAAACTAGAAGAGAATTGCTTTTAAAAAGAAGTATGTTATGTGAGATGCTTTGATCTGAACCTGCTCAAAATGTCGGCTTTACCACTGGACACTTTCTTTCTTATTTTTATTCCATTGTTTTTGCACTTTGTCAAACATAAGCGCTATTATTCACATCTTTCCAGCTAGAGTTTTGTTGCGCACCCTCCTAATATGCAGCTTGGTCAGGTCCTTTCTTGCCTTTCCTCACTTTTCTTGCTATCCTGTCTTGAATAGTCGACAATCTTTGGAAGAACGTTGGTTTTTTGAAGCCGTCTAGTAAAAGAGTCGCTTTTTATCTGCAACATTTCCTTTAAAGATTTTTAAACATGCAACGAAAACAAGTTCTGGGAACTATTTCTAGCATCACGGTTTACGATATTCCATCTTCTTCATAGCAAACTCAGTGGAATTTCGCATCCAACTTCGAAAGGTTAGCAACTTACTAGTGCTCTATATTCTATGCACTATATTCTAAAATATTCATTGGTAAAAGTTCGTTCCTTTCTATAAATCATGGTCAAGCAATCATGCTATAGTCATTACACAAAATAAAAATTGTTTATGATAAATATTAATAGCAATTAAAAAGAAAGAAGAAATTAATATTACAATCAATAAAGAAAAGTTAGTGCCCTCGAATAATGGTTATTCGAGAAAGGAAAGGCAAAAACACGGATTAAGGAATCTTATGATAGAAAGGGAAATTAGTGAAGTGAGGCCAGTGGCAGCGTGTTTCGTTGAGCCGGAGGTAGTTGTGCTTGCATCTGAATCACCGGGCTGCGTTGGTCCTGAAGGAGCCTGCGAATTATCTGGGTTGGATCCATTTGCTGGAGGAGATGTTGGACTTTCTGCACCAGGTTTTGGGGTCGTAGTCGTAGTGGTAGAAGACTCTGGACTAACTGGGTTGGATCCATTTGCCGGAGTCGATGCTGGAGCTACTGTATCTGATTTTGCGGTCGTCGTCGACGTCCCTGGATCAACTCCTGGTTGTGGACCATCATTTTCAGCGCATGCAACTACTAAAAGACCAATGAGGAGTAGAACTACCCTGACGAAAACCGTTATTCTCATGATGGAATGGCTTTCCTAAATGCCATCTGAAGGCAGTAGGAATATATATATTCGTCGATTAGCTGGGGCAGAATGGATAAGCACAGGAGATCTGCCATGTGACTCCTCAGAAGTGCTCTCAAATTGCATTCACACCGATTCTTCTGGTAGTTGCCTGATCGAAGCTTGTGGTGTTTTATTACTCTGAGGCATATGAACATGTTGTTTTTAAGTGGTCTAACCTTTCTTGTAAAACGTCTTTTAGATAATAGCGCCATTCGGCTAGTGAGAGTATTTTCAATATCAAAATGATCTTACTCAGATAGGTGGTTTGATGATTATTTCGGAGCATTTTCTCAATATATTTAAACTTGTACACCCCATAAATACATTAAGTACGTTCACCGAGCACTTCCTTTACTTTTAAATGCGTTTGACTTTGGTAAAACGATTTATTAATTACTTTTTAGCTCAAAAAATCATCAAATACTTCGATTTCGACTAGGATCGTTTGAGTTGAATCCCTCGGGTCAGTTTATAAAAGGAAGAGCTTTGAGATTTGAAATTCTGCCATGTATACCAGAAGGTGATTTCAGTGGATTGACATCTAATGGAATCTGGTGTTAGGCTCGGGTATATTACCTATATTATTCTGATGCTTTTACCAATCCATCGCATTAAGCATTTTAAAGATACTCATAACGATAATTGTGTACATAAATATTACTTTTCAGAATAAAATTTACAACTCGCAAACTAAACCCTTTTCAATAAATTGGATAAATCACCTTCGAAGGCCACAGACTTGATAGAATCTAAGTGATCAGTGAGGAATATTTATTGTCTTTAATATTGGATAATGCTTAAAAAACTATTGCTATAAATTCGGTGATTGTCATTATTTTTTGAAAATATTTCAATTTCGTTCCATTATCCATGTCAAATGTCAAGCGAATTCTCAAATTTTCGTTCAGAAGCCGTTTGTAATTTATTGGACATTGCTCGAAGCCCTGTGGTCTAATTTAAAAAAGATGTTAATAAGAGGTTTGTATAATTATTAGCCAACAGATACATTCCTTTTAAGCTCTTTTTAATACACGTCGAAATCTCTAAATCACCCAAAATGCTATAAAAATGCATTTTTTAAGTCAGTCTGAAGTCAACAAAAATGTAATATTTTGTATTCCTCCACAGTTTTACTATTCCACTGAATGCACATTTGTTAATAGAGTTTTATAACTTAACTATAACTACGTGTTAAGGTTTTATAAATTTTATATTTCAAACGTCTAATAAAATCGTTGGCCGCATATATTAGTTAGATTAAATAATCCGTATTCGATAATGTTGCAAACATTTTTTTCTTATTCCCGACATAAATTTGATAAAATTGCATTCAACTAAATTAATTAATAATAAAAATAAACGTTAATTTAAGTACAAAAACATATTTATTGATATAAATTTTGAGATTTGAATAAAAGGCTTAGTTCGATGTTAATATCTAAAATTTCTAATAACCAAATAAACATGAAGGAAGGGTAAATTGCAGATGTCTGTTTTGCGAAGCCGTAGGCGATCGCACTTGCATCTTAAACTCCTGGTTGTTTCGGCTTTGATGTTGAATACTTTCCACCTAAAGCGGGTGTTCTGGCACCTGATTTTGTTGAGGCTCATGTTTTTGTTGCAATTTTTAATGATCTTGTCTTTTTCGTTTAGAAAAAGCGGAGAGTTTACTGACTGGTTGCACAGTACGTGAAGTCATCGTTATCACAGAATGCTGATCACATATTACAAAGGCCAAACTAATGAACGATAGATCTAGGATGAAAAACAGTTGTCATTGCTTATTGGAACGTGTATTTAATAAACAAAATACAGCATGTCGCTAGGTATATATGTATATGTGATGTATTTAGGGTGGCGGAATTCTAAAAAGCTTCACTGACCATATGTCAAGCAGATATATGATTCATTTTAAGTAATCCCGATGTATTTCGTCAATTAAACCGAATCAAAACCAGAGAAGATTCCTTAAAGATATGATACTTTGGGGTAAAATGTAGCAGGCAAAATTCACTTTGGCGATTTAGGATCGTGGTTGGTTAAGTAAGCAGAACCACAAAAAGGATATTTAGGGCCAGAAATTGCTTTGTGTTTTACATCTCTTGCCATCGGAACCCATACAACGTAAAAACAAAATCACACGCTAATCCAAAGTAGAACATTTAAAATAGCGTGGAATTTAATTAATAGTATACTGGCATGCCCTATCATCCGATTAAGGGTCTTTGAGGTGCCGGCGTAGGCGTGTAGTGTTGTTGTTAATATTTATTGTCGCAAATGAGTGAAGATATTCTCTAAAGCATTTGAAAATCGTTTATTTTTTGATAAAAACGACAAGTTCATTTGAACAAAATCTTGAATTAGAAGCAAAAAATACACGGGTTAAGTATTCGACAAACATTTATTGTAAATTCAATCTTATTCTCCGATGTCCAGCGTGTTTTCATTCAAGTAAAATCCAATCCTTGACACATCACGGCGTCCGCAACAGGTGAGTTTGTCATCTGTGGACATGACTCCTATTCATGACGTTCACTTTATGTGCCGTATATTAATATGAGTTTCGAAATTTTATTTTCAAGTCAATTCTTAGTTTGATTAATCATTAATTTGTTAGATTCTTATTAATATATGGTGTAATTTCAGAATGCACCAAAACCGTTATGAAGAACGCTAATTTTAGTCAATTTGCAGTAAAAATGAAACGCATTTATTATCAATATTATGTATAATAGCTTCTATCGAGTATATTAAACATTATGCTGTGACATTATTCTGCATAAATACATATAAGTTAATAAGTTCTACACTTGATGGAGAAGAGAACAAATATTTGCTTCGCAGAAGTGGTTTCTATGTATGTCCACTGGCAGTTTCTACTCATAGGGTGACATATGTGTTAGTCCACAAAGATAGTTTTGCTAACTTGATAACTTTGTATTGTGAAAAGATGCAATTCATAAATTACTTTTTGTTTTCTACTAGAGATTAGGTTTTTTCTGCTAGGCGTAAATTTAATGACCTCTCGAGAGCTCTTCCATGGAATCACATGGCGAATGCAGTGCTTGTCAATGATGCATCGTAGTCATTCCACCTACCCACGTAAACGAAAACGCATATATACCTGCAATCAATATGTCTTTTTCACTTCGAAGTTGCCCAACCATGAGAAGTCTAGTTATATTTGCTCCAGCATTTATTCTTTTAGCAATTGTTGCCTACAGTCAACAGAGTACACCCATTAAAAAAGAAACGAGTGGTTCAGGGGCTGAACAAAGTCAACCTGATAATTCACCTCAACAATCACCACCTAGTGAAACCCCAAGCGTTGCACCAACCCCTGGTTCCGGATCACCTACTGCTCAAACGGGAGATTCAGAAACGGGCACAACCACATCTGGCTCCCCAAAACTGACTGCTGATGTCTTCACTGCTGCCATTTCTCTCTGGTTAATCAAGCTGCATTAGATTTCTAGTTGTATCTTTCATGAGATACTTTCAAAATCATTCCTTCCTAGCACACCCCGATAATTTGTCTATCTTAGTTTCCTTTTTCTTAGTTTATTTTTGTCGAATTTTCAAAGATACAAAATATTAATAATAAATGAATTCCATCGCGTGGGTTTTCATTGCATTTACGTTATTGTGCAAATATTATTTGTTTAATTAACAGATTGAGGCTAATTTTACGGTTTTGCCTTTTAGTTAATGAAATAGCATGACATTTGGTTGTAGGTCCATCTGATTAACATGATTTTTGCTTCCTACAGCGCGTTTTAATAAGCAAGAACCCATAAAATTGTCTTTGTAATATTCGTGAGGCTAGAAAAATCATTATGAATTTTACTTAACCGAAACAGAAAAGGGAACAATTTTCTTGATCTGAGGGGTCCACACGTGACTTTGTGATCACGAGAGAGGTTCAATGGAATCTAGATTTACTTCCAAGGGTCATCTGATTAATATCTCGTTATCGATGAACACGTTAAGAAATTTTGTTTCATGATTAGCGCTAGCTGAATTCGGTCGTAAGCGGAAATTGTGATTGTTCATTTTTCTCTGACGCGAATAATTAAATAATTTCGTAGAGCCACCAGAAGGATGTTTTCCTTGATTGGAAGTGTGACGTCATTAAAAAATAATTTCGAAAGTTAAATGCTTCTTTTTAGCTTTTATTAAATTTATAAAAGACAGGACGGGCGAAGCTGATGAAAGTAATGTCTTCACTCTGTGGTAGATACTTCCTCTTGTGAGAACCGAACATGGACTACCCTCAATATCAGGAGATCGTTTTATCATAGGCATAATTGCGCATTAGATTTCAATTAATTTGACTGTTCGTGGTAGACAGTCTAGACAAACGAATAATGCTAATGCAAAATAGTGAAAGAATATTCTAATATTACTTCCAATGGTAGTTGCAAATAAAAAAATTTGAGTTAGAGACCCTGTATTTAATCAATAAAAGAAGTGGCTTTTTCTGCATGTGAAATGAAATATTGCTCGGATATTTTTATCAAATGAGCCTGACGTTTTCATCAAAGGATACAATTTCTTTCTGATGCTGTAGAGAATGTCTTTATTCATTTGTGTCAAAGAAAATTAACGGTCATGCTTCGCGACTACGGCAGCATTCCAAATGATCTAAGATTATGAATTGCACTGGATTGTAGCTTTTATGCCCTAACGTACTCAGATTTCTCAATCGAGAGTCCAAGAAATATTGATAATGGCAATAAAGCCATCGATTTGTTCTTGACATTGAATTTTAGAAACTGGAGCTATTGGCAGAGATTTTAAACAGGTAAATGTGCATTTTTATTACGTTTATATAACAATTATAAAAAAGGAATTCAAGACACCATTATCGAAGAAAGGCAAAATCTACTTCATGTACTAAAAGGTAAAAAAGGAGTTAAAATAATTTGATGAAGCACAGGGGAATGAGTGAAGTGAAGCCAGTGGCAGCGAGTTTCGTTGAGCTGGAGGTAGTTGTGCTCGCATCTGAATCACCGGGCTGCGTTGGTCCTGAAGGAGCCGCTGAATTGCTTTGATTGGATCCGTTTGTTGGAGGAGATGTGGGTGATCCTTCGGTGGGTTTCGTGGTAACAGGAGGCTTTGGATCAACTTCTGGACCACTATTGTCATCGCAGGCAACTACGGACAAACCAATGATGAGTAGAGCTATCTTGAAGCAAACCGTTCTTCTCATAGTGGCACAGCTTTTCTAAATGTCAAAGATCAAGAGGCAGTAGGTATATATATCTTGGTCGATTACCGGGGGCAGAATGAATGACTACAGGAGATCTGCCATGTGACTTCTCAGAAGTGCTATCAAATCGCTATGACGTTAATCCTTCTTGCAGTTGTTTGATCGAAGCTTCAGGTCTATCGGTACGTTGGGGCACATTCACCTTTAAATTGTTAAATTATTTATCCTTACCGATAATAAAGGCAACATCAGCTTTTCGTTCTATGTAACTATAAACGTCAGATATAATTGTTTTTGAAAAGAAAAATGGTCAGAATCGGAGGAATAACCTAATGATTCTATCAGTGCAATTTCAGACACTGCGCATCGATATGCAGTCAAAGCGTTACAATTTAAACACTTTTGATTTGGGATAAATAATTTGTGATCGTTTTCGAGCAACTAAATGTGTTTGATTCATAAAATCGAGGTTATTTTGAAATGATTTATTCGATTTACCAAGACAAAGAAACACCTCAAAGCTTGATTCCCTTGTATATGGCAAGGTCATTTTAATAGATTGTGACCTTTAGAAATTTGGCGGTAAGCTGTTTGACAGCACACGCTTAGGAATTTGCAATTCATCTCATCACTTTATTTTGTCCAGATGCTTCTTTCCCTTAAACCGATGGGTAAAATTAAATCCTTGGTAAGGTCACTTTATAACTCCAATTTTTTATCTTTTTATCAAATATGATTTGGTGTAGATTTTTCTGCCCATTTGCAGATTAATTACAAATCGAGTGCTAAAGCAGTGGAATTTTTTAACATACAAATGTGAAATAAAGGCGCCAATAATCTCCTATAAATATTTTCAATAAATTTTCAATAAGACTGCAAGACATTTCAAAAAGACTTCATGAATTTTTTAGCGAAAAAAAACGCACAAGTTGCTTGCAAGAGTTTCTAGGACATTTAACAATCTGTCCTTTGCTTTCTGAAATTCTTAGAAAAAATTCGAATGTAGCTTTGGCAATGCCAATTTGGAGTTTGGATATTAGAAATTACAAGGATGAATAATCAAGTGAAAATATGTAATCAAGTGTCAAAACCCTTCACTGGCTCTTTGCAGGGCAATTATTTACAAGATGAACACTTGCAATCAAACGAGATATCCCATTCCGGATTAATCTCAAATGGGAAACCGCACAGATAAGATGTTTATACCTCCGATATTGAAAATAATCATCGGCAAATGAATTAAGTTATCGGATGAGGTATATAACATGGGTAGTGGCAAATACAATTGTTCATGAAACTCATGCAGGAACGATTTCTAGTGCATACTGTCAGTAAATGTAAACTAATTACAATTTTTTCCCGATACGGAAACATTTCAAATCAAAGCCTGCTATTTAGATAAAGCGTGTGTCGCCTATCCAGAAACGTACAACGTCCTTCCTTCAACTCGACGCCTAACACCATTTCAGCTTTCTATCTACTGATTCGAGGTTCCACTTAAGGTGGGATGATCCAAAATAGTATCATTCCTTTGAAGTTTTTTCTACTTTAACATTGTAATAGTGTTATCAATCGGCTAGCATTCCAAGCTGGACCCCAAAAGACGTTTGAGCAGAAAATGTGCCATACAGTTTGTAGTATGAACTAAGTTGTGTCGTCTTGTTAAGATGTGGCGCTGTTAAATGGGTGAATATTTTACTTCATCCTCGTGGTTACTCAAGCAATCATGTAAGTTTTCAGGTCAAAGTATCGTCGTTCACTACCTGTAAGTCGTTTGACGGCTTCGAAGCCAGTGAAACTCTCTCGTAGGAGGAAAGTGTGGTTATTCATTTTCTCTCCTGCAAGACGGTAGAGACTCTCCTTGAGGTTTCGGTAAAAATTGTTCTATTTAATCTGACACAAGGTCTATTTTAACCACTAGTTGTGGTTGTTAGAAAGCGCTTGCATAGAATTAAATACATGAAGTAGAAACATACTGGATACTCCGATCACTTCCTTGAAATAAACTTCATCTTGTATGCCTAACAAACTAACGCGAACTTAAATGATAAAAGCGAAATGTCAAATGCGTGCATAATGTGCAAGCTGGTCTTTATACTGAAGTTGTATAAAGATGGGATATCTGGTTGACATGACTCTTATTACTGACAACTGTTTTAAAGAAGGTTTTTTAAGCGACAGTGTGTCACAGTATCCAGGTGAATTGTGGCAAAATAATATATTAGACGCCTGTAGTATAATTACAGCTTGTATCCCTCTGAAACACAAGAAAAAGACGCCCGTTAGAATTTGAGTGGTCTAAGGGAGACTTCGATGAACACGGGAGAAGTGTAAATTCATCCAGAGTTGACTTGTAAGGGTCAGCTGATTGATATCGTCTTTGTTCTTCATGCACGTTCCATGGAATATGGTTTCGTGCTTAGTGCTAGCGAAATTCAGACGTAGGCGGAACGTGTGATTGCTATTTCCTCTGATGTGAATCGGTAAAGCTTTTCACAAAGCCATCTGTAAGTGATTTTCTGCCATGAAAAGTGTACGACCATTCAACAATTACTTTAACAAATTTCTGTCAAGTGCATGTTTTTTTCTGATAAAATAACATGAGAATAAGCTTTGCATATTTTTTTGATCGCTTGCCTCAAATATGTTTGGCCTTTTTTTCAGTCAACCAAGTTGTAACAAATTAAGCAATCATAAATTTTGTTTCAAAACCGAAGTCGAGAAAGAGTGGATGCCATGTACATGAGTTTCTAAGCCAGTGTCCAACTTTTCCACTAAACCTAGAGTACAGTCCTGTTCATCATCTGGTACTGGAATATTTTCACGCAACTTAAAGCCATCCCGTGTGCTGGATTAGAGTCTTCCTGCAAAATTCTACCTTACGCCAGTAAAAAGTGAAGGCGATGCGTATTTTCCGACGTGGCAGTTCTTACTATGGCTCTATCATAAACAATAACGCAGTTGAGCATTTTGCATCAAACATGAAAGGCGACATTTTACTATCTTTAAGTTTGATCCACACCAAGGCAATTATCAAGTTTTCGATTTAACCTAATATAGACTTTGCAACAAATTGTATCCAATGGTTGTAATGACTACAGTATAACATCTGTGCCGAATATGAAATGGGTCACCAAAACATTTGTTAATTTAGAATACTTTTATTTGAAAAATTTTCTAAAATGTTTTGCTCATTTGCAACGTTTAATTCCAAAAAAGTTGTTAAATGACACCAACCATTACAAAATCAAATGCTTTTGATAGAAAATGTATAATAAAGTTCTCGAAACCCTATAATATGGAACTTTGTGGTTTATCTTGAAGTTATGAGTTAAACTAGCCTTGTAAATTTGGATTTAACAAGTAGAGATAAATGAAAGGATTACTGCATACGTCAGTTTTGCGGAGGCTGATATGGTGCTGGTTGCATCCGAGCATCCGGGTCGTGTTGGAGTTGCTTTCTGATTCTCTGTAGTTTGAGAGATTGCTTTGACACCGGTTTTTGTTGTTGTTGTAACTCTATCTGCTTGAGACAGTTTTCATAATCTTGTCCTCTTTTGTGAAGCAAGAGACTCCACTTGATTGGCTGGTTGAACAGCATGTAAATCACTTCCCAAGTCATCGTTAAAGCAGAATTGACCACGTTATTATCATTATTATTATTGGTTATCAGGTTTCAATATTAAAAAATGCCCTTTGGAAGCACTATCTTACGGTTGAAGAAATTGACACGTTATTGTGGCAACAACAAAGCAAACTGCTCGGGCATTGTTACAATTATGAATCGATATTGATTTTCTACTGGCATCACTGAAACCCGAAATAAAATGGGGATTTTTCGAAATTTTACAAAATGGAGGGACTTGCACTTTACTTATGCCATTCTTTTGAAAACAGAGAATTTGTGAGATGAAATAGCAATCGCTGTGCCATTGACTACAAGTTTGTTTTGTGTGGTTTCCTTATAAAAGCTTCGAAAATGGTGAGAGTTGTTTGAACGAAGATCATTTCGTGGGTATTCCGGAAAGGATTTGGCATAAATGGAGTGTCCTTAAAGCTTCCTAGCGATTCGTATGTAATCTTTTAATCGAGAAATAGTGGATTGCTAGATTTATAACCCAAGTTCTATGTTTAGCCTACAGATGTCAAATATAAGCCTGGTGCTTCGAAATGGAAATCATCTGTTAATGAGTTTGGTACTAGAAAAGAGGAAGGGAACACTTTGAACTTCTCTGACAATAAAAGTTGCCAGGAACCTCAAATTAAAACGAAAACGCAATACCGACCTATCCAAAATAAAAGGAATTTTTTCTGCAGAGAAACTTTTGATCAGATAGGCGATAAATTTGTCTATTGTTTTTAATCAGAGTACATTATATAATGAGTTTAAGTGGTTCTATCCAGAGTTGTACAACCTCCCCCCTTAATGTGGCATTTGATGTCGATTGTTCACGTTCATCTGGTAGTACGAGGATCCAATTGAAATTAAAATAGGAAATAGCAATATTTCATGTGTGTTTGTTTAAACTATCTATTTGTTTTAAAGCATCACTCAACATCATAAGCGTCAGCTCGCGACATTATTGGGTTATTGTTTTGCAAACCAAGTTGTATCATTTCTGTTGAGAAGTGCTTGCCAATTAATATTTAAGTGATGACCATTCAATCAGACATGTGAAATTTTAGACTGAATTTTCGTTATAAAAACGTGTGGGGTTGTTTGGTCGGTTTAAAGGCATTGAAATGAGGCCTCAGGTTAAAAGCGTGGTTGTTCATTTTTTTCTGAAGCAAATCAGCATAGAGTTTCTTCAGTGTATCTCCAGAGTGCTCTCCTTAATAAGGCTACTTTATGACCAACTTGTGATTGGTCAAAAGCCCTTTACTGCGGTTAATGCATTAATTAATTTTGCGGATTCAATATAATTATTTTAGTAATTAATTAGACATTTTTATTGCCATTGCAATGAAACCAGCTTAATTTTTGATTACCTGCCTTAAATATGTTTGATGTGTTTTGTGCCTTAGTATCAGTGATAGCTAAATTCATTGCAAACTTTAAGTCAGCATGTGCATTTGCTGTAAAATAACATCTAATATGAGGAAGCGCAAAATTATTTTGAACAGGCCACAGCGTGCTACCAAACCAGTGGTTAACTACTCCACTAATCTCTGAGTTAGGTTCTTCATGTTCGCCGGTGTCTAGCGAATTTTCACACAAATCCAGTCAATTTTTCTCCTATATTACACTCCGAACGGACACGTTTATAGGTGATATCCTGTATGCTGTTAGGCACTTATTAGCATAATTATTCATTGTGAAAATCTGATAAGACACCAAGAGCCGAGAAAAGGCAAAACTTACTACATCTGGACGTTTATCAATCAATGACCATTATTCTAATTCCTGAAGTTCATTTTCATTTACGTATCTTCATTTGAGACTTCTAATTTTTTTTATGAAAAACGAAAGTAAACGTTATTTGTCCACAGTCTGTACAATAAATTTATAATAGTAATCTAGTAAGATCTAACTTAGCCACTTCGAACTCTAGGAATCGCCCACTTACTCTAATATTTTGTTCTTTCATTTTTCAATCCCTACTAAATATCATAATTTCTAAAATTCGTATCTGGAAGCATGTGACGGGACTATATTACCTCTATTTATATAGAAAATAACACTATTAATGTAATTTATAGTCAGATTATTTAGTGGGACCAGCTCATTTGAATGTTAAATTATCAGTATTTAGATGATTTACGAAAAATTTCGACTGCTCCTGACAAAGAAATCGATAAAATTTCATTTAACTGATATGTTTATTAAACACTCAATAACTACTATTACAAATTAAATAAAATCACTAAACTGCAGATAATACAGTGTCATTTTTGATGCAGTTGGTCAAAATATGCCAAGATAATTAAAATAAGCAAATTAAAATGTAAGACTGGGGGATTTCTATTATCTGTCTTGCTGAGACAGAGGTGGTACTGCTTCCGTCATAACGTACAGGTTTCGATGGCGTTATAGTGGGATGCATCGTATCTTGAGCTCTATCAGCACAAAAATCTAACCAAAAATTTCCTTTAATTCGACTGAAGAGCAATATGCAATACAACTTGATTTATTACAAAATAATTCAGTTATTCATTGGCGATGCGTTCAAACTTGAATGGTTAGCTTTGGAAAAATCGTTATTACTGTTGCGGGGATTCTTCAGTTTTCGAAATTTGAGTTCGCTGAAACATACTCGTAGTCTTTTTACCGAATTATAGCAAGTGAAATTGGGTCGTAGGCCGGAGGCACAATTGTTCTAGGTCGCTGACGCTTTTCTACATAGATTTTGGACCATGCATTTACACATCGTTTCTATTCAATTAATAACAATTGAAAAAGCTGAAATCAGTTTGAAAAATCCAGACATTTGGCTCATTAGTTAGTTAGTTGGGAAATGCGAAGTTATTGTGTCAGTCACTTGCTGTACATGAAAATAACATAAAATATGTTTATACTCACCATCAAGAAATATCTAATAACTTAAATAGGAAAGTGTGTAGGTTGGCGTATTGATAATAATGAACTGCAGAATTAACATCATAGATTATGCAGTAACTTTGCTTCAATCTATAATCGTCTTTAAAAGTTAGTTCA
Source organism: Anomotaenia brevis (assembly GCA_030710315.1). NCBI lineage: Eukaryota > Metazoa > Platyhelminthes > Cestoda > Cyclophyllidea > Dilepididae > Anomotaenia > Anomotaenia brevis. The sequence continues at coordinate 17,919 of JAUOZQ010000111.1, forward strand.
ATCTATCTGGGAAACTCACTTTTTTCATCATCTAGCTCGCTTTTAAATAACTGTATAGAAATTTCTTGCTTTAACACATTTTTGCAACTTTGATCAGATGCTTCTCTTGAAATTTCGTCTATTATATTCCAAAAACCGCAATTAAGACCATTGAAACTGTTTGAATCTGCCAAATGAAATATTAAAAATAACAAAGAATTGTAAATCGCATTACAGCATATTGATGAGAGGGAGAGTAGAGATAGACTCACTTCACAGTGTTTCAGGTCCTACCAATGACTATTATTATTACTCTGCATTCCTTAATAATAAATGTCACCAACCGTGCCTTCTGTCGACCAAGATTCTGTCTGAATCCTCGAATTCGCTCGTGACATCTGTCGATTGGTTTGACCTGTCAATTGAATTTTGCAAGTAATCGCCTTTGGTTCAAGGAATTGGGCATCCAAATAGAAAGTTTAGCACAAATGTTAGGTCTTCTATGGAGTAATTAATACCGTGTTCACTTTTTCAATGACCAATTCATTCAAGGTATTTACTAAAACAGAATCTGAACCCAACAAATGAGGACAAAGGGAGAGTTAGAAGAAGGCTGCACTTTTCTTCAAAACTGCAAATTTTTAATTAACAAAATCTGCAATTTCAAACAAATCTATCCAAAGCTCCTCATTCATAAAGGGCACAAATTGCCTAGATCCGTGGATTGAATTTTCTTGCATCTGGATAGAATTCCACTATAGCCTTAGACATCATCGTCACTGTGCTCTGGCCAGTCCCTAGCTTTCTCTTTGACATCTCATTTCATTGCAGTACAATCATCGTGATGCACGAGGCTTATTACCGAATCCCAACCTACCTTTGTAAAATTTTTTTTTAAATTTGAAGAGAACGTGACAAAGGGAAGTTAGAAAAAGCAGGTGAAATATTTTTGAAGTTCCATGAAATCGATTAGATGCCATGTCGATTCCATTTGTATATTTGTTTATTTAAATACCGAATCAAATTCTTCAAATGATTAGTTGCTCGTTGAGGATAGGAGGGAGCCATAAATTAGTGAGTGGTCTGTCATACGATATCTATTTATGAATGAAACCGGTTTATAACCCATGCCGTTTCCTCAAAATGAGAATTATTGAAAAAATGAATATGCCGTAAACTATCTGATATATTGTGAATTCTTTACGCTAATAGCATGAGGATACAGCAGCAACACGAATAGTTGCACAGGCCTCCTTTTTTTATTTAGTTAATTATGCCACGATTAGTAGAATCAACAAATCGCGTAGAGTTTTTTACTATTGTTGGAAGCGTTACCAAAACAGGAATACCTGCCAAGCCCTCAAACCGACAAGAATTCTAGATAGAAAAATAACTCCTTTCAACTTAACTTTTCACAGTTTGAGAACTCACCAGGCATCTCAACGTTACCGGAATTGAAATCATTTTAAGTTATTAATTAGTTACATATGGAAACACCGTTAGTAAACTGTTTGAACGATCGAACATAAGATTGTACATTCTTGGCGAAAAATATATGCATTCAGATATTGATTTTATAGAAATCTTAGTTTGGTCAAGAAATTATCCAGCGCACTAAAAAGTGACCACAAAGCCACCAGTCAGGTACGTAAATATACTGATTTAACAATAGTTAGGAGTGATCACTTTAAATTTATTCCCACTTGATAAAAAATAACAACATGCATATGATTTCACAATGTGAAAAGTAATGATTTTAAGTCAAATAAAATTTGTGCGGTTTTGAACTTGCAGCCAACGGCTTATAAGTACATCTCACTATTAATAAGATATTTCACATATTGAAATTTCCCTTTACGTGAATATTATCCACTTTAAAAGAACACTTGGTTTAATTTAAAAGCAAAGCAAGAGTTTCTTAGGTATTTAAAGCCATCGAAGAAGAATTTACCGTGGCATTCATATTTAAATTAACAACGGATTCTGAAAATACGAAATCGGCAATCTACGCCACAAAAGTTAAATTGGGCTTTTTAGCAGGGAGAACCGACTGTTGGATTTAAAGTGCTCTTTGACACAAGTAACCTTCACAAAGCAAGACTAAATGGTCTCCGTTGAGGTGGCCGCACCCTTTCAAATGGGGGAATGAAAAGCATCATTTCATTCTTGGTTGAATTCATTGACATCACCGGGGTCTACCCCGATCGATTTTCATTTGTCGTGTAGCGATTCAGGTCGCAATTGGACATGGTTAAATTTGTTGTTTTCGTTTGATACAAGCATTCACCTTTAATTTGCTCCATCTGTGTATTAAATATTATCAACTTTATGGGAAGCAAACGTTAAAAATTTGTTGGAGAAGCAATTAGCCATCAGTTAAGCTCGCAAATTTTTAACGCAACGTCGGAGCATTGTGTCGTATTTCTTATATTGTCTTTTGAATTGTAATTAATCGTTTGACAGAGCAAAAGGTAATCAATATGAGACAAAAATTTCTTGGATCTAATAGTGATTACATTTCGCATAACTATGCGGCAAATAATCGAATGATCTTTAAACCTAAGTTGAAATCACAAAAATATGGCACAGCACACGTATACAGCGCCGTTTCCGTGCTGCTTGCTAGCCAATATTTCATATTATATGTGGAACTACCAAACATAATCCTTAATGACAACAAAACCGGGTTTCCTGCCAAAATAATCGAGGTCGACAAGGCGTATTTCCCAATTCCATCCTCCAATAATCTTTCTACAACTAGGTCTCATTATCTGTGTGGACGGAGGTGCAAATATCTGAATTTCTTGTGGTCAAAGGTGTCTCCGTAGACAAAGAGGTCTTCTCAAACATTTTCTCTCCTCTGTAATTTTTGATTTATTTTTCGAACAGAATTTTCACTCTACTTGACTGCTTTGATGTGGACAAAACAATAGTTCTATTATTTCTATTCCAAGCCAAAAGCTGAAGAGAATAGCATTCCTGAGAAATCTGGTTTTGGTCAATTACATCTATTAGTGACGTTGTCGTGGATGGAAATATATAAGAAGTACTTTTAACTAAAAAGTGGAATGTAAATTCAATTCTTCTTATTTTCTTTCAAATTTTAACGAATTTAATGCCCCATACCTAGTATTTCGGCACCGTTGGCACTTAATTGAGATGATCTCATTACAACGACCTGAGTCTGCCATTCGCATCTTGAGAAAGAAACATATAATAGTTTTCATAGTCTTTGACTCGAAAATATGGTTTCTATTATTTTTTTGTTAGTAAAATTGTCTTTTAAGAAAACGAATCAGTTGAATTTATACCTTTTGATATTTAAACTAAAATAGGGATTTCATTATTGCAACAACATTCTTGAACTGCTTACTTATTTTCTTCGAAATATTTTTCAGCCAACGGAGATTTTGAAATTGTAATTAAACCAACTGTTAACTACTTCCATCGTCTCGTTTTGCCGATAATGGATGCGAATCAATTTCTCAGTCATCATCTACGCAAAAGGTCGATTGCATGCAGTAAAAGAGAAACAAGCGAACATTATGGCTATAGGAGAATACGTTTTTCCTCGCAAGTTGGAGTACTTTATCAAAATGTCAGAAACAATGTCATACATTTGGGTGTAGATATGAAGGACGAATCACTGCAATACCGCATCATCATACATTCTATCTGCTATGCGATTCCACTTCATAACTTAGAATACTTGGCTGCTCTAATTAGAATTTAGTTAAGTGCTTTTTGTCTGTAAATAAATGATGACATAGCATTTTCCCTGTTAAATTATCAACATTTAACGAATTCGAAACATTCATTACCTCATCATACTTTTCATTAAATACAATGAAAACTAATATAATCATAGAAGTGCATCAAGAAACTAATTTCGATGGTTCTATGCTTTAGCAAAGAAAACTCAAAACATCTAAATAAGGCAGTTTAAAGGCAATTCTGATAGAAATGTAAAACTTACCTATTATTTAAGAAATTAAAAGGAAATCACAGCAAGAAATATTGTGCCAGGCAGATTTGGATATTTGGAGGCGGTAGTGCTGGCATCTGAACCTCCAGGTTACTTCTTTTTCGAATTTGGAGACTTTATAGCTTTATTATTTGTTATTATTTGTTTTTCTTCGATGTTGTCATCGTTTTCTTGTATTTCGTGTGGCAAAAGGCAGTTCTTGATAGGCCGATGATGCAGGACATGAATCATTTTCTAAGTCATCATAAACGATTCATTTTTGTCACATGTAAAAAAGGGATCCAAACAAATGGAACATATTTTCCTCCTCAGAATGGAACGTATTATCTAAAAGTGAAAAACGCTTTTATGCATCACTACGGTGCTACATTTTCACGCACCGCACCTGCCTTGTGATTCCACTTCGTAACCTTTGAAGAGCCAGGATAATTAAATTTAATCAGAAAAGTAAAAAGTTCTTTCCAAGTTATCGAAACGGCTTTCAAAACTCTGCATTTTCTGTAAATAAATTACATTTGCTAATTTTGGTAAACTCTACATGATTTCGTTATATACATATTCATGAAATTTGAGAATCATGCTGATGCACATATGCTGATTTAACTATATTGAGCAAAGAATAACAAGAGAAGGCTGTTATGAAGTTCTCTTACACACGATTTATCGTGTGTTTAACACGAAGAGCTCTCAAAGTGTCATGAATCATAGTTTTAAACTTAAATGATAGAACACTCTTATTGAGGCTGGAAGTAGTTTTGTGCTCACAAAGCAATAAATAATGAAATCAACTAGCATAGGATGAGTGTTTCCTCTGAAAAGTAGGAATATTGAAATAAAACTAGAAACATTCAATTTTAAACACCTTCGTTGATTACTTTTTGCTAAGAGAACATTGGATCAACTCATTTTCGGGATTTTAAAAGGAGTAGAATGAACATAATTGAAAAAATGGAAATATTTCGGAACACTTCAATGACTATTACTCGGGCTTTGAGTTGCCTGGAGTGAATTTTTTCAGGCTCTATTTAAAAACTTTTTGAGCAAAAAGGTTTGACCAAAAAACATTTCAGTTAATTTTAAAATGTCAAGTGGCGAAATTTTTATTCGGATAATGCTTCTTCTAAGAAGGCTTCAGTGAATGATAGTTACACCTAAAAATATGCAACCCAAATTAAACGGAAAACTCAAAATTAAAAGAATATATTTGTAATGGTCTTATTTTTTGTAAAATTAGGTTGATTTGGCCTTATTCATTTTTATTTTGAACACAATTTTAATTGTTCACGACAGTTATCAAGAATTGAGCAAAAAATGGTTTTCGTCAAAGTAATATCAGTAACCGCGATTGTTGTGCTCACTTTGAGATTTGAGAATTCAAAAGAATAGACAACTCAAAGTTTTTCTTCAGAAATTGGGATCCATCTCAAATTTCTACTGTCGGCACGCCATTCTGTGATTGGTATTGCCATATTTGTGGGTATCGTATTTTATATCTATGCCTGAACTGCATTAATACTGAGAAGCTCATACTTATTCAAATACACTTTTTAAAATCTGTAATTTAAAATATACGGAAAATTCACAAGCCAGCATAAATTTAATAAATTTTGCTCTCAAAAAATTGCTGGTGTAAACTTTGATGTCAAAAATTGAGACAGATATTCATTTCGACCATGTTTTTATTTAGAGAAAAATACTCTGAGTAATGACTCGAAACAGCAAGGCCGATATGAGAATGTTTGCAATGCATCTCTTCAAATCCACTGAATTCAATTCTTATTGAATGTTTCCGGTCGACAACGTTAACTAATCCTTAATTCACTCTCAATTTTTATAAATTGAAAGGTACACCTTTTAGCTACAGTATATTAGAAGAATAAAATACTCTTTATCACCTTTCTAGTACTTATTTCTTTTGATGTGATTAACATTTACCTATTTGATTTTCTCATTTTCGTCGATGAATTGTCTCTATCAATGGATAAGGATCTTCGTTTGACGACTGCGTCAAAACAATTTCTTCAGTTCAAGAAAGGTGTTTCCTAAGTGACGTTATGAATTTGTTTTGATCTTTGTGATGACCACTTCGGGTGTATATTCTAATAAATTGAAATTTGTTTAAAAGCGCTAGTTTTTAGTTCTCGTCGACTGTCGAAATTGGAAATTAAATCGTGGATGTTAGGCCTTGTTGGTAATCTCATCTGAAGCAAATAGGTAGAGTCAGAGAATTAAAATGCAAAATGTTTCTTCAAGAAAACTGCAGAGTCGTAATGGTTTAAGAATTAATACTCACCATCAGATACTGTTTCATTATTTAAGTAAGAAATGAACCTTTTTTATTTTAATAAGGCCGATATTTACTTGCATAATAATAAACATTTTGAATTATATGGCTACTTTACGCAAATCTGCAGCTGTCTTTGCTAGTCCATCGGTTCCCATTTTACATTTTTTTATGTTTCTTGAAAAAAATTTATAGTGTTATAAAAATATCAAAAGAATAAAAGTGCTGAGGCACAGCTACCTGAAGATTTTCATAAAATTTCCGTAGTCAAAAAATCTTCCATTCTATCATTTATGTAACTTTTTTCTCTAAATTACTTCAAGTGCTACTGGTTTTTTTAATTTAAATGAACATCTTATCTTTTAGACAGTTTTAATGAAAACCAACACCTTCTACTAAGCCTTTTTTCCAGACCTCAGTATGAGTAACGCTGTGGTGTTTGAAGTTGATGACATGTTATTGATGTGAACCAAGAATCTAATTTTAATGAACGCTTCTAAGGGAATTTTATTAGCTTACCAAATTTACGTTCTAAAAGACATTTTAGGGTTATTATGTCAACACCAGAGTCGTGACCTTAAAATGAAGGTGGTTTGATTAACGAGCATTTATAGGGCTCTTATGATTATCAGAATCAAGTTGTGATGTAATCCACATTGACGGTAGGCTACGGCTGAGTCTCTGTTACTACATTATTAAACATATATTCTTACATATTTCACAACACACTTTTGTGACTTTATAATCCACTGAAGGCTAGTGAAATTAGATCGTGAGAGGTAAGCTTGATTGCTAACTTCCTCTGCCGCAAAACAGTAGAGATAGCGCATACAGCAACAGCGTGCAATTTTCCTAAAGAAATCGCAAGCATATTTTGCAGTAAGGAAATATACTCAGCAAACAAACTTTAAAAAGAATGGATATCTTGAATGTTTATATAATAATTATCTTCGGAATGATCATTTAAAGTCCTTTGTTGACTTTGTCCTAATAAGCACTTGTTTACCGAAGTTTAAACAACCAAACGGGTTTTGTTGCTTATTACACTCCAGACAAATCGCAATAGATCCTCTGAATAACACCATTTTAGCCCGAGCGAAGCCGTTCACATTCTCCATCATATAGCACGAATTTATAAAAAAGATGCATCCAGAAGTGATCAGCATCTTATGATCGCTCTCATTGTACCAAAATTCCCATCTTTAGTAAATTTCTGCTCACAAGATAAAACGCATCTTGCAAAACCTGGTCTATTATAATCAAGAAACAGCAAATGGGACTATTTAGGCTGTCTGTGTGTGCTAATTTAAATTTAAAAAGGTATATTGGTTTTGATATTAGGAATCTTAAGAAAGGCAGTTAATTTTATTATTCTTTGGAACATCCAGATAAAATTTGCTGCCAGACCGTAAGCCTGCTGAAAAAGTTTAGTGGTTTTCTGAAAATTTTTATTAGCGGAGCTATCAAAGTTGCAATTTAACTAACTTTCTTCATTGATTTTAAGCTTTTGCCAAAATGTTTTACATCGGGTAATGCGACCACATTTCCGTATCAGCATTAAGCATATTTTATTAAAAAAATTAGCACTAATCTAATTGTACCCCTCATACACCTTAATGTAAACCCATGAAACTACATTTGTTCATCAAGACACCAATTTCGAAGTTATAGCAATGATATTTATAAGTGCACAACTAGTGAAGGTAATAGATAATTATGATAAAATGCAATAGTAATTTGAATAAATATATTAAAATTACTGCAGAAGTGATTGCAGTTGCCAGTTAAAAGGATACGGAGGTGTTGTTGGTTGCATCTGAGCTTGAGGGCTGCGTCGGCGTTGGCCGTTGCAAAGTGTGTACCTTCAATGAATGTCCTGTCATTGGCTATTGTTGCGACTCTTCTTCATCCACTATTTCTTCATGGTCTTGTGGAATTTTCTGAAGCCAATGCCGGTTAATAGTTTGCTGCCTGTATAGGATGTGAATCACTTTCTAAGGTTTCATTAGCACAAAAAATTCTTTCACATACAGTAAATACGAAACAAACGACAAATACGGTTAGAAGGGAAAACATGTTTTTTTCTCTCAGTTACAGGTATTATCTGAATGTGAAACACGTATTTATGACTTTAGGTGAAGACGCGAAGGACGAATCACCACGCTGCCAAATCGTGACACAACATCCACCATGTGATTCTACTTCAAAATACCCAAGGACCTTCGACGATGAAATTCAATCGAAAAATTTCAAGTTCTTTTCAGGATATGAAACCTGATGGTAAGAGTAAGTGCTATGACGCAAAAGTATCTGAAATTCAATTTTCTTTTCCTAATAAAGATAATAAAAGGAATTTTACAAATGATTTAGTGGAATGAAGGATCTCAATGGAAATTAAATGAATAATCCTTCCTTTGACTTTGTTCAAAGAAGCTTTAATTTTTGACACAAAATTTAGAAATAAGACGATGCTGGGTTAGGAATTGTGGGATCTGCGGATACAGTGAAATTTACAATGTTGATCACACGATTCCAAGCACCTGGAGGTGACATCATTTCACAAAACTATAAGTTACCTCATCGATTTCCGTACTCATCACATTCTAAATGGTTGCATCATTTGCGGAAAGCAAGGCACATCATTTTATTGATAAAAGAACGTTAAAAATTGTCAAATTTTGGATTTTTGAATTTCGAATCAAATTTTAAAAAATGACAACGATTTTTCTGATTGTCTACATGAGTTGGGCAAAATGATGGAAACACCAACTTGCTGGTAATCTAATTTTCAACTAAATTGAAGATTAATGCCCGTCTTTCAAATAAGTTGAATAAATGATGAGGTATTTGTCAGAAGTTTACATTTACGTTTGGTAAAACCGAAAGCTAGAAACAAGTATTAAATGAAATTGACATATATTTCGTGTCGATATGTGCAAATTTCGCGGTTTAAAAAGGACGCGCACAGCAGCATAGCATCCCTCTGCCAATGACGTGATTCAGCTCTTTAACCGCCTTTTAAAAGCCACTCTGATGTGTTCGCCACACCCTAGAAATCGGCATGTAAATTTACGTTTCTTCACCTCTATTTCCGTAGCAACTTATAGCTACTTCTCCATTGAAACTTGCAGAATTTCTCAGCAACATAGCGGAAGAGACGGTAAAAAATACGTAGTCAGCGTCAACCTCTTGAAATCAGCATACTTGGAAGAACAGGTCGAATAAAGATTAGCACCCCCAGTTTTGATATAAATTTCCATGCCATACAACGCCATCGGCTACGCAAACGGCAACGACCACCGAGCACCCAAAATCAATTCTATGTAGTCTTGATAAAGACGTCAAACTACCCCGTACAGTAACCAAATCATGTGGCAAGTTCTATTTTCCCTACCGGTTGCAATACTGAGGCAACAATTTTCCCACTTCCAAATGTGTTAATGTGGAAATCACCATAACTCAATTTGGACAAACAAAAAGTGTCATATATATGCATTTTTAGCCAAATCAGCCTCATTTGATGGTCACCTCTTTGTCTTTATATTATGCCTGCGTCACTAAGAGATTTTGTGGAAGGGAAATTCCCTGTCCTAATGAAATCTTTTTTATAACATTCATTAAAATTTGATCCTCGGTACAAGTGGTAAGCAAGTCACTGACGTAAACACAACATTATGTATTAGAAAGTCTTAGGTTTTCGTTAAAACTTTTGTTTATAAGATGAGTTGTACTTTAATATCAAAAAATGGCAATTAAGGACACTCAAAACGTTTTGTAGACCATGAAGAGTTTAATAATTATTCTGTTAGATAAACCTTCCTTATTTTTTTCATTAAATACGATTAAAAGCAAATCATTAACAAATTTGAATATGATGACAAATGAAGATCCCTCTGTGAGAGACATAACTGAAATACTAATTTTTACAGCAAAAAAACGACGTTTCAAAACAGCATCATAACATTCTGAGTGAATAAAGCCAAAACAACCATATTAATTGAATTCGCAACTGAAGCACACAACTTAGGGGGATAAACTGAGTTGATTAATGCATATTCCTAGCATGATCTTTTTAAATAAAGACAGCTCGCGACATACGCGTTTTCAGTTTTTCGTCATTATAGGTGATTGTCACTTTATTAAATCATTATGTCTACTTAAAGCACCGTTTCTTCTGGTGTTTAAATTCCTTATTGATGGAATGTACTTCTTAAATAAAATTTAATAAAAAGTCACTTTATTAAATCTCGAAACAGCCTTTTCGAAAATATTGTTTTGATTCGTTATAGTTTGATGTAATCACGATTAAAATCAAACTTTGTTATCACTGACGATCTCAATGCTAATTTGCAATCTCGTCAAAATATTAATACAGCCGGTACGTACTTTAAAATGCTAATAACACCTCCTCAAATTTTTGAAAACTCTTATTTATAAAAATTACACGGTTAATTAAATTTAAAAAAATAATTGGTAAATAAGTTTAAGGGTGGTAACGAATCCTTTCAGAAGCATGCCAGTTAGGGATTTAAAAAGATATCATTCAAATCCTCGTGAAAACGAAAGAAATAAGCACAATTACTCAGAGCTTTTTGAAGGATTTCAAAAGTGTATTCACCTAAAAGTTGAGATTTTAGCGTAGACTTTTTGCGCCACAAAATAACGGCTGGACTGCAAAGCACTGTAGTTTAAAATACACTAAAATTATAATTTATTAATAAAAATAAAATATCTTACTTGCTGCCTTATGAACTGCCCTGTAGACTGTCATTTGGAAGAGCAGCCTAAGGCGCACACTCTTTACAAGGTGACTGCTTCAAGGTATTCCAATTCTATTCATAACAGAGAAACCTGTGGGAAAGAATTCCTCAAGTTAAAAATTAGCAATTTACAAAAAACCACCATTTCTGAAACTAAATTTACTGAAGGTTTTTTTGTTTAAACTATTCCTTTTTCTTTGGAATATGTTTGCACTGGGATTAAAAAGTTTTATATATAACTTGAATCAATAGTTGTTAAAGCTATTAAGTGTTGATATTAATCATATTTTAAAATGAAGAAGTAGTATAAGTCACGGTAAAATTTTTATCCATTTTTACCCAAGCAGTTTAAAATAACTGTTTAATTACTTATGCGTACTTTGACATTTTCGTTGAAAAAAAGTTATTTGTTTTCTTAGGTGTCTATCGTGTGTTTCCATTTATTAGAATGCTGTCTCAAATTTTTATTTATTTATTAACTCTAAGAAGAAAAAGTCGATGCATTCTCTCACGGATAAAAGAGATTGTGAACAGATTTCGCGTTGCGATGATATATATTTCCTCAGTAAAACTTAACTGAAAACTGAACTTTCTTATGGACGGCATGCAATTTCGGTTTGGCCAGCGAAAACAAATTCTTTTCATGTACGGAAACATTTTTTAGACCAAACAGTAATCTAGATTATTTCCCTGCCTGAAGAGCTTCGTACAAAACCACAGTCGTAGAAAATGTACAGATATTTAAGTTTGCATTCAACAAACTTCTTAAAGCAAAAAATTTCATCAAAATTACTCATTACTTCAAATTTATTCCCTGTTATACAACCATTATAAAATTCACTTATTATTTAAAATAAGCAAAAGGAGCTGGAACTTTTGCTTCTGATTTCGTGAAGACACGAAAGGAGAAACCTCATTTTAATAAAGTGCAAAAATAACCAGAATGACTCTCAGTTAATGGAGTTAAATTTATATTCATGTTGCAAAAGCTTTTTTCACCGTCATAGCACCTTTGGTTAAAAATGCGTAGTAAAATAGGTTACTACAGTGAGAGAAGATGATTATCATCCGACCATAGATAAGGCCATTTGCAAAATCCACTTTATTTCGATTCTTGCAATGCGTAGAACACTAGATATTAAATTATTGGCCTCTTAAGGAAATTAGATCACAAATGTAGTCATTCATAATCTGTCAAGTTAGTGATATTAATTCCTAAAATGTACTTCTTGGAAAAATGCTCAGGATATTCTAAATTATGTAAGAGGTTTTAATCGTATGAACAGTTTTCACCAATGATACTCTCTTAGTAATGTGGAAAATTTGGACCTGTCTTCCACTATTTTATCGGCATTTTACATTTATTTATAAACAAATAATTCAAGATCACCATTTTTGTTTTTTTCTCAAACGGACTCTATTTAATTGCATTTTAAGCCTTTTCTGATATATGCAGGCAATCGAAGCAAATATCACAAAGAGATTTCATTTAATCTTCACAAGAATTTCACAATGCAGAAACAGTAGTTTGCTATCATCCTTACACAATAACAGCCATTATATTTTTCAAGCAATTATGTAGGTGTTAATAGATACACATCGTAACTGACATAGCTCAAATCTTAATTAAATATAATATATTATAATCTTAGAATACATTGTATTCTAATATTAAACGATCTTGCATTATCAACTACACAATGAAAGGCCAAAAGGCTGACTGAAAATGCCCTATCGCAGCATATCATTCACTTCATTGAGAAAAGTATTGTTTACTCCGAAATGATGACTTTTTGAAGACGGATGTACTTCTTTTGATATGCATTTTGGGTGTGGACACCCGAATTATTTCCTCTTAGCTGTTCGGGATATCTGCAAGAGGCAGTTTAAAGGTTCATACGAATACGTATTCGATTATTGAGTGTTTCTTAGCTCAATTCGAATAAGAGGACGGATTTGTAATACTCTCATCAATATCGCATGGCTACGGAAGATTTTAAACGGATTCTGGTTCGCGGTGTTTTTAAAAACGCAATATTTTTGAATCTAAATTGATCTTATAGGCTGCATGCAAAGATGTTTTCGTAAACAACTGCTCTCCTTGCATACAGTTTTTTTCCCTGATACTAATAAAATTGTTCCATTTAATTCATTTTAAATTCTCTGAAAGTTGAGATAGGCAAAATAGCTTATATTTTGCTCTTCTCCTTCTGCTTAAGTGAAATGGACGTTTGTAAATATTCGCAGTTTAAATACTTTCTCTGTTTTAATAACTTGTTACAATGTGCAGGAAAGGGTTGCGCCAAGTTGGCCCTCTCCACCCTCTACAATAAAAATTCAGTGCATTTATTATAATTATGCTGTAAAAGGACTTCCCGTAGACAAATAATTTTCTTGTGATGTAGTCCCATATTTTTATATAAATTCTCAAAGCGATGAATGCAATAAACTTGTTTTCAACTATAATGATGAATTTAATATAATTACCACGTCTGTCTTTTAATAAATCAAGTTGTTTTTCATTTATGGTGCAATGTTTTGTCACTGTAAAGAAAACAGTGCACCAATTGCAGAATCCACCTTATTCTTTTAATTCTTACCCCGAAAATATGTTTTGTTGAAGGTGTGGTGAAGTTGCGTCATTTTTTTTAACTCACAACAAATTTATACAGCATTACAGCATTCCGTAATCTATATTCGTTAGGACTAATTCAGATTACGTTCAAGAAACCATGTTTCAGGACTAACATCTCCTTAGCGGGATGTGAACTGAATTGCCAAACACATCGACCACATTATACTAAAGTTCATTCAAAAAGTATACAAGAGAACTGTCATAAATACTCGTAGGTATTGCTTGTGTCAAAAAGCGTCATGTATATACATGACCTACTGAATTCATGGCTACTTTTCGTACTATGCATTTAACCTTAAATGCCTAATTGCATTTAAACATTTAAATATTTTTGCTGTTGCACTTCCGTAATTTATACACTTCGGAGTCCAATAAAAGGTGCTGCCGTCAAATCGAATCTCCTTCCTTCTTCCGCGTGTATTTGGAAAATAATAAGGCATAATGAGAGACCAAGCTCACGCATATTTCTTGAAGTGAATAAGAAGTACTTATTTATAAATAAAAACGTTTTATTTGCGAAATATCTCGAAGAATGGCTCTGATGAGCACCTAAGTCACACAGAACAGTCAGAGCAACTAAGAATACGAACACATTTTGTTATCCTACTCTATTACTTAAAAGACATTTAGAAGGTCACGTTTGAACTATCATATGGATTTCTACAGAACAAAGCAAGAGCTCTAGGTGTGGCTGTTTTATACGCCGACTAAGTTTAGGTAGGCATGGCAATGTGATTCCCCAAAGATCTCGCAACAGCGCCACTACAAGACGGATTAATTAAAATCAGTGGAAAAGAGAGACTCAAGGTCATTCCGTGCTCTCTGGCATGTGTCATCAGAAGCGGAATTCAGCACCTTCAGGAAAGGAGTTTGGGCGGAAAATGAGGAGGAATTAAAGAGCCAAGTAGCAATCTAAGCCCAAAAAAATATTTGTAGATAATTTTCTTAAAAATTAGAACCTTTTCTTAGAATAAAATTGTTGTTTTCTTTAATAAAAGTGCAAGACTATTTTGACAGCTGCTGGAAAAATTCTGCTGCGCAAAACAAATTTGAAATCCTGCTTTCACTTTTATATAATTATTTAATTTATTGCGTGTTTTATAATATTCTTTATTAAATTATTTGATAACTCTACTGGAATTGGATAAGACCTTTTTAGGCAATTTATCACAGAAAAACTTAATCGACGATTTCATCTGGAGTTTTCGTTTACTTTTTTAATGCTTTAGATGGGGTACCGAGAAGCTCTTCAGTTTGCTGTGCCGCTCTAATTCAAAGTACGGAGGTGCTATGCTGTCTAAAGTGACCTGATTAGTAAACGTTACGTGAGATCACGGCCACACCAGACACGGTAACTCCAAGTTTATGCAACGAAGTGCGAGGCGCCATTTTAACGACTTAAGCAACTGCACATATTATAAGGGTAACAGCACAAGGTAAATGATTTCTAGTTCAAGGTAATTAGAAAAGCACCTACCTAAAGATGCAAATTAAATTCTTTGTGAATACAACCCTACTATACTTTTCAGATTTCCCTATCTGGGACCTATTTCATTAAAGATGTATTTTTTTGTAAAAAAATAATAGGAATTAATGATTATTTTACAAATGGTTTAAGTAGTAATGACCACATATTTCGATTTATTAGTTTTTCAGAATAGTTAATACTAGTCACTATTACTACGAACCAAAAATCCAAAAATTATATTACTTTTTTAATTAATCCTACTGAGCAGCTCATCCATTTTATCGTTAAAACCAGTTTTCTAAATATAAATAAATGCATTTATAAGGACTAGACGACAAACTATTTGTTCATTTTATAACAGTATTTACACCGATAAAAAGGTCATTTTTTCTTGCATTTTCCTCATTAGACGGATTTGAAAAGCAAGACTGTGAAGACTGTGATGCCAGCTTGGCAGTCTAGACAGCCCAATTAATAACATTTTCTGTCTCAACTCGAAGTCTGAGTCATGCCCTCTGTTCCTCTACCTCTACTTGAAAATAGAGTCATTTCTTTCAAACACAAAAAGCCTGGGAATAGATGGGATAACATGAAAGTGTGTGCATCGAGTTTCTCAATTTTCTTCTGCTTTATTTGTATTACAAGTGTTTGGATGTTATTAATTTCCCTTAATATTCTTTCTGTAACGGACTATTCTGAAATAACAAAAATAAATTTTATGCTGCAATTAAATGACCAAAAATGCTGCCTTCAAGTCCAATCGTGCGTAATGATCGATCACAATGTTCGCAGAGCCCAAATTTTCCCTACCTCGAAACGATCTAACATCGTATTTGAGAGGTCTAGCGTTATTTCGTCTATAAAATGCCTTTTTTGAAACAAGATTACTTTTTAAATCACTTTCAAGCTAGCGAAAGACTTTAACATTAAAATATTCATTTTATTACAACTCCGATTTCGCTTACGATACCTAGGTCGTTTCACGAAGCGATTCCTAATGCATATCAATGTTTGTAGTTCTGCTTAAACTATCCCGCTATTGAAATAATTATTTTACATAATTTTAAGTAGAAAATACTCTCAAGTACTAATTATTGCACCCTATTCCATATTCTTATAAGTGATTACCACTTTCTACGTAAGAGAAGACTGAGAATGATTGTATAAACTTGTATTAGAAGAAAGATCTAGCACGTTATGGAGGGGATTTTGCTTACACGCCGTAATTGTGTACAACAATTACAGGGCACAAATTGTGACTAAGCGATCTGTAAATGGTCCTTGTCTTTGAAATCAGTATCCACATCAGCGCAAAGCGTAAGCACTACAACTTTAGAAGTTCTTACGAGGTACCACATGGCAGATTGTGCATGTGACGAAAGTGGCAGCTTACTGATTCGTCATGCACGCTTAGACATTTAAACATAAATACACGTCCCACATTCCGAAAGCATGTTCCACTGTGCGAAGAAACATGTTCCCCCTTTTAGCCATACTATTTGTTTGTGTGGCCTTTTCTGTACGTTGTAGACATTTTGTTTTAATAATGACTTAGAAAGTGATATACATCCTATACCAGCAACCAATCAAGGCCCGCATTTTGCCTCACAAAATGTGCCAAGAAAGAAAAGAGCTGATAAAACTGCTACTACTCAAAGCACAAGAAATTCAACGGCAACGCCGGCACTACCTGAAATTACACATGCCAGCACTACCACATTTGCATTCAAAAATCGACTGCCGCTGACAATCAACGATATTTTTATTTAGGCCAAATTTTAATATATTTTAAAACAGTTTATAGCATAATTTTCTACTATCTTCTACTGCTTGTATGTTTAGTTATTACTTTCTGCTCCGTAAATCACAGCCACTATAATTAGTTTTTTCAAAAAAATTGAATTTCAGTAATTTCCATTGTATTTTATGAAAAATTTTCATCAGGCCATTTATTTATATACCGATTAAATACCAAAGAAAAATATTGATAGTGCTAGATCCTTTACTTTCAAGGCCCATATTTGATAATAATAGTCCAATTTTAAAACATTGGATTCTTTAATTAAAATAATGACTAATTGACTGCCACGTCAGTAACGATGAAGACGTATCTTTCACTTTTATAAGTTTCATTTGACAGAAGCAAGTAGTTACACTTGTATTGTCACCAAATGAAACTTATTTTAAGTCGCACTTTTATGGTTCAGATGGTGTTAGGGAAACCTTTGGAAGAAAATATCATAGACTAAAAATATTTGCTTTAAAGAAATCATCACAGGTAGATTCTTGTATACATAATAAACGAAACTCATTGACGTCAAATGCTAAGTCAATAATCGCTACTCATGATAAAGGCAGGTTTTACTAGAAAGGTGCGATTTGTATTGGATTTACGACATGGGCACCCTTTTCTCCCCAGCTGTGCTTCGAGTTAATGAACATTTTCTACTCAGGATCGTTGCTGATAAATTTTAGACAAAAATCGGTTTTGCTCTTATCTACATGGATGCCATGAATAATTGTAATTGAAAATGACAAACCGATCCGACTGACACTTATTCAAACCGAACATTTAAGAATAATTTAAATCTGAACAGATGATTATCTTCAAAAATGGGGTTGTAGAGTTTATCCGCTGCTCTGATGTGGACACTCGTTTCAAGGACAGGACGCTAACATCACGAACCAATCACAAATCGCTTAGTCACAATTTGTCTTCCGTCACTAGAATAAGTATACGCAACCCCGTACGGCAGCGTGCAAACAGCACCTCATCAATCGCTTGCTAGTTGCCTCCCTTACCTGGGACGTGTTGGGAAATCTTATTTAAAGTGATAATCACCTTAAGACTTTCGGTTCTTCATGGTATCGCTGAGTTGCATTGAAGACAATTTCACTTTTCTTGATTCACCGATTCCACTTGTTTAAGTTAGTTTCATCAAATACTTATAGATAGATTCTTTACATTCATTTATATTTTACTTCGTTTTTTAGAATTTATTACAAGAAATGTGCGCTTGTATGTTCACAAAGTAGCTCCAAGAAAGATATCCATTTACTAATTTTTTTCTCGTTTTAGAAGAAAATTCACATGCACTTAATGTAGATTTTATTATCTCGTGGCAAGTGGCAGAGACCTTAAAACTACCTCGAGCCCTTGGGAAATGCACGTGCCACTGATTTCGATTAAGTTACATTTCCAGACGCTTTGAGTACTCCCCGTATGAATCACATGGCAAATCGAGTGTCTGATGAAGAGGCATCGTAGTCATCCATCCTGCCCACGTACATATATTTCAACTCATACTTGTGCAAGCTTAGCACACAAGTTGCTCACAGGAATCTAACGAGCTTTGAGATCAAACTGAAACACCTGATTTGATTACAGGGTGACGCCAGTGGATAATTCAGGGTGATAATCAGCTACATACACAGCTGTTTATCTTCGCTAATGGAGACTGAGCAGGAATAGCTAAAATCCAAATCTCCAAATTTAAAGATCAATCTTTCTCTTAGATATCATTAGCAAGCTCTACGCTAGCACGTTGGCTTGCTGGCTAAGCAGAACCATCGTGGACAAATTAAAGGAACGCAACATTATTTAAGAACTGGATACTCCACTGAGCAGGCAGTTGGAATTGTCTGAATCTTGTCATAACGGAATCCCAAGACATATTTCAACACTCGGTGCGGTAGGAGCTCTGCTGATAGTCTTTAAGAAAATGCGTTAAATCTCCAATATGAATGCAAATAGTGATACATCATAAACGGACTTGAGAGAAACACTTCCCATTCTAATCGACAAATCACACAATCATTTTCTCAAAAGACCGCTTGTTGATTTAAAATCAGTGTGATCCCGTGTCATTTTGAGTGCTCTTAAAAGGAATCGCATGACCAATGTATAGTTTGACGCTAAATTAATAAAGCCGTTCACCTAACGGTACTTCGATTTATTTGAGTTAACTATTTTGCATCTAGAACTGATGATCAGTGCCAAATTTAGTTTAAGAAAATGATAAATTCACTGCAAAACAAAATATCTTCCTTGTAAGCGTTACCCCGAGAATCTGAAACCCTTTTTTCAAGTCAACATCAGGAGTTAAGAATCGAACATGGTCTTTTTGTGCTATCAATTAATAAAACGAACCAGAAAACTATGGCGAATTTCAGTCTTAATGGCAATTCTAACGTGCTAATTGGTCTCCTTATCACAAGTGATTTCGGCACCGCGCAGTTGGCGGTTATGATTTTCATACACAAAACCAAATTCCAACTTCTTTGTGTTAAGTCCTTTCGAAACGCTTTCGTTGTTTTTGACATTTGATTTTCTTCATTTCACTGTGAGTGCACCCGCACTTCATCACATGGTGAAGGTGGCGTTATTTGACGTAGGATCGTTAAGAATTGTGACCTGCGTGTGTTCCAGTGTTTTCCACCGTAGCTCTGCTACTCGTTTGTTAGTCTTCGGAGGACACAACGCCAAACACCCAAGTCCCTCTTAGTTAATTTACAAAATCCTTAAAATAAGTTAGTTGCCATCAGACTAATGCAGTTTAGACAGCAAAAATTGACTTAACTTGCAATAATACCTATGAATATAAATATTTAGGTATAATAAAGTTGATTACATATATAAATATGTATTACTGCATTACAAAAAAGCTATTTTTTTCTAATCTACATGAAAATATTTTGATAAGGGATTTTTACAATAACTAACAATAAAAACTGTGAATTACTACCGAATTTTAAGGGACTGCAATGTGCTTAAAAGTCCTACAGGTTAATTTTTAAGCAAATTCCTATTGCAAATAGGTCAAACGGATCTCACCAAGACCTTAACATTCACATTCAAGCAAAACAAATCGATTTCCGAAAACTGATTTGTATAATAGAACATTACTTAGTATTTATAAGGGCCAAGAAGATATTTGTTCAAAAAACTAATAATCTACGGTGATTTTTTTCAGAAAACGCACACAAACTACTTCAAATTTTGCAGTAATAGAAATCAAAATGGCCCGAGAGTCAAGATTGCAATGGACCAAGTTAGTTTTTTAAGATGATCCGATTTAAAATAATGTTTTTGATATATGGAACTAAATCTAAACTTGGATAGCAAATAAGTAGGCGGAATTACGCATTTACAAATTTATCGAATATATTTAGGGTTAGTTTAAATATGGAAGGTGACCGTCGCAATTTTATCTTTCTAGATGTGTTTAAGTCCGTACGCGAGAAAAATCATTACAGATGAGGGAAGTTAAAATTTGGATAAAACCTCCTATATATCTAGTAAGGATGACACCTCAATTTAACATTATACGACCGAACTGATCACTTCTTTTAGTTTAATTAATTTTCAAAAATCAATGTCAGATTTTTAACGGGCGATGTCAATTAAAAAGTTTGAGTTAAATTTACGATATCCCTATTTCCTCTCTCTCTCTTTATATTAACACACTTTGCAGAATATTAAGATTGGCAGTATCGGCGTATCACAAATCTGGCAAACTATTTATGGACTTTTTGTAACTCCAAAAAATATATTTGTGATTTTCTAATTATTTCAGACTATAATTTAATTTAAATTTGCTATTGACTGTAAAATATGTATAGTTATTTATGCTGTTACTAGGACGCGTTGTACTTCTGCGAATATATGTTTTGAGTCGTTACGCATCCGTTTTCAGGTAAACTGCTATCCTCACGACAGAACGTAACATTACTAATCGTGTTACTTTAGATAGTTCCTATTCCTCTTAATTCATATTACGACTTCGACTTCAAAGTGTACTCCTATGTCATACTCTAATTTCTTCAGAATTACCCCTCGCATTTAATTGTGATTTAGTAAATAAATTATATAAATTACAACACAGCAAAAACAAGTGAAGAAATCGTATTTTGGTAAAGAGAAGGCTAAGCTGCTTATTGGAAGCACGTCCTAATAATCGAAGACCCTATCAGGTAACTACATGGCTGATTGCGTGAGTGCCATTGGATTTGATTTCTGATCCTCCCACCTACACGAGTATATACGTGCTGGGACGTGTGTTCTACAACCCGAATGCATTTTCGCTATGAGAAGACTAGTTTTTTGTTCCATCCTAGCGCTATTGCTCGCTTATTTCGCCTCTATGGTGCGTGATAAAAATGTTGTGTTGATGATGTCTTAGAAGGTGATTCAGATGCTTTACGACCAGCCAATCAAGTTTCGGCTTTTGCTTCAGAAAATACGACAAGACCATGAAAAATTGATGAGACAGCACGAGTTGCAGCAGATTTGGGGCTGAGACAGGAACTCTAGGCAGAAGGTATCCAACGGCAACACAGCTAAATTGACGGCCTAAATCTTCCCTTCTTTTATTTATTATTGGTTTGTAAAATTATTTTAAGTCAAGTGGACTCGTAATATTTTTTTAGCTCAAATCATAAAATATTTATGATTTTGTTAACTTTCCTGTGCAACTCCTGACTTCCATTATTAATATTTTTTGAATTAATTGAATCTTTTTGTCAAAAAGGAACATTTTTGAAAATTTATGAATCTTCCGATTCTCAAATGGGCTTATAATTTATTTGGATGTAAAAGAAAAATGTTTATTTTAATATCAGGCATAGCAATAGGGGTAGCTTAATGTGATGGAATTCAAATCTTGATGTTATTCAGAGTTATTCTGGGCAGAAATGACCAGTACTATAGAATTTCAATTTTTTGCTGATAAACTGTCAAAATGAATAATTTCTTAATCTCGTTTTTCAGCCATATTGAAATTTCAACATCACTCCACACGCTCATTATATAAAGTTTGGCATAGACAGTGTGCAACCAAGATATTTTTTTATTTTTTTATTTATTTAATGGAAATACTTTAATTAAATAGCAAGCCATTTAGCGTGATTTGTAACAAGATGATTTCATAATTTATTTCATAAGAGGTTCTAGCCACCACATTGAATTTTAATTTAACTTTTCCGCAAATTACACTTTTTAAACTTTCTTCCCTGGTATCCATAAGGCGTTTTAAAGCCCTTTTCATTTCTTCATTTGGTTCAAATTCCTATAAATTTTCCGTAGCCATAAATGTTAGAATTAAACAGTATTTAACAAAGAGCTCTACTCAGTGATATTTGTTGGTCAGTTTCCTTATTTCCCCTAAAAAAGTGCTTGTTTATAACTCTCATCTATAAAAGCTTTGCGTTTTTCAATAGTAGAAAGGAAAAACCAATATGCCATTCATGTCCTTAAAAGCGAGCTTCTACCATCTTACGAAAGCAAAGTTAATATCTCAAAGTGTTTTTGGACCTATGATCACAACACATTTTAGGATCCGTTAGCCAAAAATTCATGAAACCTTATAAAACAATATTCTTGCACTTTAAATAATTGATCCACTATTTCAGATCCGAATCTCTACACTAAGTATCGACGTTTTTCGAAAAAATGCATTTATTCACAATAATATCAGTAATTTATATTGATAAATACGTAAAAGATTACTCAGTGGTAATTAATAACAAGGAATGGAGAATATTGAGTTCCATTTCCATAATACAAGCGCATATGTTAATTAAAATAGCTTCACGAAGCAAACAGGAAGGAAAGCAGTGAGGACTGAGACAGCGAATTTCGTGGAGTCGGAGGTGGTTGTGATAGCGTCTGAATTTCCAGCGGCTGAAGACTGCGATGCTGAAGGTGAAGCTGACTCATTTGTTGCAGCAGTTGTGGGGGTTATCGTTTCATTATCCTTTCCACCAGTCTCTGCCTTCTGACCACATGCAAATACAGCTAAACAGAACAAGATTAGAACTGCCGTGGAAAAAAGAGCACTTTTCATGATTAATCAGCTATTCGGAGTATGCTTGATCAAGTGCAAGCTGCTTTTATATACATTTGTGGTATACGTGGGCCTAGTGTCATTACGGTGCTTCATCAACTTACACCCAATTCCTCATGTGATTTCTCCTAAGAGCCTTTACAATGCCACGGTAGTGAAACTAAGTCAAAAACAATGAAAATGTTTTAGCAAGTAGAAAAAAGAAGAGTAAAATTTGGCGGAATACCAATGATCAGTTGAGTGTTATTAATGGCATTATTATCCAGCTATTGCATACATTAAGTCGATATTTCTGGATTCGAAGGCCGTATTGAAGACGTACTACTTTCAGGATTTCCATAAGCTTGAGGAACAGAAAGAATAAGTCATTTTGATCTAAACGGTAACCAACTGGTATTGAGGAAGCACTTTCTTTGGTAATTCTCGAATTAAATCTTGCATGAAAATTTATGACTATGCCAGTCCACTGTCATGATCAGGCGGATCCACGGCATTGATTAATTTCTGTCCTTTTTACTATCAAAGCCTCATAGGGCTACCTTGAAATCTCAACAATTTTAACTATCGTAATCTTTGATTTTAATGGAATTCCGGTTGGATCGCACATTGCGAATCCACTCGGAAAAGAGTGAATATCACAATCTGAGCTTACTTTCGGGACTTGAACTTGAGAGAGATATCAGAGTTAGGATCTGGTGAACCCAAGGTTCATTTTCGGAGACCTGCTAAACTTTTGTTTGACGAAGTAATAGAGAGATTTATTCAGGGATTCTGCTGATCAGGCAACTAAGTTTATGGCATTCATTGTGCTGAAAGATTGCTTAAAGGCAAATACTCACAAAAATTGGAATTGCGTTTGAGGTAGTGTCGCTAATACTATTTCGAATACCAGTTTCAAGTGATCGGTAGCCGAGATTCTCGGCCCAACTTTTAATAGCTGCCTTGCCTTTCCAGTACATGTACACTATCAACTTCAAATTTCTCAAGATGCAAATTTTTATTCATTATTAGTTAAAGAATCATCCAAAGTGATATTTGTTGAAAATATATTCAATTCTTTCCTATAATTTAGTAGAGGCTTTTCTCATTTAAATATTAAAACTGCTTAAATCTTATTCTGTCATTTAGAAGTTAATATATGCAATTTTTGCACTCTCTTCAACTCTCTGAAAACCTAAAGTGAAATTTTAGAATTAATTAGATGTAATACTTTAGAAATTGTGGTCAATTTTACCTAAGTTTTACAAACAAAATTTGTAATTTTTCTTAACTAAATAGGACAGAGGTCGTAAAACGGAAATCCAGGCATACATATTGATTGCAGTTTTAAACCTATCACACAGGATTAACTAACATGCCTTTTGAAAGGATAACATATTTCCAATCATTAACCAGAATTGCAATGTTAAAGCCTTTAACGGAAATTTAGTGTGAAGAGGATGAAATTAAGTGCCAGTTGCATAAAGGACTAAAATAACTTCACGAAGCAAGTAGGAGGGAAAACAGCGAAGAGGCAGTGAATTTTGCGGTTACTGCACTTACCGCACCATTCTCTGTCATATTAGTCTCTGGAGCCTTCTGAGCACAAGCAACTGCTGCTAAGCCGAGTAAGAGAAGAATTACCTCGGCGCAAACTAAACTATTCATGTTGGAACGAATATTCGGAGTATGTTTTGACAAGTAGAAACTGGTACTTATACATACTTTTTTGAGTGCCTGATTAGGATGGCTGACTGCGATGCTTCATCGGCTTACACTCCGTTCATCATGTCTCGATGGTTCCGTAAAATCGAAACCAAGCAAATACTTTAGTAAGTGGCTTTAGGATTTTGATATATTTAATGAAATCATTTCAAGCAGATGAGTTAAATGACAAATGAATGGTTATGAGGTTTTTATAAGGCACGTTGAACGAATATTTCAATTATGACTCCTCGGATGTTTTTGTGCTCGATTTTTTGATTTAAAGGAAAGTCTGAGATAGCTAAATACCGTCTCCAGCAGAAGAATATCTATATATTAAGGGAATTTCTTGCAATTGAGGTAACACTACCAGCGATGCTTCTATTGTCCTCTTCTTTCCAAATTTATAGCCCCGAAACGTAAATATGAATGAATTTTTTAACCTAGTTAATATGAATTTGTAAATATTCAAAAATTATCGAAGAAATTAACTCGCAGACATCGCTAGTAGGAAGAAAATGTTGTTGATCTGAATTAAAATCCTATTATGCCTTGTAGAAAGTGGGCACTCACAAATTAAAACATTTGCTACCCATCATGGCAAAATATAATTAATTCCACAGAAGATGCAGTCTTTGGAAACTGAAATGGATTGTTTGAGCAGGAAGACTAAATATTGTTTCTTGGGCCAAAAATAATTCAAGGCATCGTGAGAGTGATTGGAAATGAAAATAATTGCTTAATTCTGGAATCATAAAAAGATGTATGCTCCTAAATACTATATATATTTATTTATTGCAAGTGGTAGTAAATATGGCCTTTCGATTTCCTTTTTATAAAACGGTTTTTGTACATATATGAGACTATATCTCTATTGATTTGGGTCAAAGAAAACTACGATTGGTACTTTCCGCTTTCGGTCGAGTTTCACGAGATTTCAGTCCCTTACAAGACCCAGCAGTGTGAATCAGCCATTTTCAACACCATAAATTAATTTTAATAGCAGAAAAAACGCAGTACGTCATTGCTTTTGCAATAAAATCATTAAAATGTCATTTCCGATAGGTGTTTTGAATAATATTTACGACATGCATCACATTTTTTAGTCCAAATTTATCCAATTAGAGGTTAGGCTGGTTAGATGTAGCCAAATCTCATTAAAGAGCTTGTGTAGGTGAACCAGATTTTGTGAATTTCAGGGTAAAAGAAATAGTATATTCAACTAGCCATCCTAGCTCCTAGCACGAGCTTACTGACGTCAGCGGCCACTTCAATCCCACTTCGATTTGTTTGAGTTAATCGGGTTGAAGGAAGTTGGCTCTGTCGCAGTGGAACGATCATTTGAAAACTTGATATGCGATATTTTGGTGCCTCTACATGTGGAAGAGAATGATTCAATTTGGAATCGCATGTAGATAATACATAATTTAGAATTTTAATAAGAATCAGAGCACCTTATATTACAAATAGAGAAAAGCTGCTTAAATTCGATTCGCAAATCACAAAGGCCCCATCGGCAGGATGTTCAGAGACAAGCACGACCAACGCTAACACTGAAATTCAACAGGATTAAAGCTGTTGAATTACATGGAGGTAATCTTGAATAAATTTGTGGAGAAAAAAATGCATGATTTAACTACTTTTGAGTGCCTCGCATGCAATAGAATGAAAACGATCTTTAAAAAATCAATTCCTATAAAATTAAAGTGACAGAGTAAAAATAGAATCTACGCAAATCAATCACAATACAATTCCAACGGACTTATATAGATTTTATTTACCTACAAAACGTAGTTACTGTCATCCTGTGTGCGGTTTTTAAACTGATCAAATATATGATTTTGCGATAATATCCTATTAAAATCACATATATGGTAAGTTACACTGCTAAATGGGTTAAAATTCTGGTCGCTTCTAAGCTTGGGTGGCTTTGGGTGTTCGAAAATGGAATTTTTTAAAGGAATTATTAAAGGACTCGATTGCTGGTTTAGCAACAAAGCATGAACTGCCCTAGGAGTCTATGGACTCTGTATTCAAGCTAAACGAATGCATAGGATACGGCAGGGAAGAAAGATTTTAAAAACTGTGAAAAAATGAGTTCAACGTGAAATCACAAAGGAATTACATAGGGTAATAACATGGGGTTAAAACCACTTTGACGTAAAAGGCATCATATGCAATTTTCATCCGAAAAAATCACAGGCGTAGTACAAAAACTACCGATTTGCGTCAAAGGTTTTGAACAATCATACTTTTACCTACCAGTGAATTTAAAGGGTTTTTAGTAGATTGAAATATTTTGCATGTCGAAAAATGTGTTTTAAAAATTAATCGTGCACCTGATGTCAAAACACCTTAAATTAGCCGCTCTAACTCGGTTTGGATAATTAAACAGCCTTGAACGTTTAATGAAATTCAGCCGCATATCTTGGCCACGCCAATTATGCAAGATGACGGTTAATCTGCTAAGATGTCTAAGAAAAAAACAAGAAAAATGATGACTGATAAAGCAAACAAAATGGATTCGAAACATAATTTTGGTAAGTAATATTGATGTCAAAAGTCGCGACAATGTAAAACCAAGTGGTAGAGAGGAGTAGAAGAACGAGTTTTCAGGTAAGATGTTCTACTTCAAAGCTCCACTGAAGCAGTAATAAAAACTAAACTACTATTTGGAAAGTAAAGTTAATAAATTATGAAAATTTTAATAAGTTATTCCTTATATCGTTTTCAATTCGAACCCTGCATCTCTGAAGTATCAAATAGAAAAACAAGGACAGTTTTTCTAGCTTGATTCATTTTCCCTTTCCAAGAGTTATTTAACTGTTTTTGGAACCAAAATTTAGATTGATTTACTGAATGCTCTCGAAATATGAATCTAACATTTGATTCTTTGTATTTTGTACGAATGAAAATTAAAATGCTGCCTTTTTAAAAACTGCAATCATTCTATAAAATCCCACACACACGAGGCTTTTTTCATTAAGTGGTAGGCGGGAAACACAACCGGTTCTTCTCGATGACGCAAATCGGCGAGGTTATTCAATCTCGAAGGTTTCTTGTAAATGAGTTAATATTAATGAAATTAATCTCATTGAATAGATTAATAAATAAAATCCCTTTGTGAAATCGGATTAAGAAATCTTTTAAAATAATGTTTCATCAAAGTTACATTATATTTTGACTGAGAAACAAACTCCTTCTTTGGTTTTTTTCCAACTCTGTTATTTCATCTTAATAAGAAACGATTTCATAGTATTGAATCATAGTTAATAATACTCGAATAAGTTAGTACGCCACTATTCCTCTAAATTCAAAGTATGGAACGGCGCGTATTCAATCGTCTTAGAGGATTTCACTCTTAACAAACTATAGCTATCATTCTTGTAAGGTTAACATTTACCATCTAAATTCAATGCCTACCAAATGAGACACTTAGAGCAAGTGCTCTAAGCCGCAGACGAGAACGCAGAAACTAGCTAAGTAATCTTTTTTTCAAATTTTATAATAAATAAAGTTAGATATGGAAATGATTGTTCATAAAAAGCATATTACTTAGGTAACCAGATAGATTTCTCATTTCAAGAAGCCTATTTTAAATGGACAGAAAGGAAAATTGTGATTTTCCATGGATAAACTCAGTACTCTGCAAAAAATAAAATACTATTGCAAATATTAAAAAGACAGCATTTTGATAGGATCGAAGTTATTAACTTTACAAATTGTCAGGTATTTCAACTCAAGTGGCTTTGACAGATGTTTCCCGCTTCATACACAAGATCACCCTATCAAACATGAAAGCCTCGAGATTTCATTCACGGTGGTTTCCTTTTCAAGCTCGTAAAATTCGACCGTAGGCGGGAAGTGCAACTGGTGCATCTCTGTGTGATACAAATCGACAAAGCTACCAACTCCAACATTTACTGCTTATTTTCATCAGTGACAAGGTTTCCTTCGATGGTATTTGAAACGATTTTAGTGATTGAACTAAATCGGACATATTTCGACCGCTTAACTGACTAACGCCTTAGATCTCTTTGTTAATCTAATAACAAATGTACTCTTGAAAGTATTAAAATTGATTTCACTCTATTGATTTGTATAAGAAATGCGTTGCCTCATATTCTGCTATCTTAATCTATTTGAATAATAGTCTACAACCCTGAATCATTTATTAAATTATTATATAGAGGCACTAGATCATGTGGACACTAAGAGTCATGTTAATAAAGTAGCTATCGACTATTCCATTTAGAGCAGGACGCAGAATTCGAACTACTCCGTTGTCTTTCGAGATAGCACTCTTAGCTACGTGGGCTATCGCTCTGCCGAATCGATAAGCATTTCAGTCGAATTTGCTGTCTACAGAGTAAGACTTTCATAACGGTGGAATTAATCAAAGGGAGGATTGGTGTTGACATTTAAGAATGGGTTTTAAAATTAGTCCCTAAATAATAATAGGTTGGAAAGTTCTCTATAACCATGTGATAATTCACGTTCTTAGATCTTTATCAAAATTTAAGGTACTTATTTCAGGCGAGTGGTTTATGACGATCTCTTACTTTTTCAAGATAAAAGGAATGCTTCAGTGGTGGAAGTTGCTTTCGACCATGCAAATCGTCTCCAGATATAGTTATAAACTATTAAATAATTCATTAAGACTCTAACTATTAAGATATGCTAATTAAACATCCATCACCTTTGTAAGAAAATCATAATTCCTTCATACCCTATGACCAAATGGTAAAAGTGTTTAATTATCTTTAGCATAAATTCGTATCAATGTTCTTCGTGGCGCAAAATGACTCATTAGGCAGAAAGAGCACTGATTTATAAAACCCTGTTTAAATATCTCATTTTCATAAGTTTTCTGTGAAAAAAATTGAGTGAAATGAGTTGGAATGATCTGTTTACTTGATATGAATGGTAAGAAGCAGGTAATATTATATTTAATAGATTTAATATAAAAATTGTGACCGCGTAAATTCCAATTATGCAATACCATTTGCTAGTAAGTCTCACATGATTCCTAAAGCATTGGTTCTGTTCAAACATATCAACACTTAGAGAAAAGTCGGTTTTATTTTTAACTAAATGTACAATATTATCATCTTAGAACACCAAAACGCCTGCTCAAAATTCAGACGTACAATTTATTTCTAAAATACAATGCAGTTATACAGTGAAGAAATAATGAAAATAAATAAGTCGAAATGAGATTTCTTAAAGTGGGGGGTAAAGTAGGTGAAGTCTTAGTTTATTTTATAGCCGTCGAAGTTACTTAAAACAATTTGATGAAGAAAATAGCGCTGAAGATAGTGAAGAGAGCTGTGGTGAGTTTTGTGGAGTCGGAGGTAGTTGTGTCCTCACCGTCTGTTGGCTGGGTTTGATTTCCATCAGGATTACCAGTAGTAGTGTTTGATGCTGTTTGGTTTGAATCACTCGAATTTGTATTATTTGGATTGTTTGCAGCTGCAGCACCACTCGCAACCTCTTGATTCCACACAAGAACAGCCAAAGCAGCAAAAATTGCAACTATCTCAGCAAAACCGTGTCTTTGCATCGTGAGACAACCTGACGGAATGATGGAGGACTCCACTCGGCGGGTATATATGCCTTTGTTGTTTACTTGGGGTGATTAATTACGATGCATCATCAACAAGCACCACATGCGCCATGTGATTCGGCAGAAGATTCCTCAATAAACCATCGTGATGAAGTACAATTAAATGCCAAGTAATTTCACTTTAGAATAAGAGGAAAGCAATGCCACTTTAAGTATAATTATTTCTGACTTTGGTTGAAAGAATTTAACGGTTTTTCCCTTTCATAGGAAGCATATAGGAAATTCTATAGCATTTGATAAAGCTATTCTTGTGGAACAGATTTACTTGGGGCTAGTTCCTTTCAGGAAATGAAATAGGGTTGCAAACATCAGATAGAAGACCATTCTGGTTAACACCAGTGTCATCAATCTCCGAACCTCTCAGGCATTTCAGCTCAAATGGCTTCTACCACGAACGAATCACGGGATAAATTCATGTTCACAAGATGATTCCTCCCATACAAACTTAAAAAAACATAGGCTTTATTTTATGTGAGCTTGAATTTCAGTGCCGATGTTTCCTGCTCGATGCACATTAACAGCTCGGGATCCGATTCACTTGATTAAACGACAGTTCTTTTCAAGCTCGTAGGCGGAAAATTTGATTGGTACTTCTCTCTGACGCAATTCGATAAAGCCTTCAATTTGAACTTTTACTGTTTGCTTCAATCACCAACAGGGCAGTTTTCAAGGTTATTTGAAAAAAGTCGGGCTCTCATAAAATTCTTACGAATATTTTAACCTCTTAATG
The DNA here is from genome assembly GCA_030710315.1 of Anomotaenia brevis. Lineage (NCBI taxonomy): Eukaryota > Metazoa > Platyhelminthes > Cestoda > Cyclophyllidea > Dilepididae > Anomotaenia > Anomotaenia brevis. Next base: position 48,913 of record JAUOZQ010000111.1, read on the forward strand.
GAATCTTTATGACTTAACGTCTGTAAGTGTGTCTTTTTAGAAACTAATAACAAATTGCACTACTCCTTTGCTTCAGAAATAGTCTATTTAATTTGATTTAGAAAATGTTTTAGCACTGAATACTTGTTTGAAAAAAATCGGTTGAAATACAGAGGCACTATATCCCGTGGGCATTCCGCCTTTGGCTAACTAACCATGTACCTATTTTTCAACTATGCTCGGGTTAAATAGTCTGCGTGCCTCATTGTCCAATAGGACGCACCCTTCTACTTTGTACCTGTACAAACCCACACAAAAGACTATGATATCCATCAATGCCAACATACTGAAATTCAACTTTCTCTTACTGCTATAAATGGATAATCATATATTGATTTATTATTGCACATTTCCTCAAATCGATTTCATTTTTAAAGACGCCCTTATTATCTCAATTTTTTGAATAACGTCGTTGAAATATTAAATTTACTCCCAGCAATATGCGCCAAAGTTGAATTTCACGTCATTGAAAGGAGTGTAAAATATCAAGAGTAAATGCTTTTAAATAATTTTACTAGGCAAACATCGCTGAATGTGGAGAAGAAAATTCGAATTTATTTCGTTTATTAGCACCCAAAATTGTTTTTTGGCGTTTTTAAAGGTTCACTATGTTATTTTGTGTGTCATTGAATCACTGTTATTCGTCTCAATACCTGTTTCCCATTTATAACTATACTTGCATTTAACTTTTTTCAATAAAGCATGCATTTTATTTCTTATCAATTTGATTTTATTCACGATAAAGGCGGTCACCATGATTGAAGGTAAAGATGAACACAAAACTATGTTAAATACCAACGATTTAATACACTTTTTCTCATTTTGTTATTCTTTTCCTGAATGCTACCAATTTAAAAAAATATGTCTCCAAATCTGTCATATTTACGACATTAAAATAATTTCAATGCACCCCAAAAGCGTATTTAAAGTCTAAACGTAAATCTTTTTTAAGTGGAAAAATACATTTATTAGCAGAAGATAACATTCACGATAATATAGTGAGTTAAAGCTTAGTTCAATCGAAAATGGATTTTAATTTTGTAGAGAAAAGCATTATGATTTTGGTTTATTTCCCATTGCGTTATATTACGTGGAGTTTATTATTCACTAACACGTAGGGAAAAAAGCTATTGGAATTTAGTAAGACTCATTAGCTGCTTGAATACGTACCTTCACAATTTAAGTAAAGTATGTAATCATATTGCTTTGTCGAGAAACACCAATTCGACAAATGATTAAATAGAAGTTCCTTTAAGGCAATGATAACGTGGTGAAGAACTCAAGTATTTCTTTTTAAAACCCAGTCAGCTATTTTAACTTTCTGGCTGTTATTAAATCTCTTTACACTATAAAATATGGTCCATGCACATTATGGCCTCTGGAAACCTAAAATAGCTGACAAATTGTGGCAACTTCCGTAATCTAACAGGTAAGTTGGAAGCTTTTCCTAAAAATGATTTATTTTCAAAAAAACGCAATATTAAAGGTTGCTCTTTCCACTTAGGCCCTTGATTTAACTTAAAGTCATTTTAATTTGAAACTGACTTATTCAAAATGCTCTTCCTATGTGTAAATTTGTAGCATATTTGACTGTCTCAAGGCCAACCAAAATACGTTAAATACAAACACTATTCAAACAAATGGATGAAATCATAGTGCAATTTTTTGATAAGCAAAAAAAGGTTTTTTCTAGCATGTAAGTCGATTTTTCTCTCAAATATTTTTGTATCTTATAAACTGACATTTTTGGATAAAGCTTTTGACGCATTTATAGGTAAATTGGCAAACAAAACTGTTGATTGAGTTCCACCATTGTCGCTCGTATTTGTCTTATCTGTTGTTTCACCTCTACGGCCAAAAACAGCAAAGTGTGTGCAACCACAATAATAAAACCGGGTTATTAATAAGGCATGCGTGTGTGCATTTAATTAACTCGCTTTTCCTAAGTAAATTATATAAAAATGTTAGTAAATAAATGAACACACTATTATGTGTTAATTGATAACTATTTTTGTTTTAAAACATGAATTTTGCTTGACTATTATTACTGTCATTCTTCTTACGATAACTAGCTACTTAAAATAACCATCTCCAACTTATTAAAGACACTAAAATTAATACCATTGTAACCCCAAATCAAATGAAAGTATATCAATAAAAATAAATATATTTACTGCCCTTGAATATAAGAAGAAAACACTCACAAAAACATAGGTTGAGGTGAAATCTATAATATATCGAAATTGTTGCCTCCACATACGGCGATGATTTACTTAAAGCAGTTTAATCAGGCAGATAGCGCTGAATGTAGGGAACACGACGGTCTCGAGTTTTGTGGAGCCGGAGGTGGTTGTGTCCGCATCTGAGCCACCGCCCGTTGATTGGCCTTGATCTCCAGCAGATCCACTGGTAGCAGTGGTTGATGGGGTTTGGCTATTTTCACTAGCATTTTCTTTATCTACATCATCTGTGCCAGTAGCAGCACCTACAACCTCTTGATTCCACACAAAAACTGCCAAGGCAGCAAAGAGTAGAGCAAAAAAGAGGCTTCGCATTTTGCAACAACTTGATTGAATAAGGAAGACCCAATGGGGGCAAGTATATATACTCTGGCTTTTTACGTTTAGTCATGAATTTAATTGTGCCATGTGATACGATCGAAGAGCCCTCAATAAGCCATGAATTATCAAATCAATCGAAAATAACTGTCAAATACATATCTTCTTATTGCAAATACACGCATTGTTAACTGTGCCTTTATGCTCATTGTGATATTATGGGTATTTTGTTATTCACTGTGTATTATCTTCCGGAGAACAGAATCTTGGTCAAAAGATTTTAGCAGTGAAGTGCTAGACCTCTTAAAGTAAGTGAACTATTCGAATTGTGCAAGATTCATTGGCAGAATGCATGCGTGCCTTCTTGATTTAAGTAAACAGAACGTATAATCATGATGCTTCACCAAAAATGCACAATTAGATATGTTTTATTAAAAATTCCCTTAAGACACTGAGAACTTAGTGAGATGTATCAAAGTGTTTCTTTAAAACTCAGTTAGTATCATAAATTGTCGGATATTTTAACTTACCTTTCTGTCAGTTATTAATTAACCTAGTTAGCATAAAAACTAAACAAACAGTTGTGATAACTTCCGCGCTTTAGCTAGTCGGAACTCAATTCTACTCCACACCTTGTTGACAATCAGCTGCATCAATTATTTTATGCTAAAAAAGACAATCATTTGCACATTCCTTTCCTTACAAAAGCTTAAACACCAAAAAAAATCAGAAAGTATCCTATAGTAACTAGTTGGATCTAAAATCAGCGTCATTCTTTGTTAGAGTTGTTGAAAATCATGTCATTTGGTTGATACCAAGCCTTTGTTACTAATAATAACATTTTTTTCTCCTAAAAACATTTTCTCATAAATGCATTCTTGGTGATTGCTTTCTCCACCACGGTTTTAAATCAAATTTAAAATCATGCCAAAATTGATTTCATCCTTTGAAAAAATAGGGTTTAAAATGCACTGCTACTAAATTCCAGAATCCTGTCTTCATAATAATTTTAGGTATCAAACTGATCTATCAGAACCTGGATTTTTATACTTGGTGGTCTCATGCTCTATTAAAATTGTTAGATTGAAAAGTCCAACGCTTTTAAAACGGTTTAATTTCTGTTCTTTTAATAAAATATTGAATACGTATTGACGTTTATTCCTTGTTGTTTTTTTAAATTCCTTTTCAGGCAAAAAATTAAATGACAAATTTCACTAAAAATAACGCATGTTATTGATTTTTAAATTCCAGTTATTTCTACAGTTTAATAAAAGTTCGCTGATACAAAATAATTGTATTTTAATAACTAGAGCAAAATTTTTAACAACAAAAATTTATGAAATTGAGATTATTATTCCAAATGACTTTAATTCATCCAAATGTAATTGCTTGTTAAGGAAAAAATTGATGACTAAAACAATGTTATGAAGGAAATTGAAAACAGGGAACTGAAGAGAGTGGCAGTGAGTTCTGTGGAGCCGGAGGTGGTTGTGACATCATCCGAATTTCCTGCTGAAGTTGGGGACTCACTATTGGCGCTGGATCCTGCATCAGGTACTGTTGTCTCATTCTTCGTAACAGTAGATCCTGTATCTTCTTCTGGAGGAGTTCCATCACAGGCATCGAGATCAAAACTGATGAATAGTAGAGCCACGGTAACCCAAAGAGCAATTTTCATTTTGGAGCTATGAGATGGCATGATCAAGAGCTCATGCTCTCAGGTTTATATGCCCTTTCATCTACGTGGGCAGGAAGAATGACCAATTTTCACATAGTCATTCGCTCAGCTCTCCATGTGACTGCTTGTAAGAGCTCTCGAAAGTTCATGACAATGACCCTAGAACGAAAACACTTTTTTCATTCGGAACAGACCTAAGGGAATCTTCAACGACGTTTCACTAGGATACCATTATTCCATTAAGACCTTAAAAGCGTTTTTTTAAGAATAAAGTTACACCTAGATATACATCCTCCCTCCTCAACGTAATCATAATTGAAGTGGTTAGAAAGAGTGATTTCTCCGACGAATCATCACTTTTTTACTCTGATTCACACCAGAAGTTGTTTCAGTTAATTAAAATCTACGGAAAAGCGGATTGTCTATTATGATTAAGTTTTAGTTTTCTCGATTGTATATTTATGTCATCTGTATCTGAAGCAGTTTTTGGTAAATGTTGTATACAGTTCACAAAAATTTGATAAATTTAATTAGACTGTTCCAGATAGTATGAAAATATGTGTATTATTTACGTTTGCTTCAACCGAAATCACTTTTTTTCGTGAGAAAACAAGGTCTTAATATTATGCAAAAACTTAGTTGTTCAACAAAGTATGACTATAGAGACTCCCTTATTTAGTTATTAGATTATTTTTTCTACATTAACAAATACTTTATATACGGAAAATAGCATCCAATATTGACACATCTATACGGTAACCGCGGATAAATCTTTTTTTAATAGTAATAGCTGTTAAAATGCCTTATTAGGACTGGGAATTCAAATCATTTCTTCAAATGTTCCCGCTCTCTCTCTCACTCTCTGGATTAGTTCTTCGCTAAATCCCGTTCTTGAAGTAAATGTAAATAAGCTTAGCCATTCCAGAAAATTTAATTAAAATTGGCACAAAATCAAAAAACCATTGATTATAAAAGAAAATAACTTTATCATCATACGCCGACATTACAAAACAAGAGAAAATGGAGGAAATAGAAGAGCCAGGCAGGTCTTGTTCATACCATAGTGTATGATGGCGTTAACGGATATTTTTAAAGTAATTTGATGAACCAAATCGCAGTGTAGGTAGTGAAGGCAGCGGCGGTGAGTTTCGTAGAGCCTGAGGTGGTTGTGTCCCCTTCTGAACCACCTGGTGCTCCACTACCTTCTGAAGCTGAGGTACCAGTTGTCGTAGTAGGATCCTTGCTTGTTTCATTATTCGTGGTGCCATTTCCTGTATTTCCGCTTTCCTCTGCATTCACTGCACTAGTAGCCTCCTGATTCCACACAAGAATCGCCAATGCAACAAGGAATATGACTACTCTACCGAAGCTTCTCATGACGAATCAATTATCCTGAATGAAAAAGTTGAAGTGGTGAGAAGTTTATATACCGTTGTGTTTTACGTGGGCAGAGCAAATGACTCGAAGGGAGAGCTCTCAAAGAGCTATGATAACGCAGTCAAAAGCAAACGAAAATTTTTTTGAATGCTGGAAAAGTTCATTTAAAAAATAAGTCACAAATGAGAAAACACTTATTTGGTGATGTAGCAAAAATATTTATGTTCTGACTGCTAAATGTTTATTTAAAAAATAAATGATGGATCGAAATTGATAGACTTTTCTACTCCTAGTTAAGTAGCATATTTTCACTAACGTCTATTGGCAATAGGCCATGAATTCTTGAAACTCTAAAACACATGCCTTAAGATCGCTCTGATAATAGAGTATATTATGTTTATCTTAATATTCATTCTTCAAGCTTGAGATTCTTATTTAGTAATGTTAACTGAAGAATATTTCGAATTCACAACCACCTCTATTTTCTTGAATTCGCAATTAGTGGTGTTGAAATGCTTCATAAAAAGCAAGTTGACACATATATTTACATATCTTATCTTACATCCTTAGTTAGAAATTAATAGCTAATTAACAAATGCCTAATTGAATTGCCTAATTGAGATACTGTTTGATATTGTGAGCCTCTAAAGGTCAATTTACAACATTTATAAAGTTTGAAGTATGTTAAAGACTTCCGTTCCCACAGATTTAAACAAAGTGCTTCTTAGATCAAAAATACGTTACTTAAATTCCTAATCAGCCATTCTATTTAATCCATTTACCTAACTCAGCATTGCGCAACCATTTAAATTCTAGAATTCATGTTCGTAATTGGGTCATGAGAGTGACATATAAAATGATCGTAATATTTGTTGATTATAGCTGTTTTGAGTAAATAATTTATTTAGGGATGAAACACTTCCACGGAGTCAAGGTCATCAAGGTAGTGGAGCCCACTTTTCGATTCATCGGCCCTGCCACAGTGACATTTTAAACAAAAAATGTTATGTATTAATAATAAATGTTAAAGTTTGTCACTTCCCATATAGTAATATTTTATTTGGACAAGGAATATCTATTTATTTCTTAAAGTGCAGTTATAAATAATGCTGATTTAGTCATTTATTAAATGTATGCGAAATCCCATTTAGTGGTAATAAATAAAAAATTGCCTGAGTTCGCAAAAGCACCGCTAACGAACAAAGGGGTAATTAAGTAGAAAATGCAGAATAAATTACTTTAAAATTAAAGTAATATCATTGAAATCACTTGACAGAAACAGTGATGATAAAAAACTCCTGGCAAACTAAGGTATATTTATGATTCCTCGAATTTCACAAAGATCCACTTTAATTTTTTATCTTTTCAATTAATTCCTTCAGATTGTGGTTGTTTTTTCACTTTAAAATCGGTTGAACAAATATATTTCATTGTATTTGTTTTAACTCTTATAGCTTTAAAGGTGAATTCACTTACAATGCCAGCAACGTGGTATTAAAATTACATTTATTTATCTGTTTGTTTATTCATTAAAATTTGCCGAATCATTTTCAAATATTCAGCTAAGGCACAATCGATTCATTTGTCACGTGACAGAAGTCGAATGCTGAGGTTCGAGGGTTTTTTTCCAATTCATTAAAATCCCAACAAATTTGGTCTTAGGTAGAAAGCATGATAAGTTTTAGCTCTCTGACTTCATTTAGCACCACCATTAAATCTGGAAGCTGCAACTCGAATTCTTCGAGGGAGATCAAGGTCATTCAAACAACTTCAAGCCATCAAATCCATCTTGAAAACAACCTAAACGCATTCTGAACAACGTCAATTCCATTTAGTGTACCAAATATTTAACCCGCTAATTAACTGGATAAGAAGCTGAATAATTTATCTTTGAATCGGTTTCCCATAAAAATGTATTTAATTTCAATTAATTCATGTTTTTGTTGCAGTAGGCGTGGGATAGTCTAGAATTTCCCAGCACATTCAAGTCATAATAAATTCTGTTAAATACAATTATGAATAAAGGAGAAATGAGACACTTATCCGCCCCCAAAACGTTTGTTAATGATTGATACTGAGACCTTAATCTAAAAAGATTGCAGAGTTAAGGTCTAATATGAATTTTAGAATTAAACTGAGGAAATTCTTACCTGGGTACTTCGCATATCGTAATGTGCTTTCTTAGGACAGGAAATGTCTAACTTTTTCCCATAGCTCTAAATTTTAATTTCCATCCTATATCATTTTTTATACAAACTAAACTATCCTTAGCAGTTTATGAGAGTATCAATGAAATTCGCAAAAGAAAGGAAAAAATAATGGCAAATTCATTATGGACTGAAAACAGATTTATTAAAATAAACTGCAATTACAACGATGAGAAGAAAATCGAACGTAGAAGAGAGAATAATGGTCCTTTTCCAGCTCTTCTACGTAGCAAGGCTAAATGACACCTTTAAAGGAACTTGATAATGCAAATCGCGGTGAAGGTAGTGAAGACAGCAGCGGTGAGTTTTGTGGAGCCAGAAGTCGTTGTGACCACATCTGAGCCACCTGGTTCTCCAGTTCCTGCTGTGGTTGATGGTTCAGTCGCTGAAGCGTTAGGAGTCGTTGCGCCTTCGCTCGGATTACTGGTATTTGTCTGGTTACCTGCGTCACCCTCTGTTTCCTCCGCGCTGCCAACCTCTTGGTTCCACACAAGAACTGCCAAAGCAGCAAACAATACAGCTATTCTAGCACAGCTGAAGCTTCGCATTGCGGAATAGTGATTTTGAATTTAATGACTGTAGTGAAAGCAGGCGCATTTATTCATGTGGTTTACGTGGGCAGGAGGTATGACCTCGAGGTTCCAATTCACCATGTGATGCATTCGAAGAGCCCTTAAGAGCCCAAGAGAATATCACCTAATTGGGTGTTGAATTACTTTCATTGAGAAAAAAGCTAAAATCTAATCATGTATTGTCAGTGCTTTCTTTGTAATATATGCATACATAATATAATTACCAAGGTATTGATGCAAGTTTCTCAATAGGCACAGAACATAATGCCCTCTTGTTTAGACATAAAGGCCAATGAATTGTTTTGAAACATTTATTAATACCCGGCAAATCTAATTTCTTACTAGCTAGGATGAATGATTCATATTGTAAATTTATAAGGTGTTTTAAAGCTATTTCTTTTCACTGTTATATGCAGGTTTTTCTTTTTTTCCAAGAATGAGTAACCCATGAATAATATCAATGAATAATATCAATTCACCAAGTGATTCATTAATTAGCACTTAAAAGTCCAAAAGAATGTCACTGGTACGGATGCATCTTCTTCATCCTTTGCTATTAGTTTTTCTCGTCTTATGTGAAATAGTGATCCGCATAGAGAGAAATATCTAGTAGCTGTTCGCTAAAGCTATTCTCATTGATATCTTTTTGCATTCAGCTGGTGCACTTGTTAATTATTTTGATTTACAAAAAATTCTCTTGAAAAGTTCTAATGTCCTCCTTTTCTGCTAACGCTGTCGACCTTGAGAGTTGATTTTCCACACTTAGTATATAACCGATGATATGCCATATATTCATTCATCCAGGCTTCAGTGTAAATCAGTGTCCTAATGGAAATTATAATTACAGAATTATTCAAGACTTTAACTTTCTTTCATGGTCTTACAGTTACCATTTTTTTAGACATTCATTCAAAAACTTTAAGCCTTACTTAGTATTTAGACATTTCCTTTTGTTAATATAAAGATAATTAACTTGAACTATGATTTTTCATTAAAGTGAGATAAATTTCAACCGGTTCTTTCAAATGCCTCAGTCTGTTTTTAAGGACAAGTAACGTCAACATATTCCTAGAAGAACAATATATAATTCCCCCTTTAGCTCTTATCATTTAAGTAAATTAAAAACTTAACACAGTATTAAATAAATTTATAGGCATAATGGCACAATTATGAGACAAATTGGTTTTAAAACGAAATTAATTTCACTGCCAAAAAGCAGGAGAACAAGATTGGGTCAATACGAAGTGAATTCATAAAAAATGTAAATAAGACCAACATTATCACGCCTGTTTGCTTGCTATAACTAAATGGTATTTTTAAAGCAGTTTGATAAAACAAATTGCGCTGAAAGTAATGAGGGCAGCAGTGCTGAGTCTTGTGCATCCGGAGGTGGTTGTGACCTCATCTGAACCGCCCGTTGCACCACCTCCTTCCGATGTGGGTGCTGGTGTTGAACTATTATCAGCTGCATCGCTTGAGCCGTTTGTCCCTGCACCTCCTCCATTATCTGCAGCCGCTACACTGACAGACTCCTGATTCCATACAATAACCGCAAACACCACAAAGAATACAGATAAGCCAGTAAAACCCGGGCTTCGCATGTTGGAACAATGATTCTGAGTGGAAAAGCTGTAATGCTGGTGGGTATATATATATATATCTTTATGGCTTGAGGCACAAGACATGACTATGACTCTTGATCAACAAGCAATTCATAAACCATGTGATCCAATGGAAGAGCCCTCAAAATGCGCAATCGCAATGAAAATTCTCACTGTGGTTCGAAGTACTTTCCCCCAGAATAAAAACCGGCACTAGAATTATTATTTCTTATTGCATGAGTCAATATAATTTATATAAACTATATTTGTTGTGATTACCAGAGTAATTTGATACAATTATAGGTACGTGCAGGGTGTCTATTTTGCTATTTTTGTGAGAAATGGTCCATAACAGATTATCTCCCGAATAAAATTATTCATTTAAATAAATGTTATACTAGACTTGGAGTTGGAAAATATACATACCTTTATGTTTTACATGGGCTGGGTGATTGACTATGTGGTTTCATTTGTGACAAATCAAATTCGCCATGTGATACATTCGAAGAGCCTTTAAAAGTCCGAGAGCATTTCGCCTTTTTGCAAGCAATGGAAAGACGCTGTTGGAGAGAAATTTCACTAAGTGTCTCCTTACTGACTTTTTTATTATGCTGCGCTTTGTAATCTACACTCATGAAAATTCAGCTGATAAATTTCTTAATTATTCTAGTTATTAAAATATAATAAATTTAAGTTTGACCCTTTCAGTATCGCAGTCTGTCCTAAAAGCTCAAGGCAGATTGTTTCTTTAGCTTTGAAATAAATGAATTTCCATTTAGCAAAATATAAATCAAGTTTGAAGACGTTATGACAGGATTTAAAGGCAAATCGACTTCGAAATGATATTTTTTATATAACCGCAAACTGACTTTACAGTTGTAGGGAGAAGAGATTGGTGTAATCATTAAAAATGTGGTTAAGAAAAACGAAAACTAGTCTTTATCCCGCCAATTTGCGTGGCATCGTCAAGTGCTACTTTTAAAGTAACTTCGTGATACAAGTCGCACTGAAAACAGTGAAGACTGCGGTGTCGAGCTTTGTGGAGCCCGAGGTGGTTGTACTCGCATCTGAACCGTCTGGTGCTTCGCTGTCTGCAGCAGGTGATGATCCAGTTGCTGAGGCGTTAGGAGTAACCGTGCTTCCGTTCGGATCACTGGCATTTGGTGTTGAACTTGAGCCATCTACTGCATCCGTTGCACTGGCAACCTCCCGATTCCACACAAGAATCGCCAAAGCCACAAACAATATGGCTAAGCTGGTAAAACCGGAGCTTCCCATGGTGATACGGTGAATATGAATGTAGTGTTAGCGGGTATATATACGTTGGCAAGAGGAATGACTACAAGACTTCATCATAATGCACTCAAGTTACCTCGTGATACATTGTAAGAGCTCTCGAAACTCCAAAAGAACACTAACTATTAGGACACAATGGGAATTCTTGTTAAGAATAAATCAATCACTTCAGTAATTATCAGTGCTTTTTCTGTAGTATCAAATCACATTTATATTTAGCAATAAACTTGCGTAGAATTCAACCATCAAAGTACTTTTACATGTTCCTCGATATGGACAGAATTTGTTCAAATATAAGCCCAAAAATTGTTTTAAAACATTTGATAAAACACAACGAAGCTGCAGTCATATTAAGCAAGTATGTATTCCCATGCTCAGCTGAATGTTTCATATTAGCAAATTTTATTCATTTGTTATTTTAGACAGATAATTTGGATCTCGTTCGAAATGAATAATTATTTTTTCATGTAGTTTCAGCAATGCTTATATTCCCTTGTCCTCATACAACCTTTCAGTGAATACGGTCAACCATCATTAACTCAAACCTGGAAAATTGTCTTTTCCTAGTCTTTGGTTTTGGGATTTCCCTATTTAATGTGGAATAGTTGTTCCGCATGGGGCGAACTTCCGCATAACTCTCCATTATAGGTTTCGTAATCTGCAGTGATGCATATTCAGATGGTAACATTGTGGATTCTGGCTTTCCCATGACATGTTTTATGACTTCTGTTTTAATAATGGCTGTGTGAATTTTGAGAAAATTTGATTCTTCATGAACAACTATTTTTTAAACACCATAAATTTATCCATGAAGGCGTGGAGGAAATTATAATTAGGGAAGTATGCCAGAATCGAACCATTTTCTTCATGCAACTCCTTTTGTACATATATACTTAGGGGTAAGGACAACCCAATCGAGTAAAATCAAAATCAGAACTTGGGAAAAAAATCTCTCATTATTTAAAATCATTATAAACTTACATAAAATAGGTCCTTAAAAACAAATGCATTAAACTGAGGTAAATCTCAACTGGTTCCTTTGAATAACAAAGTCTGCTTTATAAGGACGGGTAATGACAACCTATTTCAATGAAACCTTAACATTTAAATTAAATAAAAAGCCTTTTTAGGCAAAGCATTAATTAATTAAAGGCAAATTAAAAATTGATTTGGAAACAAAAATATTATATTGCCGTAAACTGGTATTGCAGTAATGGTAAGATAAGAGTTGAGTTCATTTAAGAGATGTGAATAAGACTGCAAAGAAGTTTTGGTAAAGCCAAGTTGTGTGGAATCACGAAATGACAATTTTAAGACGAACTGGTGAAACAAATCGCAATGAAAGTACTAAAAAAACGGCTGCAGTGATTTTCGTGGAGCCGGAGGTGGTTTTGGCCGCATCTGAACTGCCTGGTGCTGCAGTTGATGCTGCTGTTGCTGTAGTAGTTGGAGTCTTGTCTTCGGCTGCATCACTGCCATTTCCCGATGAATCTTCGCTGCACTGGCAACCTCCTGATTCCACACAAGAGCTGCCAAAGTAACAAATAGTAAAGCTAGGCTGGCATGTTAAAGCATGTTCAAGCAATTTTCCGTGTGAAGAAGATTTAGTGGTGTCAGGCGTATTTACTTCTGGGTTTTACATAGGTGGAAGAAAGTACTAGGATTTTTTCATTGTCATACCCCCCATTCGCCACGTGATACGGTAGAAGAGCCCTCAAAAGGCCACAACATTTTAACCTGTAAGGCATTAGATGAATTTTATTTTTTACATAAATTCTTCAGATCGCCAATAACTTGCAAATTTAAAGGAAAGACTCAAACAGTAACCAAAAATCCAAGATTTGCTGGATATGCTTTCCAAAATGTCAGGTTTTTCTTATTACATACCCCCGCACTCTCTCCATACACTCTACACTCGCAACAGCCCGCTTCACGCGTGTGAGTGATACGCTATTGGTTGAGAGATACTGAGATACTGACCGGCTTCTCATTTTAAAAATAGGTATTCAATAAATTTAAACTTTAAATGCTAGAGATGCTCACAAGGAATTTGGGAAATCAGTGCCATTGCACTCCTTGACGACCGGATCGTGATAATATTCAAATCCCAAAAAATAGCCATTATGAAAATTATAATCTATCAAGTAGGGCTGATTTACCTATTTTAAAGTCATAAGGCTATTAAGACATGCCAGTTGGTGAACATTTACAACTCAAGTAATTACTATTCTCTTCAACTGGTGGTAACTACCTTTGAAATTTAAGAAACTTCAGAAATGACTAATATATACTTATGTACTCACCTATGCCCTTTTTTGTTCGAATAATCAAAGGATTTGTTTCTAAAATGCACGAATATTTAACTAAGTCATTTAAAAGGTTTAAAATGCTAAATTCTTACTATTTGATATACCTTAGTATCGTAGCTGTAGGCCTTGTTCATGGCTTATTTATTCACTTGCAGAGTTCAATGGAATAAATTTTGAAACACTATTCAGTTTGAATATGAATTGATCAAGAATTCTTAAAATTAAAATTTGAAAAATTCCTTTTTGCACAAAGCCACATGGTTTTGATAAATTGGAAATTGCAATGCTATGATTTGCATCAAGAAGGATCCATGAAGAGTGCTGGATATGCTAAATTTCAAGTCATTTAACTTAGTCAGAGGAGAGGAAATAATGTGGCTTACACGTAATAGCCTCTTCAGAAGTCAGAGGCTAACGATATGTGTGGTTTTAATTTGTGATTCACAATTCAAGAGCATAAATTTTGGTACCCTGCGTTGTCATGTATTTCTTCTGCTAAATGGGCATTATCAATGATATTAATCAAAAATGCATTAGTTATCAAAGCAATTCTTCTATATAACAAATGGTATAATTGAATTTAAACGAAGTTTTCAATCAGCAAATATGTTAGTTGGGATAAAAAGATCCTAAAAAACCTATGAAAATCACTGATTAAAATTGTCGAAATGCAAAACTTCCTTTGCAAAGGCAGTATTTTATTTTCACTGTAACGCCTTTTAAAGGACTCTATTTAGAAACACTCTCACTCATGAAGATACAGAATTATAACTACTTTAATCAGGGTCTCGTGAGAGTGTAACGTGATGTAACCTTGTTGCCTCCAAGTGATTACCATGATTACTTGCAGTAGCGTTTGACGTCAAATGCGAATGTTTTCAATGCTACAAGGATTAATTTAAGTCGCATGGCTTGTCATTCATTTCATTCAATCTGGCTACACTAAAGATTTTAAACGTAAGGAACGGCTTACAAATTTGTTATTTGGTGTCTTTTTGATTCTTTTACCAAAAAGAGCAAACCTGCTTAAAATTCCATTTACATTAGATCAGATTTTACATCCTCATAGATATTTAAACTAAAATACACTAAGTGAATTTTATTAATTTGTTTTTATATTTCGACTATTTATTTGCCCTACGACGGAATCTGACTATTGTGTTTATCGTTAAACTATTTTGGTTACTCTAACAATGAGTTATTGGTGCTATAACTTCCCCTATTTACCTGAAAAATGTTTTCAGTTGATTAACGTCTCAAGCTAAAATAAAAAGGATGGTTAAAATTAAAAGGTCACAAGATTCTCACTCCCAAAATGTTAGAAGAGTTTTTATTTGTTAACTGAACAAATTGGAACAATTTTTGAAATCAGATAGCAGATTGATGTCCTGCAAAGCAGGCATAAAAATATCTTTTTTAAGTTTGCGTCTTTTCGTAATATATCATTTGAGACTACTCAACGCGACTGAACATCCATACTTCAACGTGACCACCGTGATTAACTCCAATGGCTTCTGACGTCAAATAAGATTTTGGTTCGAGTGATACAAGTATCAAATTTATAGGAATAGCTTTGAAATCATTTCACTGTATATGTACCGTTAGAGAAATTTGATTGGTATTTACCAATGCCACCACGGGTGACACATTTAATCAGTTTGTCTTAAAATATGTCATTTATACTATTAATATCAAAGTCGAGCATTTTCGATCCTTTGAGTTTATGATTCTGCCTATATGATCAATCTAGTGAAAATATAACAAAAATTTTAGGAGTTTCCCGATTCACACTGGTAGCTGGTTAGCAATTAGTTTAATTAACAAAAAAATCTAGTAGTGGAAAAGAAGTATGATGCGTTTTGCGTCACTAGCGACCACTTCGTGTAATGGAAAATGATCAACTAGGTCTTGAAAAATAAAAACAGTATGAATAATATCAAATTCTGTCATTTGATTCATGTGCGACATTTTTAAATACTTTATAACATCTTGATCATTTCAGCTTATCCACCTCTGTTGCATCTATTATTCCAACACTAAGCACATTGCTTTTGAATTATTAATCGTGGTTTAAAAAGGTCTGCAAATATGTGGAAAATATGAGAAAATGGCCTTAAATGTTTAAAAAATGAATCTGGAGTATATTTTTCTAATTTAAAAGGAGTTCATAGTTATTTTTTACCCATTTCTACGCAATATATACGATTTTAAAGACGATGAGTCATTTAAATATTCGCGAACTTTTGAAATCCATAATTTCTTTTTATTTTAAACAGAAATTATCACTGAAAACCCTAAGAATTCAAATGCCAACGACCATTTCTTGCAAGTCACTGAGTTGTCCAATTTTCCTAATAGAAAAGACGGTTATTCAACTTAAGGACATGAAGGTACCCTGCTATCTTGTAAAGATGTTTTGGTTAACATCAGCTCTAAGGTAAAAAGACCATTGAGGATTTGGAACGAGATTCTAAAGACCTCGTAATCTAGTAATCAAGTTTCCGAATATCTCCAAGTAAAGCAATAGGGAATCTGATTGCGTTTCGATCATCATGATCGCTAAAATGCGTATCATTTTTTGATTTTCTACTTTTAAACCCAAAGTTGTGTAAAAATTTAATAATTTTTATGCACTGATATGTTGTTATTTGTAGAAAAATCAACTGAAAACATTTTCGTGGTAGGAATAATAGGCATGAAAGATTACAGAAGTTTCATTATTCTACTCGATTTAGTGTTAAACAAGTTCTTTAATTAGTCTTCTTGAAAATTTCTCCGTAAAATTGTAACAACCACGGACCAATCACAAATCGCTTAGTCATAATTTGTGGGCCCGTGGCCAGAATAAAGATTCTTAAACCCTAAAATATGATAAATTTTAAACCCTAATATATCATTTTGATTAGTAAAATTTTGACTTTGACATGATTGTAAATTTGAACGAGAAAATATTAGAGAAAATGTGGCACTAATGCGCTACGCTGATATAGACTATTGTTTCAAGAACAGGACGCTAAGCATCACGGACCAATCACAAATCGCCTAGGCATAATTTGTATTTTGTCGGCAGAATAAGCGTACACAACTCCATACAGCAGCGTGCAAACAACATCTCATCCATGGGGTGCTAGTTGTTTCTCCTAACACCTAACTAGTTGTTTCTCCTCTTAACTTAGACGCTTTTGGGAGTCAAGCCTAAAGAGCTAATCACTTTAAAATTTCTTTGAGCACAACCAAATTTCAGTCATTACTTTCAATAACGGAAACATTTATAATTTACATTTTTTTTAGCTCATCCATATCGATAAATGAAAACATGCCCATTTTGGAAGACAAATGTTAAATTATAATTAAACTTGCAATAGTGGGACACCTTGAACATCATAATATACTTTCTAGTTCAAGGAATAACTATTTGCTTTTAATGCATAAAAATATTTTTGCTTTATCTCTTATTTGATCTCTTCAAGTATAACACAAGATTAAAAAGGAAAATCCACCATGCAAAGTATTACAGAAATTCTGAAAACATTGAGAAAAATATTAAAAATAAAGAAGTTATAGAAATTAGAAGACCCAAGACGAGTCTACTTAATCCATCTTGGTTGGTAGAGCTAAGTGATAATTTTTAAAGCAACTTGACGAAACAAATCGCTCTGAAAGCAGTAAAGACAGCGGTGTTGAGGTTCGTGGAGCCGGAGGTGGTTGTGACGGCATCCGAACCGTTTGCTGCTGTAGATGATCCGGTTGCTGAAGAATCAGAAGACGTGTTGACTGCTTTCGAAGCACCATTATTTTCCCCTGGACTCCCAGCACTGACAAACTCCTGATTCCGAACAAGAATCGCCAAAGCCACAAACAGCAGAGGTGAGCCAGTAAAGCCTGAGTTTTGCATGGTGAAGCGATGATTCTAAATGCAATAGGGTCATGTGTGCCGTGATGTTTTACGAGGTCATTAAGTACGGCCTAGACGTTCCAACAACAACAACCACTCATTTCGACTTGTTATTCGGTGATGAAGCTCTCAAAGTAAAGCAAACAAAGTAATTAATGGGTGTCGATTTACTTTACACAAGAAAAATGTATATCTCCACATGCAGTATTAGTGTTAAGAGTTTAATATGAAAAACCATTTGATATCCCATAAATTGTATGGTCTGCAAAGTATTTTGATATAATTATTAACTTGCAAAATGCAGAATCTCATTTTTTTATATGAAATAGTCAATAAAAGTTTTTACTATTATAAGATCACTGGATAATATCCATATTTATTTATGATTGGCTTTTCTAATTCTCCAAAATGAGGTGAGAATTACATTTTTTCACCGAAATACTTCCTGGTTTCGGTAGATCGAATGTCTAGAGTTTGTTGACACATCATGATTTATATAGGACCAAGACCAGATCTACGATACTTGCAATATTTAAGTAAAGCTTAATCAACTCATCCGCCACACGACCAATATCGAATGTTCAGCCAATATGAGAACTCTACCAGTAATAAGAGCCATGAGATTCTAGTTCCTGAATCACAATAAAAGATCTATTCAATTGCTCAACATCTCAAGGACTTTAGTCATAGACTGAAAGAGTGAAAAGTCCTTCAGTCTGACGTAAACTAGCAATAGCATTGAATCACGTGTTTACAACTTGATTTCTTTGAGAAGAATCGCAAGGTCACTTAAACAACTTATGGTGGTGAAAAACATCAGATTGAACTTTGCAAAATAAAATACCTCGCACTCTTCTCCATAATTTATTCATTCTGCCAAAATTTCAGCAGAATTTTTTCTGGAACTGAACTAATATGAGGGATTTTTTTGAAATCAGGCCGTTTATCAATGCTCCTATTTGCGGACAAATAGCTGCTTTGAATTAGCGTCTAATTTGATATATCGAATGCTACTACGCAGCGTGACTGAACTTCTTTATTTCAACGTGACCACCGTCATTAAATGCCTCAGTGTCTGACGTCAAAAAGACGTTTTTTCGAATTATACGAGTATTTACTAAATGTAACTGCGTTTCCACTCGGTTTCATCTCCTAAATTGCTCAAACTGCTCTAGATATTTGATCGGAATTTGATATCGCCGTAATGGAATAGAAATTAAATTTGACTAAAAAATATCGCGTTAATCATGTTTTGGTATCATAGTCTAGCATACGCAACAACATTTTTGTCATTTAACCCCAATAATTGTCGGTTTAATTTATGGTACGATTCGAAGTTTGTAATTAGTAACCTCCACATGTTCAAAAAATGGTCGTTAACGTATTTCTAACCCAAAAATTGTACAGGATTGCATTTCTACGCTGGGGATTTGGATGTAGGAAGCAATAGCCAATATATATTAGAGTCCTGGGTTTGTAGCTGCATTTAATTACCAACAGTTAAAAAGATTATTCGCAAATGTAATATTAAAAAATTTTGCGAGAAGATCCTTAGTCAGTTTCAAAAAAATATTAATTTTAAAAACAGGAATTATTCATGATTTGAAGATTGAGTTAACAGACCTCTTGTAATGGACTTTATGATTTAAAGGATCTGCAGGTAAAGCAATAGAGAATCATTTCTCTAGCATATTTTTCATGTTTTTGCAGATGATTTTCGCACAGAATTATTAAGCACTACCCAAATTCATTCATTTAATTATTAGCTAATCCATATCGAAGAATAAAACATACCTATTTTATTAATCAAATGGTAAATAATAATGCATCTTGGACTAAAAACCACCTTGTCATAACAGACTTTTATTACAAAGAATACCTTAATTTTCTTTGTTTTTTAAACAATTTTTGCTTTATCTCTACATTTGATCTAGTGTAAAATCACCGATTAAATTAAAATTAGAGCTCAATTCTTAATTAGTCTACAAGAGAAAAATACTTATACATATTTGCTATTTAACAACCTGTTTGTGTTTGTCATTCTGTTTGTCAAAATATATTTAATTGGGACAAGGGCGTCCTAAATATTCCTATAAATGGAAATAAATCTAATTAAATGAACATAAAAACCATAAACTTTAAAGGCAATTCCTATCTCTTTCTGGGAATTAAATTTGGGAAATTTAATATCGAAATGTAATAATATTTAGAAGAATAAGAGCAATTTGTGCTTCGTGAAAAAGGAGTATTAATGAGCCTTTTGGATTGTTCATTTTTAATGAAAAGCGCTTCGAAACTGAGTGGGTTTCCCCTTTGCTATCGAAAAGCTTTTGAGGTCTCCTCCCTGGATTCACGTGGTGAATGGAGTCTACGACGATGAACCACCATAATCATTCGTTCAGCCTACGTAAACCACAACGGTGTGTATGCCTACCACCACCACATCAACCATATTAGGGATAATTGTTTCACGATGCGAAGCCCTGGTTTCCCTAGAGTAGCTCTATTGTTTGCTGCCTTAGAATTTCTTGCATGGAATCGGGGGGTTGACAGTTCAGAGAATTAAAAGGTTAGCGCAGGAGCCAAGACAAAATTGCGGTAATGACGACACGGCTCAGCAGGAAGTGGAATATCAGATGGGTCAGCTGAGGTTACAACCACCTCCAATTCGACAAAATTTCGCTGCACTGCCTTGACTACTTTCGGTGCGATTTATTTCATCAAGTTAAATAAAAGATATATTTTAGGCATATTATATAATATGAAATTAAACCAGCATCCGATTTTCTTTTTCGTGTAATTTTATCTCCTCATATTGTGTGCGAAAGCCGTTAATTTTAGTCTCTTAGCGACATATTTCCAATAACTTCAAAAGTGATTGAGATTTTGTGAATGTTTTGATAGAAGGCACACAAAGCATGCATTTCCTCCACTTGTAAGGTTGGTCAGGACTTTGATAGCCTTGAAAACATATTAATTGTTAAATTAAAAATAAATTTCAGTATTGTTTTATGGAGGTCTAATTTTGAAATCAGCTTTAATACTAGTAATGACCTTTTTAAAGGACATTTCGCTTTAAAAATGTGAACAGGCATTCTGTGGGTACTTAGAAGTTCATTAAAATATATTGGAAGTCACATAATCTGTGACATATAAAATAGATACTAAACATGCTCATTGGTAATCTTCTTTGTTTTCCATTGTGGCCTTTTGAGGACTCTTACCTCGAATCACATGTCGAATTGAGTTTTTGTTGATGAAACGCCGAGATCGTGCTTAAAGCCCTCGTAATCCACAAAGGTTATATATACCTGCCACCAGTATTATCGTTTAATGATGCGAAACTTCGGTTTTACTGGCTTGACTCCACTGTTTGTGGCTTTGGCGGTTCTTGTGCGAAATCAGGAGGTTTCTAGTGCAGCGGCTACAGTTGCAACGGAAAATAGCGGTGTTTCTAACACAAGCGATACGTCTACCGATTCGTCGGTAGCTGGATCATCCACTGCAACCGGAAGTGGACCAGGTCCACAACCACCTCCAGTTCCGCAAAACCCACTTCTGCTGTCCTCACTACTGTGTCATTTATGCCATCAAGTTGTTTTAAAAACATAATTCAGAGATAACATCTATTATGGCTGAAATTACACTTGTTTTCTGTCTTCTCTTTTCCGTATTCTTCTCCTTGTATTAATAACATTGCCTGGCAAACAAATATTTTTCATCTTATAAGCCATACTTTTTCAATATTTTTTTTCAGATGATTTATTGCTTTGCTTAGTGGATTTTCATCTATGGCTCATATCTTATTCGCAACGGATCAAATTAAGAGACAAAGAATAATTTTTGAACATTTTGAGAAATGGTTAAGCATTCTTTGTTCTAAAAAGTTCTCTTATTATGCTTCATTATAAATGAACAGTTTCTTTTCAAAATACATATGCTTTTATTAACGGATACAGATGCGCTAATGAAAGTTTCATTAACTTTTGCCCCTATAAAAACGAACAAATTGTAGTAAGGTTGATTACGTAAAATATCATTATAAAACGGTTAAACGATTTTTAATAGCTCAAAATTGCAAGGAATAGTATAAATTGGGTAAACGTTTATTCCTGTGGTTCTCAACAGGAAAATGATTTCATTTTAAATCTGCATTTCGCAAAATGTTAACAAATAATTTACTAGCCAAATTATTGAAAATGGGCAACATTTTTACTTAACAAATGAGATGAGGAAACATGCATTAACTATTACTTCAGCTTTACTTAGTTTCCTTTCAAGACGCTACAATTTAAACTCATCAGCGTATTTAAAAGTTTGCTTCATTACATTATAGAAAGTAATACTAATAGAAAGGAAGCGCTAAGAGTATTTAGCTTAGTTTTTGTCGAAATCAAGGCCTCTCTAATGCCATCTCTACTGAGATTCAAATGCGCCCTCTTATTGCCTTACGAATACCATGAACAACAGTTTTAAAACGAATTTTAGGATATGGAGATTCAAGTGGTGGGCATAAATTTGTTTTTCTGAAGTGTTCTTCTTGCTGAAATCTTGTTCCATCTCAAATAACGATTGTGAAGAATTGTGTTTGGCTATCCATAAGAGACAAAATCGTAGGAACGAAATTTTCGGAATGACAGCTGTTTATAACTTTTATAACTTACCTGAATTACAGAATCGAAAACTCACAGACTGTTTTGCATATGCTCAATGATATGTTTCTTTTAGTTCACGCTTTTCCAAAAAAGGTGACACAATTTTTTATAAATAACTTAATTTTTCATTTGTAAATATCTGTTTACCAAGAGAGACGATTAGAACAATTCATAGGCTTAAATAAAGCGAACTGCGTTGCATAATTGCAACTTAGACACCCAGCGTAGTGTCTCATTTATTAAATTCTCTATAATAGAACAATTTCAGGCCATTAATGACTAGTTTTCTTGCAAAACTTAGATAAATAACTTAGCAATAAATTGTTTTATTATCACAAATATACTGCCGACTCATTAGTAAAGTCCATAGGCCAATGCTTAGAACGTTTTCGTATGAATCACTCTAGTAGTTTAAAGTATAGCTTTTCGAAAGACATTGGCGTAGTCTTTGAACCATGCAAAAGTTGAGAAAGATAAAGTTCAATCGACATTGCTTATTATGATTAGATTGATCGTAGTCATAAAGGTCTTCATTTTATGGCATTATTTTTTTATATTTGGTTAAGAAAAAGACAACATTCATTGTGGCTTTCAACATCGATTTGACTTTTTCTGTCACCTGGGGTTTTAGCGGCCCTAACATTAAAGTAAATTAATTTAATTAAACTAGGAACTGAGTATATTAAAAAGCATTTTTCGTCATATCTTTACCAAATATCGATCACATTTCACTAACAGGTTAAACGAGCAATCAAACGCAGTGAAATGATTTACAAGCCACACTTCTAATGTGGCCACTTGCATCATTCGAAAAATCGTGGTATTTATCATGGTGATCACGTTGAAGTAAAATAATTTAATCACGTTGGGCAGCGGGCGGCAATTAGTGATATATTACGATGAGACGCATGCATGAATAAGTGCATTTACTAAGCATCAGATTTAAAAAGGTCTTTGTTGATTAGTGAATTACAAATAAATACTGCTGGTGATTACTGAGCAATTCCGAACTACCTACAGATCATTTTTTCAATTCATGAAGAAGATTCACATAAAAATCAACGCTTATTCAAAACATATTGCTAAAAATTTACTAACTGCATTAATTATAGCAATGGCTTAGTGTTTAGTTACACATATAACATGCATTAGTCCTTCGGATAGAATAGATTTCCTACATAAAGCAATGTATTTTCTTCGGTCGATTCAATGGTCTTTCATCATCAGAAGCTGTTTAAGTGGCCTTGAATTCTACTCGAAGAATTCGAGTAGTAGATACCAGTTTCATTGCCTTTGCTAGCTTACGTCATAGTGAAGCATACCTCTTACTTCTTGAGATGTTGATCAATTGAAAAGACCTTCTAGCATGAAGCAGGGCACTCGAATCCCATGGCTCAATTTTTGATAGAATTGTCTTATTGATGAAAATTCTTCGATATCGGTCGCATACCAACTGACTTAAATATGTGAAAATGATTTCGAGAATTATTTTGACGATGATATCAAATGCCAACTAATTGTATTTGAGAAGGTTGCATAAAATTGTAGTGTTCAGTTAATCGATTTTTTAAATGAGTTTGAAACTTTAAATCAAGGAAAAAATGTGAGGAATGAAATTTATTTTTACGCCCATTATTATGTTAATGGACTTAAAATTTGATAATCAGCCTTGATATATAGAGAAACATGATGCTCTCGATCTATAGAAACCAAAGATATTCAGTAGAAGAAAGGCAATTGTTTTCTCTTTTCGAAAAATCCTCGAGGTCTTTTTACATATTAATGGAATAATACTTCGAAGAATTTGGTGCTAGCATATGTAAATGAATCAGCATAAATGAAATACATTGTTTTAATAATAATATTATTTTTTGTTATTTTTAATAAATAATACATAGATAAAATCTAAACGCAAACTAGACCAACAAAGCATGATTTTTGATCGCTTTTAAGTCTTTTATATAGGCACAGTCTCTTGTTGAATAGTTTATTTATTTCAATCAAAATTTAAAAAAAGATAGCCTAATCTGTATAATCAACGTCCTTTCAAAATGCTTTAGTGATTGAATTATGTATACCAACATGATAAACAAAAAGTGCTTTTCCCATAATAATGCGTTTGTTGATTTTCATTACCATGAAAGGCTTTTCGACTCTCAACAAGATTTCTTTTTCGTTTCGATGACCTCACATTATCAAGGACTTTTGAGGATTCTTTCATTGAATCACATGGCAAATGGAGTGGGTGACGAAGAGGCCTACTCACGTAAACCGCAACAGCATAGATACCTTTCACCACTAGAATCTCCTCATTTAGAAAACCCAATTTTGTAATAGTAGCTGTACTGTTTGCTGCCTTCGCGATTCTTGTGTGGATTCCGGAGGTTGCTAGTGAAACGAATTCAGCGAGTGGCTCAGCTTCAGAGAGAAATGAGGGTAGTTCGAATTCAGAAAAGACAACTCCTACTATAACTACTGGATGTGTCTTCAACGCAGGTGTCTTCAATACCTTAAAGATATCATTTAACAATTCCCTGCAATAGGGACTGAATGCGACTTCCTTTGGTCTCCTATTTTTCTTGTTTTTACTATTTAATTTTTGTACTCGTATATTTCGGCAATGACGCTTTTTTTCATTTTAAATTCGCTTGTTCTTCCACTTTCATTTTTATGTCTTCAAATTTCATTTATACTTTCGCGTATGGCTATGTGGAATTTTTCGTTCATCTCAAATTTGTGTTTCTGTAAGATAACCGTAGTTATAAATCCATTTTTAAAAGGAGTTAGATTTGTTGTTTGTTGTGATTTGCGAAGTAATTAAATGAAAGTTATTTCATTTTAATGTAATATTTGTTGCCCAAAATACGTATGTCTAAGTGCACCTATTTGGGATGTCTCCAAAATGTATTTTTATTTCAATTCATAAATAAACTCATAAATGTAAAGGGATAGTCCTTTTGTGAAATTTATGAAAATAAACTTTTATTTTACCAATTCATTAAAAATAATCCTACTTTGGTACACTTCGATACCCATAACTGAACTCAGAAAATAATGCTATTTTATGTCTGGACAAAGTTTATAACTATGCTTTTAGGTAAAAATTTAGGTTTTTCACACCCTTAATGATCCTTGTTTTTAGAATTGACTATGCTAAAATATCAACATTAAATGTATTCCAATTAAGCTCAATTTTCTTTTGATTAATAGGGGTTTTGCCTTTAAACACTTAGCGAAGTGCTTTATTTTGTTTAATTTTATTTAGGCTTGTGAAATTTAAGGCTAATACGGGCCCTCACTTTTAACGACCATAGACATGACAAAGAAATGAGTAATAAAAATAGAAATTTACTCTTTCTAGATTAAGAGTAATTGTTAAAATGGTAGGGGTCACTACTTGCATCCCTTTCGCTTGAATAGCACCTATATTCCACCGAATTAATATTCGAATGGAACGTGGTGAAAAGCACTAAGAAACGCCGAACTTTATAGAGCTTAGTCCTTGAATCATACTGGCGACAAAGACAAGTTAAATTAGATAGAAAATAACTATTTGATAGAAATGGGAAGAAATCTAACGAATTTTTCATATAAATAGCGGAGTTTTTGTTATATACTCCCTAAATAAATGAAATGCCCAGTATTCTCGTTGTATTAGAATTCTCAAGTTCGCCATATTACGATGTTTCACATTACCACTACATTAAGATGAAAAACAAGATTCGAAAAGGTGAAAATTTACGTTGGAAAGAAACACCGATGATGATTTATACCCACGACTGCAATTAATGAGGTTTTAATGAATATAAGGGACCATCAAGTGGGAATCCATGAACACAGATTAGATTGGGTTTAGAAAAAAATTCAGCATTCAAATTCAGTTGAGTCTCTAATGACTTTCAGAAGCTCAGCTTGGGTATTTGAACATAATTTAAATAATTTTTACTAAATAATTGTAATTGGAGGCCTAAATGACCATAAAATGGTAATCAAATTTATGAAGCGATTTAAGAATTCCAGATATTTTTTGACGATAAACGAGACCGAAAGCATCGAAAAGATTGCTGAAACATTTTTTTATAATGTGGATCCTTCATTCATTCAAAAAATATCATCCGACGTCAAACGGCCGTTAGTCAAAGTAGTCAAGTTATTTGTTTAGATTTTTCAAACTTTTGTGGCACAAATGAACTCCTAGAATACTAAAAAAATCAGTAAATCAAGGGAATAAGTTGTGAAACAAGAAATTTCGGAAATCGCAGATGTTATACTGTCGAAGCTTGCTTAAATGACAACTAAAAGTTTCATCTTGTCAGATATTAATCAGAAGTGTCTTTAAAATAACTTAATTATGCAAAACGAAGTTAGAATAGGAAAGATTGTGACCGTTAGAGTTTCAGAGCCAGTGGAGGTTAATTTCGCATCAGGTTGACTCCCTGTAGAAGGTGTTTTAGAAGTATTTGGTTCAATCTCTCCTGAGGATGAACCGGTCTCTGTAGTAGGTTTTGCTGTCATTTCTGGTTCCGGTCCAACTACATCGGTTCCTGGAGTAGTTTTTGGCGCTTCCGTCTCAGCTCCAACAGCAGGGTTTGTTCCTGGAGTTTCTCCTGTTCCAGTTCCTCCATTTCCTGTTTCAGTTCCTCCTGTCACTGTCCCAGTTCCTTCTGTTTCAGTTCCTCCAGATCCAGATCCAGTTTCTCCTGTTCCAGTTCCTCCTGTTTCAGTTCCTCCAGTTCCTGATCCAGTTTCTCCTGTTCCAGTTCCTCCATTTCCTGTTCCAGTTCCTCCTGTAACTGTTCCAGTTTCTCCTGTTTCAGTTCCTCCCGTTACTGTCCCAGTTCCTCCTATTTCAGTTCCTCCAGTTCCTGATCCAGTTTCTCCTGTTCCAGTTCCTCCATTTTCTGTTTCAGTTCCTCCTGTTACTATCCCAGTTTCTCCTGTTTCAGTTCCTCCCGTTACTGTCCCAGTTCCTCCTATTTCAGTTCCTCCAGTTCCTGATCCAGTTTCTCCTGTTCCAGTTCCTCCATTTCTTGTTCCAGTTCCTCCTGTAACTGTTCCAGTTTCTCCTGTTTCAGTTCCTCCCGTTACTGTCCCAGTTCCTCCTGTTCCAGTTCCTCCAGTTCCTGATCCAGTTTTTCCTGTTCCAGTTCCTCCATTTCCTGTTTCAGTTCCTCCTGTCACTGTCCCAGTTCCTTCTGTTTCGGTTCCTCCAGATCCTGATCCAGTTTCTCCTGTTTCAGTTCCTCCTGTTACTGTCCCAGTTTCTCCTGTTCCAGTTCCTCCATTTCCTGTTTCAGTTCCTCCTGTTACTGTCCCAGTTCCTCCTGTTTCAGTTCCTCCAGTTCCTGTTCCATTTTCTTTTGTTCCAGTTTCTCCTGTTCCAGTTTCGCCTGTTTTTGGCCCGGTTTCGCCTGTTCCTGCCCCAGTTTCTATTGTCAGTACATCAGCTCTGGTCCCTAGAGCTTCAGCGAAAACAGACAAACTAACGAGCAGTGCAACCAATGCCACACTAAATTGAATCGTCATTGTGGAAACAATCCTGTAACTGAGATACCCTCCGTTGTAGAGGCTTTTATAGAGACCGCCGATTTGCATGGTTTGGTGATCTGCATACTAATCATCCCTAGAGCTAGCTTAATCCACGGTGTGATTCAATGACAGGTTTCCAAAAATTGCAAATCTATGAATGAAATGCCAGAATTGATGGGGTATTTTTCAAGGGAAATAAAAGGCTTTCTCTGGGAAAAACCAAATAAATAGAATGAAAATTCAGGGAACCGTCGCATAAAGAATGGCCAGATATGGGAAAATGCAAGTCATTGGAACCTCTTTTGATTAAACTACAACTACAGTTGTAGAACATATTTCAACTCATTCTTACAAACCTTGGGCTACCAAAAGAACGAGGTCTATTTTATTGTTACAGGCAGTTTACTTCACTCCTTTGGTTGATTTTTCGTAATCTAAGTTCACTTGACTGAAATAATCAAGGGTTTTTAGAATCTATCTGAAAAATATTGCTTAATAAACCTATCCAAAACGCTGCCCTAGTAATAGGAAGTAAAATACTTATAAAAGTAAAAAGTAGTAAGACTTAAAACAAAATTCATCCGAATGTTTTGAAAGAACAATGCAAATTTCGACTCTGTATATTTCTTGACTGTATTTCAGAATACAATGTCATTATTTCTTTGCGTTTTAATTAAAAATCGCCTCATATTCTCCTTCACCTGTTGCCAAAACTAAAAAAAGATTTACTTCAAGAAACTGACGTGTTTAGTCTTTATCAAGGCTTACTGAGGAACGTTTTCGATTTATTTTATTAAACGGTTAAATTTCTAGGTTCGCATTTCAGCTGCGATTTATGCCTAACAAAAGAGCCTATATACCTTCGAAAGATTATTAAACGCTTGTAGGGTATATAGAAATGGTAAAGAACGTACTGCTATCTAGAAGCTAGTGATATATTTTTTTTATCTAACAGGTCAAATATTATGGAATTTACGCAAACATATCCAATCCTTAGTTTTCAGGGTTTCTAGTGCTTTCGAAATGGTTCACGATCACAAACCTTTGATCAGTGAGGCAGGAATGAAAATTCACAGGTAAATAAAATTCCCATACTAAACGATAAAATTTAAATTTCCTAAGGCGAAATTTAAATCCTATGAAAACATCTTTTAATTCTTTACATTCAATTTTCATAATGGGAATTTTTATCATCTCATGAAAACAATTAAAAAAGATTTGTCTCAAGTTATATGCTTTAAAGGTATTTCTTTGTAAACGAAATGCAGATTTGTTTCGCTGAAATCTGAGAAAAAAGATAGCGCGCTAAGTAATGTCAACGTGTACCTTTTTGTTTCACATTGTAGCGAGTGTGATTTAAACGTCAAAAATGAAACCTTGGCATCAATCGAGTAACTTATTCTAGGCTTGTTTGAAACCCTTATTCTTCTCAAATAAAAGGAGGCCAAGATTTCCCTTACTACCACAAGTTCACAGAGCTCAAAAGATAAGTTTTTAACCAGAAATTTTTCATTATCTATTCCAGGTTGACAATTCGATCTAAAGAAATCTGGTTACTTGAATCATGCTCCCTTGTTCCTCTACTACATATAACCTCTTGAGTCGCTAATAAAAAAACAACGGTTGTTCCTATCCTCTAGAGGATATCCTATGTATCTTAGAGAGAGCCTTAGTGTTGTTGATGCTCCTCTATAAAGAATCCGAGTATAGGTATTCCACTCAAAATAAAACTTTAACAAGATATACACTTTTTGTTTAAATAAAGAAAAATCGATACCTCAGGTTTATAATAATGACATGTACTAAACATTTTATTTTGAAAATTAACATTAATAAACATATGTAAGAGTGGTTTTCGGTCGAAATCCGAGTAAGTTTTCATTAGCTTGAATTTCATCGAAATCCTATATATATTGTGCTGTTAACGTGGATGAATCGCTTCTGTTCCCTTGTTTTCCCAACCTTATCGTCATTTTATTTTTGAAATCAATTTTATTTTTTATGTGGGAATCAGCTATTTTTCGAACCGGAAATAGCTGCCTTTTTACCCAGGGCTTGCTTTTGAGTTGATTTCCATAGATTTGTGTAGTCAAAAGTACCTTTCGTTCTTACAGCCATAAAAGATCAAAGTGGTATGTTCTCAACAGCGGTAGGAGCCCCTCAATCACATATGGCATTTTTATTTTGTTTAAAATTCAAAATGAGCTTAAGAAGTTAGTTTCTTTCACAAAAAGGCACACGAATTTGAAAGTCGAGCAAGGAAGAATGACTGTGCTTTAAGTTATTTCAAAATTAGCAAACACACATTGCTTCCCAATACCAAAGGAAGAAGAGAAGGCATCCGTTCTCGTGTGTTTATGAGTGAAAATGCGTGGGCAGATTGACCGGATTTATCGATTATCTCCTGAGTCAATGGGAATGGGACAAATGAACTCAGTCTCACGGGTGCAAGCTTAGGACTAAACAGGGCCAAAACAACCCCCCAACCAAGTGTAACGTGGGTTTTAAGGTTTTTAAACCGAATGCTTCACCCTCTATCACGAAGCTTGAAGACTTTCATTATTAAAGGTTTTTTCTCAGCTCCTCTGATCTAAGCACACCAATGGACCATTAAGCTTCTATGATCCGGTAAAGTTTCATTTTAGTCAACCAGAAAAGTGTGGACTGGGCTTTAAATGGATGCCAGTGGTCGTTCGCTCAATTTTTCTAAATTTGTATAGATAAGGACAGTTCTGTGGCTTGAATTAAGCTTAATTGTCAAATCCTCTTCGTAGAGGTTGCAATATTCTACAAGTTCTTCCGTTAGCACATTCTTTCTAGTTTCATCAGTGAATATTTTCAGCCATTTCGGCTGCATCTGAGTTTTCCTTTCTTGAATTCATTTAAAAAATAAAATATTGTTTGTCTTCATTACACATTATGAAATACTCTTCAAATTTCGTTCATTTGGAAACGAACATAGCTTATTTGATAAACTAATAGATTAGAGAATTGAAGCCCAAAAATGAGACATTTTAGCACTGCCGAAGATTTCTGTTTCTGTCATTTCAACTATCTCTCTGGTCATGTAAAATGATTAGTTTTCGAAGCCTTGTTAGTGCCACAGCATGCATTCCCAATAACCTCGAGCACGACATCTTATATTTTCAAAGACCTGTTAAATAAGCAGAACGTAACCTCAAACAATCACTTTGAGTACTGACGAATGATACACTGTCCAACGAAGTAGCCACAGCGATAATCACCGGAGGCAGAGGCATAGTAGCGAGCGTTGTCCTTCGCTGATTCCGGATTTAGACCAGCTCCGTAGGCAACGCCCTTGCATTCCACG
This sequence comes from Anomotaenia brevis, assembly GCA_030710315.1. Lineage (NCBI taxonomy): Eukaryota > Metazoa > Platyhelminthes > Cestoda > Cyclophyllidea > Dilepididae > Anomotaenia > Anomotaenia brevis. The sequence goes on from JAUOZQ010000111.1 coordinate 79,960, forward strand.
GTACAGGCCGGGCTGTCCACCAAACACTTTGCGTAGTAAGCCTAGGAAAGCATGTTTGAAAGCTTCAGTCACCCAACAGAATCTGAGGTGGATTTCGAAGACTTACGTTCTGAACAAGAGTAGTGTTCAATTTCTGGATGACACGGGAGAACCATTCAGGTTTGGAAATGCTCAAAGGATAGGCAGAAAAGACGAATAGGAGAACGAAGAGGTAGCTGAGGTTTAGTTTGGGCATTTCTCTGGATTTTTTGGATTAGATGTTAACACCTATTCCATTTATACCTACTGCATGCCAAAGTAACCAAACATGCTGATGACTGATTTATGGCTACCTCTGTTTGAATTTATGTTTTTTGATAAACATGGTGCAAAGATTGGGTTTGAGAGTGTCTTGGAGTTTGATTTGCGAGCAGTTGGATCCAAATGTGAAAAGTTAATTTTGATCACCAAAAATAACATCAATATATTCAAGCCTAATGGCGATGGCAAAGGTTGATTCTAAACTAATTTGGTTCCTTTAATGGAAAGTGTTGTATCTTTAAAAATTTTATTCACAAGTTTCTGATTGCCTTTGCATATAATTTATTTGTCTTTCGTCGTTATCTGTATAAGATGTAAAGTTCTTAGAATAAACGTTGAAGTTACCGCGCATCCCGTTTCTTGTAACCGTAATCAAACGTAAAGCTCACTAGTCGAATTATTTTAGGTAGCATAGTTCTTCACACTTTATTTCAGAAGGCAGTGCTAATACCCCTTAGGAGTATTTCTTGCAAAAATATGAATTTGTTGAAAAAACTCAAATTTAAATCGAGAACGAGCCCCAGTGCTCTTGATTCCCCATTCTGATAACTTTCTAGCATGGAATTCAAGAACTGATTATTGCTTTTGTGCATAAATTTAACTGATTTAACCCGGTAAATATTAGCAGAAAATTACTTTATTCTAAGGAGAATTTTAACGAAAAGGCAGGAGATGAATAGATAAACAAATATTACATTCCAAGGAAATGCTTTGAAGTGGAAAGAAAGTAATGCCACATCCGCCCGCCATTTTCGATATTTACATCAGCATTACCGTTATCGGCATCATCAAGGCCATTTCTCTTAGCCGAAGAAATTTACTTTCTAGTTGACCCATAAAAACTGGTCTTTGTCTGAGATTCTCTATTAAAACGTTTGCATTTGTTGAAATAAAATCGGCAGTAAATACTTCTACAAGCCATGCTACCCCTTTCATTTCTCATCAATTTTTACGTTTTGTGAAGATACAAATTGCTTCAGTCATTATATCTTTTGCTTCTATGCCCTTTTCCTAAGAGTGCTGAGTTTTGTATGGTGACTTTTTGTTCTAGATAATTTAATCATATGATAACGCCAGGGGGTTTTTGTCAAGTGATAATGCATAAATCTTAATACCTCTTTTTCCACTGAAGGTAAAATATCAGAAGCATTGATCAATTCTTAACTGGACACCGGTAACGGATTGCCATTCTTAGATTCCCTTCCTGGATGGATCCACTAACCCAGGTGAGATGAGTTACCAAAACCACAGAGTGTGTCAGTGAAGATATGTTTGACCTGCTTTATCGGTAAACTGCTTAACCAATTAGATCACGCCAATGCACTCAGTTAAAGGGTGATTAATATGCCCTTGGGTAGCGGTACAGACATACTTCCTGCTAGTTCGTCATTTCAAACAATGCCAAGCAATTTTTTTGAATTTGTTAACGTGGTGCATCTGCGTGTCCGTGAAGATAGCTGTTATGATACGATTGACCGATAAACGTAAACAACATGACCAAGTAGATTAGGCCATTGCACTCCGTTAAAGGGGGATTAACCTGTCCTGGGTAGATAATCTCAGCTCACTGTAGAGTCACCTCATTTCTTTGGCTCGTCTTACCTTTTTCTAATCCTGTCTGTGAAGAAATAACCACTTAAAACGGAAGGCGAATCCTTCATGGTTTTATGACTTTTTAAAATTAAATATATGATCGGTATATGAAACGTAAAAAGTCATAAGCTTCTCCAATATAATAATACACGCTGTTAGGGTTGTGTGTGAAAGACATTTATTGAAATACAATAATCAAATCTTTAACCCTATAAGCGTTTAGAATACTGAATAACTAGGATTCATAATCGAGAAATCTGTTCTGTTCAAGAAGGGGCGAAAAAGCACAAGAAAACATAATTTGCAAAATTTGCTTCATCCCAATAAATTAAACTTGTAAACAGAGTGCCAATATTTACCTTTTAAAAGGCCAATGCCAAGTGCCAGAATGTTAGCATTTTTGAAACCAACAAAATTACCAAATAATTCATACAAAATAGAGCCATAAATTTAAGTTACATATTACAGTTATCACTGAAGGGCATAAATGGAGAGCAGGGAGAGTGAAACGAAACTTCTGCAGAAATTCATTTAGAAATAAAAAATCCTTCAACTATCGACCTATATTCCGAAATTCCAAAAGAGCTCTCACACATGCAGACTATTTCTAAGAATGCTTGTCACTCCTCTCAAATTATCCAAACAGCTCCTCTTTCGAAATGGGGAATGGGGAAAAAAACATAAAAGCGAAACCTTCTGAGAAAAAGCAAAGAACATATTTACATTTATGTATAATAAGTCCTACCGATTCTTACTGATATAAATCACGAAATTTCTATTAAGCAGATATTTTATACATTGGTGGTTTAGATAATAAACTTGCATTTTTCTTCTCAAATAGGATGTTAAGGCTTAAGAGAGGCTAAAGTAATGATTAAATCGATTAGTCCTTTGAATATAAGAAGAAACAAATAATGGAATCCGAATGAATGTTCAGGGGAGTGATCAAATTAAAATACCATAAACATTTTTAAAACAACCCAAAAAGAGATATTTAAAATTATAATATTGACGAAAATATTAAAATTGAGTAATTTTGTGGACGGCAATGTTAAATGAATGCATATATTATTGTTATAGCTACTATTTTTTGTCAAGGTCGCGCGGCGTATACAAGTTAGCTAAGAAGTCAAGTAAACGGGTGAGGTGAGTTGTGCGTTATTTATATTCTATTTTGTGAGTTTTTTGATCATCTATGTATTGTATTAAAAAATGGTATTGTTATTCCTTTTACTTGCCTTAAAAATATTTCAATCTTTTCTTTGTTTTGTTATTCATTTTGTGAATAGAATTCTGTTTCTTCGAATATAATTGATATACGTACTCATTACTTGCCTCTGTTAAGAAAGACTTATCTATCTTCTCCGCTCCTCGCCCGATCTTAATGTAAATTCATTTTGATATACACTCATGATTGTAAATGATTGGAACTATCATCCATGGATATATTTGTGGCAAGCACCACGCGCATAGAAGAAAACAAGTCTATGCTTTACCTGTAATTTTATATGGATTGAACCTAAACAAGGGCTCCTTTTTTCAACACAGCAGTTTTTTCTTTCTTCCTTAAAGTTTCAGCGTTGATTCAGTGAGTCTTCTGTAAGCCCAAGAAAGCTTCGTAACTCTTTAACAGTAGGTCTGACATCCTTTCGTTACGTGCTCAGTTTATGGCTGCAAGCAGTCAAATATTACGATGGTGAATTAGAAATGCTTTAATCTGTTTCAATTTAAATGAAATTCGTATTTTCAGTTGACATTAATCCCACGAAGATGGAAATCGATCTTTTTCATATTAGCAATATGATTGGAGGTTATTTATGCATTCAGTTACAAGGCATGACTTAATGTAGAGTTTTTTCTTATAGTAAGACCGCCGAAGTTCAGTTTTAGCTTTCCAGGGGGTTTTCTATTCTCCTAGGTTTTTAGTTCTCCTCTGTTAGAATTTCGCCATTTGCTAGAATTTGCGAATTTTTCGGTCATTTGCGCAGCGTCTAGCCTTCAACGATTTCTCACCTCTTGTATGTGCGTTTTGCTTGAAGAAAAGTACATTTAAGAGTGAAATGTCGATTTCTAATTAGACTGTTGATTTGCGCTTAGCTTTCTGACGACGTTCTTAAAATCCTCTGAGGCCTCAACTTACTGTTGTGTGTTTTCAACTCTAGTTTGGTTATTTTTCGCGCATTCCAGCAGCCCTGCTGGCCTGGTTCTTCTAAGGGCCATCTAGGCACCTCCTTTATTTACCTTTTTTTCACAATGAGGTAACTTTATATTTCAATTTTCCTAAGAATAATAAACGGGCTGGCAAGGATTTTCATTTGTCACATTCAGCATTTAATCAACAGGCTCCATTTAACAAATTTTTTGGATTGTGTCACCCATGTTTCACATGCTTAATCATGTTATTTAAGCGTTTCCTGTGTGGAATTTAACAAAAATACGTATTTTTAGCACTTTTTCGACAGAAATTAGCAACTAAACAGTTCTCATGAGGTGTTTTATTTAAAAGTATACTAAAATGGCCTTACTGATTGTCGTGTGGCCTAAGTGGGTGGTTAAATTTCCGAATTACTCATTTATCTACTAAAAATAGCTCTACCTTGATAACCCATGAGGATTTATGGTTAAGTTTTTGAAGATTTTCGGGAATGTATTCTAGTCGAAACCAAAACCTGAGATCAAGGTATATTACTTTGTCAACTTAAGCTGATCGCTGTATTTCAATGAGCCCGAATAAACCGTACTCTCGAAGGACCTTAGCAAAATGGTCTTTTTATTTACTGACACCGCCTAGCGTTAGAACTGTCTGGATGTCATCATGAAAGGGTTTTAAGATTGAAATGAGCCGCTTTGTGTGATTCTTTTCTACAGCAATTTACTCTTTAACTCCAGTGGTTGTTCTCTTTAAAGTACACCGCTTTCAAGATTGCATGTGGTTGAGGTGGTATTATCATCATGGCTACCAGTTGTATGTTTATCGCACTGTAAGTCCACTTGTATCTAATACAGGATACAGAACTTTGTATTTGCTTCGAAGTTGGCTACTATCTGACTGGGTAATGGCTCTATTCGATGACAGCGGTGCCGTAAAGTGCCTATTTTTGTTCATCCTGACATATAGCATAGTCTTTATGCTTTTCTTCTGAGCACTTGCCCTTTCAAGCGTTATTATAGCTGTTTTTAGAGGAATACGCCTTAGGGATTTCATCTGAAACTAAAATTCCAGTTCATCTCTCTTAAAAGACACATGCACACACAAAGGTCGGGAATTCACATGCCCGCGTTCAATGTTGTGCCGCACGCTTAGTGTCGTTAAAAAGTCGCCTTTTGCTCCTTGTAACCACACCTTAAAACTTCTTCCTCCATCAATTTGATTCTCACATCAGAAAAGGGAGATAGTAGCTTTAAAATTTTGTAAATTTAAAAGAAACTGAGTGGTTGGAAAATGCCCTTATATCAGGGATTTCTACTCAAAGTAACCGTGGTCTTACAGTCTCGATCCGAAACTTGGAGAAAGCTGACCCTGGAAATTTTCTGAGGGAGTCTTACAAATATAAAATTTAATTCTGTCTTTGCTTAGCTTGGGGACTCATTTTACTGACACATAATCTTTTTTTCTCTCTCGAAACTTGCTGTTTGAACACCGTTAGAGAGTCTCTTTTTCGGTGCTCAATTCTTCCAGCCGGAGCCTTCTATGCTACCATCGAATTGTGTTGTGTTCATAGTGTTTTAGACACACCTTTCTAATAAATAAACTGTCTGGTCTTTGGGCTATTCATCTTATCTTGTGTCTTTAAACAATCTATGAAAAGAATCTTAGATTATCTTACCGTCACGGCTGTTCACTTTCCTAAATGAGGTTTGACTAAGTACGTGGCATCCATTTCTGGTTTCAAACAAAAATGGATTGGTCGACGTGCTCTGAGCTAAGAGTGACAGGTTTAGCTTGTTAGTCCATTAACAACTTAAATTAAAAAATTCCAAATTATCATATTGGTCACCATAAGATAATTTGGTGGCAGCTTTCCACTCTTAAACATACTTGGTATCCACTTCATATTGTTAAAATTCGATTAACTGACATTCTGGGGTCCATCTCTAAATTGGGCATTATTGTCATTACTGGAGATTATACTTTTCTTTTTTAAACGACTCCTTAAAGCTTTTTTATAAATTGAACTAAAATTGCTGGTATAATATTCCAAAAATAGGTTTTTTTCAGGACTAAAGTCCAACTATTCCAGGGATTTGTTGACTTAATCACCAGATATTTTAGAGTTTATGTACTTTAGAGTGTATCTTGAAAAAAAGTACCTTGGAACACCCTCCTAGCTTGGTAAATTTGGCTCATTATCCAATTATTTGACAAAAAATGGCCTTTTTAAATCGACAATCAGGAAATTATTTTTGTTTTGACAACTAACCTATGACTAGCTTGAATAACGGTTTTTAAGCAATTTGATAATCATCAAAATTACCTCCAATCAACTTGACCTTTGAACGATAAAGTACAAACCGGGTTCTTTCCTAATGTGTTTGGTTCCTTAGTAAGGTCAGGATTTTGTCCAAAAAGAGAAACGAGCAGCAAAAAATTTTATGGAAATATTTTATCATCATCATCGTCGTTGGGAGCACTTTTGTAAATCAGACGGTTGCACAATACTTCACAACCATTGACGAGGATTCAATGTCGTTGTTTTCTATCAAAGGAAATGCCACACACTGCCCAAGTTAAACTCACGCCATGGGTGACTACAATGTTAGTTGCCAAGTCGACGTGATTTTGAGAATTATTTTTCCGAAAAAAATTAATCTAGTTAACGTTTGTGACAACTTCACATCCCATCAAGGGCTCAAGGGCGTGGTTTCTTATTTTCAGGGGATTTTAATTTTTTCAGTGAATTTTCTGGTTTATTTTTTTTTTAATAGGGCATTCGCGTTTTGTTTGTCAATGTCATCAGAAAAAGGAAAAAGTAGTTACTAACTGCAATATTAAAAAAAACTTTAAAAGAAATTCAATGGACAAGAAATCTAAACAATTGTCAAAGATATTAACTCGAAATCACCTTCGCGTTTTTGAGAATTAAGGACTCCAAGGCGTGTTTTCTTATTTTCTCGAGGTCGTAACTTATCTTGCTATTTATTCTATGATTTTTTTTTTTGGTTTAAATTATTATGATACAGGGAATTCTCAGCACGAAATGGGACTGAAGGAAGCTTTGGGATACAGGGTCTCTTCAAAATCTACTTCATTTTTTCTTAATATTTCTAGCTAACAGGGTCGCTGTATTGTCAAAGTCAAAAAGATGTATATGCAATTAAAAGGGATTCACTAGAAAATTAGGAAAGTACACTGTTGCAAAAGATTCTTGCTCATTACTGGAGCTGGAGCAAGTTGGTTTAAGTCTTCTTTGGGGAAAGTGTGTCTTCATGAATTCTTTCAATTCTGCAGTCGATTACCCAGGCTTTTGGGTAACCGGCGCTTGTGTGGTTGTGCAAAGTTGGTGACGACACATATAAACATTGCGGCCTAAATAAAGCAGTCGTCTGTAATTTCACGTTGGCATCTCAATTAGAGCTTTTTGTTCTGCTTGTGAACACATTGAATTTGTGAAAATGACGAAATGTCGCCTGTGACTTTTTTCGAACACACTTTGGTCGCCACATGACCTGGCCTTACTTTGTTTTAATTTACCGAGAACAACCAGAATTTGTCCATTGAGAAATGATTATTTAGTCTCTATTAAAGCCTAATTAATAAACTATCTATTAAGTTAAAAACGACCGGGAAAAGTAATTTGATTTCCAAAAAAGAGGCTCCTCTTTGAGTTTATCCAATAAACGTTCCTCTTTGATTAGACCCACTTCCAAAACTACTCATTAGCTTCACCACCTCGTCGTAAGACTAAATTTGGGCACAATTTACGAAAGCGGAAGGCAGCTAGTCCCCAGGAACCCGGCTAGTGACGTGTTTAGACAACTTCAGCGTGGGTATCTAACTCTATTTACAACACATTGTTGCTTCGTCGTACTAGGTGGCATTGTCTGTAAAAGGTTAAAGTCACAAGAGAGACAGAAAGATTACTTAGCCTGTAGAGCAGGTAGTCGGCAGGCATTGCGGTTTCTGACTTCTAAACCACGTGCTTTGGGTGTCCACTGCGGCCTAAGAAATTGCATTGTTTATTGGAGCATCAGCCCAGCTTGATAAGAGGAAGACCAGTGGTTTAGCAGAAGGCCAAAGTTGACGTAACTTCCTAAACAATGGACCATACCCCATGTGTCAACACCAAAGAGTCATCTTTAGACTTGGAACCTTTAAAATAGAAAGGCGTGCTATATTTGAATCCCAATATCTATCTGGCGTCAATGTGGTGTCACCGATAACGCAAGTGATTTTTCCTAAAGGTCACTAGCCACCATGTGACCGCCATGTAGGCTTCAGTGAACTTCTGTCTTCTGTCGCACCAACTGGAAATAAGGTTACCCTTTTTGGCAGTTTAACTGAATGTTCAAAGAAGCTGTAGCCAATTGTGATTTTTCATTACTATCGCGTTTTAGTCGCGTAAAAATCCATTGATTTTCGCATTGAGCACAAAACTAGAAAAAACCAGATTTGTAAATCTCAAGCGAAAATTATTTTCATGCGTTCCACTCTGTTGATCCAGGTAACACGTCAATCAAATGCGATTTTGTTTTGCAAATCTCACCTCATTAACTGACCAAATTACTCGAGTTTTTCATATTTTTTTCTTGTTTTTATGTCGTGTTTAAGTCATATGGAGAACCACTAAACTCATCTATAATCTGGTGAAATATGTTGAATACAACGGTTTTATCATGAGGGAAGTGAGTAGCACAGATTATAACAGCGTCGAACCCTATGAAGTGACGGCAATCAATCAGCACGAGGAAATTTACTAAATTAAATCTGCTTATTTGATGTTAAATATCGAAGTTGGTCGAATATGAAACGATACTTTTTTTCTGCCTTTGGATCAAAGGAACTAATGGATGAATTTCGACTCGATATGTCTGCCAATCACCCTACGATTGATGTTTGGCTTTGACACGCTTTAACTACTATTTGTGTTGGTTAATAATTAATTTGATAATCAAATCTGTCGTTCTCTGAAAGACGTGACATTTTGACACAACCCGAAAACAAGAGGTTTGGAACCCGATAGCAGACAGCAGACAGGCGTTATGCAATTTTTCAAATAACTCTTCACAATCACGACGTGGAAAAATTACATTTAAGACTGTGGTAATGGATGCGTCTCATTATTCATATTCTCGAGGCAGAGTTATTTCAACTACGACTGATATGACCTGCCTGAGACAAATTGAGGATCTTCCTTAAAACGTAACGGATACCTCCTTCATAAACGGAAGTATTATTAATTCATTCCCCTGTGAGTCAATTGGATTAAGCTACAGGCAGTGTTTCGTGTTGGTACTTAAAGCATTCTAGCTCAGTTAAAACTGGAAAGCCTTTTAAAGATTATCCGAAACAGGGATTTCTTGGGCATTAGAGAATTCAACGCACAACTCTAAAGTAGTCGCCATTAGCAGCTTCTAATACAGTCACAATTGTGCTCATCTTGGAAACTGGGATCTTCTTAAAATGCCCAGCTGACTGTCATCGATTAACTGGTATTTTTTACCGTTGGCAGGCTGTAATTAAGGTTTTTCTCTAAAGCAGCACCCAATCACAAACAGCACTTCTTTAAATTAAGGTTTAGAGAGCTCGAAAACAGAGCTATGGTGGTGAAATAGTCTCATAAATAGTTTACAACTGTGACTTTTTTATTCAAATCTAGTGAAGTGGCTGAAACCCGCATTCCAATGCCTTCACGCTTTCTCCTACAGATTTCCTCTCCCAAGATCTGATGTTAGAGCGGCGTCTTTCTCTTCTACTTCATCATCATCCAATTGCTTCAAGCACTCTACTCCCCATCTATAGTTTGTATGGGTTAATGTATAATGACATTTTTAACCTCATAATAACTCTTAGAAGTGAATAACAGGTTTTTTTCCTACAAGTTGACATTAGTTTGAGAATTCTTGTGTAAATTAATACATGCTAATTGTTTATTGACGAATCCAACTGAATGCATGCATTTTGGTTGTTAATTAATTTTCACAAAGTGCATTAAAACTTAGTATGAATATCTTTCTTGATATCGAAAATAGCTCTAGGATACCACTTATTTCACTTTCTAAGGGAAACAAATGGATTTTTCATCAAATTTGTTTTCTCCAATTTATTTTTATTTAATATATGAAGTATCATGTTTTCTGGGTCTGGTAGAGACTGGAGTATTCAAATTCACCTTGTGTCCTAATTAAATCTTCTTTACTTCACTTATTTCTGTGGAAATCTACTTCGAAAGCTCAACCAGATCGCCTGCTGTGCTGCTAATGGCTTCTATCCACCAAAGCCTCATTCACCATTACAAGTATCCAGTGATTTGAGCTTCAATGCCTCTTTAAATGGTCGTATTCCATCTCTCCTTTCAGAGCAATGACCGGCATCGGTTGGAACTTCACGAACGACCTCGCTTCTCCGCCTCCACCTCCAGTTGCTACCACCACCACCAACGGCGGGTTGGGATCGGGTTGGGCCAACCCCACAGCGCCTATGGCACCACCGCAACAACAACCCCAACCCCTGGGCACCGGAATGGGTCAGCCAGTGGGCATCGGCTTCGTCTTTGACCCACCCCCGTCCCCAGCACCTCCTGCGTCCCCTCCTGAACGCTCCCGTGGCTCCCTGAACGATCCCAACTGCCGACGATCGACATCGATGAACCAAGGACCCAACCGACCTTCGCCAAGGCAAAGCGGTTCACGAAACATGGGCTCCTCCTTCGACGGTGATTCACTAACCCCACCTACTAAGGCCAAGTCCCAGGGCAATTCACGACGTAGGTCCTTGAGTGGATTAAATTTCATCAGCATGGCATAGGTGAGACGTTAGATCAATAGGGGATGGGTTGAGAAGTTGTAGAGAGCTGACCGATTTCGCTTTGGACCACTGATGCTCCTCATATGCCACCTAGACATCAACGATGGTTGTAAAGTGGCGTTTTCAGCTAATGACGGAAAGGAATCTTGAAGTTTGAGTTGGTTCAGGATACCAGGTCATAAGTTCTTGACTTTTTTAATTCCAAGGGATATTTTTAAACGTTAAGTAGGGCTGAACATTATTTTTAGTGATCTCGAATGAATGTAGGGCTTTCGCGTCACACCTGAATCTGCGAAACAGTGGACTTTGTGCTTAGATATTTTATTTTTTCTAATGAAATGCATGGATGACGTACTGCTAACTGCCACTGACTGTGTGTGTGTATATCTTTATGCAGCGCAAACCATCTCCGAAGGTAACTTCGAGTTAGCTGCCTTCAGAAGTGTGTGTTTTGCATGCTTGGTTCGATGTAACTCAGCTTGCCTTTGATTTTGTGCTAAAAAGCCACTTTTTGTAGCATGGCACTTGTAATAAATGTCGAATGAGAATAGCAGCCAAATTGATGTATAAGACAGTTTAAATTAACTGATTTCCGCAAAGGAAAAATTGGAATATTCTTGTTTAAGAGATTTTTTGTTTTTGGCAATTTTTTTGAATGATTTTCGTGCTCGTCTAACTCGCAGCGTGCAGTGCCTGCTCCTACTTTTTCAGGAAAAATAGTCACCCTACTGCTTTCATTTAAGTAACAAGTATATTATCTCCGTATTTTTAGCTTCAAGCAGGAACTCAGCCGCGTATGAGCGTGGTTTGAATGATATGGCGGATTTGATGACACCGGTTGAGTTGTCAGAGGCCGAAAAACAGAAGTTGAGGGCGAGATTTGCGCTGGAGAAGTAGATGACGCTGTACTCCCTTGTTTCCCCAGCAACCCCTTCACCACCAACACCACCACCTACTGCCTTTTTCCTAACTTAAGCTGATTTTATTCAGACCTGCTTCTCTGTGTTACCTCCTTTGGTTTGCGTGTCTATGTGCATGTGAAAAGTTTTGGCTATGGAAAAAAACGATTACTTCATGTAAAAACTGGATTTGTTTCCGCACATTTTGGATAGTATTTAAGTTTTTTGTTGTGCAAAAAAATAACTAGATTAAATGTACCTTTAGAAAATCAATACTATTCAACTCTGTTACACAGTATAAGGTAATCTTAATAGATAGTTTTGTTTTAAAAAAATGAAATTCAGGCAGAACTTATGCACATTAAGTTATTGAGCACTTAATGAGCTCTTGTTATAATGCAGTTACAAGCCTAAAGATGATTTGCAATAACTACTGACAGGAATAGGTTATTTCTAGTATCCGTTTCGCAACACCTATTCCTTTAAGTATTCAGCATACTACGATGCCTAACATTATCTACACCAACCTCAAAGGATAAAGGACTCGTACAGGGGCATTATTAGATAATTACGGGGCAGTGCGTCCTTTGAGTAGCCGGACAAAGCTGGGTCTTTGATAAAAAGGCCCATTTAATGGCTTTGCATAGGTAATTAGAAGGACCAGCAAGCCCATGGTATCCACTGCTTTCTCAAAATGTTTGATGTTGGTGCCTTAGAAGTGGAATGAATGGTCTAGGGTGTCTGTATCCTAGTGACCAAAAGCCTGACAGCACGAGTCGATAAGATAGTCATCCTATTATGGACTGATACATCAAAACAAGGAGCTTGAAAGGCATTGTCCTATACAAAGGTGAGTATTCTCAATCCTTGTTAGAGGCTATACACATTTAATTCATTTACTGAGAATGTGTGAATGCAACAACTCCTAGAAGGTGATTTGCGAAAATCAGAAGTGCTGATTTCACATTCCTTTAAGATGAAAATCGAGCAAGACGTCATTTGAGGCTAATGATAAGCTTTTTAAGGAAATTTATAATGATATATCGGTTGAGAAAATCTTAATTTAGCTTAATTTTTAATTGCCCCAGGCTACCATTTGTTTCGTTGCTTGCAAAAACATTTTGGACGAAAAGACTTTTAAAAAGCCACTTGAGGAGGTTACAAATGACATTTGCGGGCTTTTTAAATAAAAAAAACAAAAGTAATTTTATAAAAAATGTATTATAAACCGTTTTAATATACGTAAAAAAGTCATTTGTAATCATTTAGAGCACATCGTTGGCTGTTAAGTTCATTGTCGTGATTTGTAAATTTTACAAATGCCGAAACATTTTTGCGAAACCAACTGACTTGTTGTCTCTATTACACTTATCTCGAGCAAAGGTTTGTTCGCAGTTACAGTCTCGATTCTCCGAGGTATTGTGAATTGTTGGTTCCAAAGGCATTTTAGCCGGTTCTTCTCAAACGGATATAAACTTTTAACTTGTATTTATAAAATACTCCTCAAAAATTATGTTGAGGGGGTCTGCTCAGTGTCATTAAAATCTTTCTCGTTCATTTTCATCTCAAACGATGGCGGAAACAGTTTTGAACATCCATAGGATGAAATTAGTTGCCCAAAACTCCTCAATATGCATTTTCAGCTGTGAATTCTTCCATGAAAGGAAATCATTCATTGGTCCGGCTGAGGATTTACTACACATAGCACCCAAAATCATCTTGACAGAGTCCTCACCAAGTTTTTCGGCTGGGATAGGGCAGTATTGATTAAGTGCTTCTTTCCGATGTCTCCAAACGTAGTTCTCGCGGTCGGAGGTCGGGAACAAGATAAATAAACATGATTCCTCATTTAAAATCACATTTTCCCACTATTTCATCGCCCTTGGCGTTTTGAAACATTTGTCGTCTCTGAGAGCAGAGGCTCTCCGCATGTGGAACTCCTGACGAGGAACAGTTCTTGTGGAAACTGGGTTCTCTTCTGGGTGTTCATTGAGAAGATCTGCAGTGATTTCAGGAGCCGTGGTCTTCCGATCCTCTCCGACAATTTCATTTAAAGTTGTTTTTCCTCCTATTCTAAGAACGGCAGTCACTATAAGAGGAGAACCAATAATTTGGCTTCTTTGAAAGTCTCAGAGGTTTTTAAACAAGCATCAAACAACAGAAACGATAACCAAAAATACTAAAATATGTCTTATTTTGGTTGTTTAAGGCATGTTAAATGAATATGGTGCCAAAATATTGCTTGTTTCCATTATTTGTCCAACCTTTGAATGTGCATCAATTTTCTGAAATTTCACGTTTTTGTGTTAACCATTCTAAACCAAAAATCCTGATGGCTTCAAGATTATAGACCGAAGAAATCTCCATTACGCATACAAATGATTTGTCCGTCATTATCTCCTGTTTCTGGCGACTCATTGAGACAAAAGTTTACATACAACTGACACTCACCATTGGCAGTTCGCGGGCCTGATTGAATCTCTCTAGGGTAACCTCCGAGTTGAGTGTGCCAGTCCGTCTAAAAAAAAACAGAAAAAAAGATGTTGTCCACACGGACTAAGAGTGTCCAGATTAGATGACATTGTGTTGGCCTGACTATGCCCCTAATTCTCATCACCGACAGGTCAGTAACTATCGCCTTCTCAGGATCACACAAGCCGACTCAAACCTAGTTTACTGGACTCACCCGGTCGCTTATAGAAGTCTGATTCTGGTCCTGTGTTCTCATACCACACAAAACAACTTGAGTGCGTTTCTCAAACGCAAACATGCCTTATCGGCACGCTTATACGGATGTCTTCCTTTCTCATACTCGTAACGGGCTGCCTATCAAATCTGGAGCAATTGATTGATCTTAGAGAGAAACACGTGTCATCTTTTGGAGCAGAGGTTATCTAATTGTGGCACTTCTGTGGCATCCAGATTTGTGCAGTTCTCGACAAAAAAGGGTTTTTTGTTTGTTCATTGAGCTCTCCACTGATTTTAGGCGTCGTGGTCTTGCAATCCTCTCTGACAATTCCATCAAGAGTCCGACGATCTCTCTCAGCCACCAACTTCGATTTTCGGCCAGACCTGCGCCTCTTTGCTGAGGACTACGTTTTCCCTTCTCCTGAAAATCCAAGCACTCAGAGGGCAGTTTCTCGTTACACTAGCGCCTGCCTTACAAGCACAAACAATTGGGCCTCTTTCAAAGTCTGAATAACGTCAAATTTTGGTTGTTCATGACATGCTCAAATGTTGCGATGACAAAATGTCAGGTATTTCCACGATTTTGTCTAACTCCTGCCTATTCACTTAGCAGAATAACCACGTGACCTACTCAGACGTGACAAACCAGCTGCACAAAGCTGCACAAGCACTGTGCACAGTCTACCATCTAATTCAGCTTCTCCGTTCTCCAATCATCCTTCTAACAACGTTAATAGGTGATATGCAAAGTTGCTTAATCGCTTCTGGCGGTTTTTCGGTATTGGTCTATGCCAATAAGTAATGGCATACAGTGAGGCCAAGCTGAGATGCATGAGTGTCACCCTAGTGTATAAAATATTTGTGTTTTTTATCACTAAAAGTGTGCTAACCATTCACTCTTCATAAGCGGAAGAGGAGAGAGCAGTAAGTAGTTTTTAGGTAATTCCGAATACATTAGAAAATACATTGTGCTCTTTTCCCCTAGTTCGAAAACTGTAAACACTGGTCTCAACCAAGACCCACAGAAACTGATCAAACCCAGACTTTAGTAGAATCCAGCAACAGCTAATTGATCATTTTCAGATTCAGAGAGCTTTCGAAATATCCTCCGTGTTTACAAGAGCTATGTAAAATCGATCATGATAAACTCTGGACCGGCTCCCACTTTGAAAGAAACTTTCGTCCTTGGAAATGTTTAACCCACTACTCAGTTTTTAATTTCATCATGGGAAAAAAGTTCATGTTAAAGGATATTTTTTTGTCATTTATAAGGCAATTTAGGAGCAATAGAGATTAAAGTTTTTATTAGCATTAAGGGCATAAGAGATTATCCGTTTTTCTTGGTTCCCCAAAAATACCCGTTTGCTTTTAAAATAGATCACGCCATTCAACTGAAAATTACGGAACTCTGTAGAGTTAAATTGTTAGTTCGAAGATGGTATTTAGGAGTATGTAACAATTAAAAAATTAAGTATATTTATGGTTTATAAAAGAAGCAAGAATTTTAATTTAATGCTGAAATGTACATATTTTCATAGGCTAATTTGAGTAAATGTTTGACTTTAAACAAGTCATTTGATTACACTGACAAAAGCTCAAAAAAGTTCTTGTTAAAATCTCAAGGTGAGTGCGGAACTACCATTTTCAAGTGCCATGCTTTTGCACTTTCATTCCATTGTTTAAATTTTGCAAGTATTTAAGTTGCGAAATTAAAAAGCTCGTGTACGTTAGTAAAATCTGTTTGAGATACCATTAGGATGGCATATATTCTTGCTTTTTTCAACATCGGAGAAAGTCTCTGCCCCTTGTAAATAACAGGACCATAAGCATGATTCGCTTTTCATTGCAAAATTTACACATTTGGTGAAGTAATATTTGGTCTACCCTTAAAATCGCAGAGCACTTTTTCGTTACAAAACTGCATTTGTATTAGATGAATAAAATAGCTAGCTATCCAAGACCAATCATAATATTTAAAAGTAGAAGCTCTTTTTATCAGAGGAAATGCAGGTTTCTTAATTTTTGAAGTCCAATTTGTTTGGCTCATTAGACACTGATCATTAATAAATTGATTTTCATTCGATAAAGGCATTTCGAAAAAGGTCACCAATCGAAGGCATTTCCCCAAATTTTCTAAGATATCTTTTACAGAAAGGTTGCGATTTATCTTCCTCGAGAGTGAATAGGTTCAATAGCGTACTATTCATCTCGAAACGTTTTTTAATCTCCAAAGTTTGTTATCTCGAATTAAATAGTTAAAATTTATTAATATGAAACGGATATGCATTTTACAAAACATTTGTTTTAAAATGTTTGCTTAAACTTTCCCAGTTTTCCACTTACGATGCCCACAAATTTTCTTAATCGAACGGCTTTCCTTTGCGACTTTTATTCACTGAAGTCTTATGATCGGTGTTAATCGATCAGTAATAAAATTTATATACTCTGTAAAATCTCATTTAATTCTCGAAATAAATGCAGCTTTACTTGAAAAATACCTTATTGAAAAAATTTTTTCTTAATTTAGCCAAATTATAACTAAGAGCATGTGAGTCATAGATAAGTGAAGTACATTTTCTATTTCAAGCGAATAGTTTGAGTTTAGCTGATCACGGTTCACGAGATCTCACTTTGATCAAATCTGCGTCACTTGCAAACAAAATAAGGTACGTTTTTGACTGCTTTTCAAGTGCCCAGTTTTGAATTTGTGATTTTACCGGTAGACAAGTATTGGAAGACGGTGGAATATTTTACATCCTTGATATTTTACGTCACCGTCCAAGAAGTCCATTTTGCTGCTTTTGTTTTAAGAAAAAATATTTAATATGAACTTTTTTGTCTAAAAATAAGTTTTACTTTACGATATAACCCAGTGAATGCTCAGTTTTCAGCCTTTTAAAAGTTCTAAAATTCAATAAACTTTTTTGTTTTATAAATGCACCTCATGCTTTATGATATAACGGAACATAGTAAATGATATTTTAACATTGTTTTGTTGGTCTATGCTTACTCATAAAGTGACTTCCATTTGGCCTACGCAATTGTTACAAAATATCTTCACTGAAGGACGTTTTTCATAATTTCGCTACTAATATTTTGCAAAAAACCATTGGCAAAAAGTCATTTTTTCTCTTTTTTGAGCCGGAATATGTTCAAAAACCCATAATTCTGTTCAACACTTTTAAGCACCGAGGGTTCGCAATCGCAAAATATGTAATTTGAATATATAAACCTATTTAATAAAAGTTGTTTTTCGATACATAAGTTTTGAAATTTGCATTTAAACGTGTTTTTAATTTTAAATTGGAGTGATAAAGTAGTCTTAACTGAGGGCCTTTCCTTCGCTTTATGATTAGTACTCATGAATTCTATTCACTGCAGATTTTTGAACGGCTTCGATGAATCTGCAAATCTTCGAATTTGCTCAGTTTCAAAAATCATATACTTTGCAAAATTGGAAAAAGCAGGATGTAGCTTTCAGTAATATAAAACTACTTTTTTACTTCTAAAAAACAGTCATAATATTCGAAAATAAAAATCATTTAACAGGAAAAATGCCAGTTTTTTATTTTACCTATGTCAAACTTGTTGTTTCAATGGACAATGATCATTGATAAAATATTGCCAGTCGGAGTTACATATCCAAACATCTTTTGAGCTGCAGTGATTCATTATCGCGAATCAGATATTCCAAATATGAATATTTTAAAAAAAATGAATTTTTAATATCTATTCGCCGGTTTCTTAATTTCTCACCTAAGATGCCTATTAAATACTCGAAATCTAATGGCTTTTCTTCACGACTTGTGATCACTGGAGACTAGTAGTCAGTGCTAATCGATCTGTTTATAGTCTTATTAGCCTGGTTTCGCATTTTGAAGAATATTATTTCACTGTCGAAATCACTATATGTTTCATCTAGAAATTCAGCCTTTATTTCGAAGTGCTTCACAAAAGAATCTTTTCTTACGTTAGCTAAACTACAACTGAGAGCATGACGGAGTCAGAACCTGTTACCGTTGCTGTTAAGGAACAGGCTGCCGATAGGGAATCCACTGTCGAGAAGGAACAACAACTCGTTGTCGACGGAGTCATCCTGATTCCCGAGTTTGAGGAACTCGTGTGGACATGTCCTGAGCATTTCACCTACTTCACCATGGGACTTTCGAGCATTTGTCCTGACTACTTCGATCTAGTGGAAATTAACACGACCCTCCACCCTCCCGATATGAAGTGCCCAGTACGAGTCAACACTCGCAAATTTACCTCCCAAATGGATATGATAGCGCGGCATGATCGCTACGGAACGATGCTCCATCGAAATATCGACTTTGTCATTCTCTATCTGGGTGATTTGGGCGACCTCAAAGACTGGGAATATGTCAAACGATACATCAGTGCGCTGGTGAAATACCTGAAAGTGGATCAGTTTTTGGCAGTTTTGCTGCTCCCGAGCAAAAGCGAATTGGCCAGAGCCCGAAGATCTCAGGTTGATGAGTTGATGTCTAAATGCAAAGCTGAACGCCAGTACTGGGAGCTGTCGAAGGTGGTTGATGAGAAGTATGAGGAAGTCGAGGCTGCAATGAAATATGTGTGTAAGAAGGCAGCATTTCAAAGATATCAGTTGGCAGCTGATGAATAAAGGTGATTGAGATTGCTCGCGCTATTGCGGTTGTCAATTTTATTGATGAAAATAAAAGCTATAGTTTCAGTGTTGTTCAAAAATCGGTTTGTTTTCAAACAATGCATTTATATAAAAAAACATTATAGCAAAAACACTTAAGATGCATCAACTGCGATTTTTTCCTGGTTTCCTATTAATCTATTTTTAGCATTTGTATTTATATACAGAAACAAAATCAAAAGAATTCCTTGAGCTTTTAATTAAAAATTCTTATAAAACTAAGATTTAGAGGAAAGGCACCTATAATTGTATCGTTGAGTTAGATTAAAATTAACCTTTATTTAAAGAATTTTAATTAGATTTTCAAATGGCTTTTAAAAAATCTTATATATGCAGCACTACTGATTTTACAAAAATAAACAAGTCTATTAGCATCAAATCAGTATGCTTGTCTGGTCATAATGCCTCTTCAAGGTAGAATTGAAATATTTAATTTGAATAAGCCAACTGAAATGCTTAAAGGATAGAGGAATTCTTGATTCTTCAATAGTAAATATTTTGCTTTTACTTCGCTTCTGTTAAACAGATGAAATTATGGATTTGACCTGGATTTAAACACACGGACTTTTTTCAAAAGTGAAATACGTTTCACATTTTCGCAAAGCTTTACTGCAAATTTTCTTCAAATATTCCTTTTAATGTGCCTTAAATTCCGAGGTCAATATTCTAAAGGCCATAAATTATTAATTACCAATTTTTCAATAGTTTTAATTAAAGTTTTAACATAAATGACATTTCCTATATCAAATAGGGAAGTATACCAGCCATAGAGCATATTATTTTCTGAATGCGGTCTCTGCCCTAGTAATGATAGACAACATTGTTCAAATTTCAAATAAACTATATAAATAAAGGAGGCAATTTTAAAACCATTTCATATTTTAACAAGAACATGTTTATAGTGATTTCTACGAATATAAATTTTGGTTTTTCTGAATATCTTATTCAATGTTTCTTCTAACATCGATGCCAAATCAAGTAGCTTTCGTGTTTATCATTTCTCATTTCTCAAGCATTACTACTAAACGAGCGCCACAGATAAACCACATTGAGAAACAATGAAATCATTCTCGGCTTTATCCAGTTTCGTGGTATAGAAGGACATGAAATAATTACTCCAACTGTGGCAGAATGTGATACTTGCCATTTTAGATAGCAAATTCGTAACTGCAGGAATTACGAACAATCTCTCAGATAGCAGACTCGAAATATAATATTCCTGAATTTGGATTTTTTCAAATAAACCAAACTTGTTACTGCTAAAATTGGTAAATAATTGCTCCTGGTGTAAAATTACATTCAGCTTTATCAGGATCTAAAATTCAGTCTGCCGGTGCACATAGATGACTACAACTAACCAGAGTTTACTGCTATGGAAAATATTTGTAGTTTGATAGGATTCCATTAGGATTACCTGAGACATTTGAAGATTTTATCCTTGAAATATAAGTTATCCTTTGGAGAATGCATAGACTCACTATTAGCAAAACCGTACTTAGAAAATGACCAATTGATAACCTTAAGCATTTGTTTCGTACTAAATTATAAGAGTATTACTGGGGTTCATAATGAAATGGAAATTGTATGAATGAACAAAATGCTCAGATAAATCCCCGACAACATACCAAGGAAATTAAAATTAACCTACTATAACTAATGTAAAATTTCATACTTTGGTAAACTACAATTTTCTTAAACTGTTTGGTTTTCACTCACTTGTATAAAAAGTTATTTATGTATCTTTAATACATGAAACCAGTGCGACATTTTCTGCGGTGGAAAATAGTCAAGGCAGTAGTCAATGGTGGTCCTCTCAAAGTGATTATTAAAAACATTTATATTTTTTTAACTCAATTTATTAATAAATAATGCAAGAGAAACGTTTGAGGTTTTTAAGATAATGGAAATACTTTCAGCGTTTATAATGCAGTTGAAAGATCTAGTTAACTAGTAAATTAGGAGAATGAGATATCTGATCAGTTTTATCAAAGCGAAGTTTGAAGGATCAAGCGACTGAAAAGTTTGCATTTCTTGTATACTATATGGAAATATTTAAAAATTAATATCAAAAATAGTGCTGTCTCAGTTTTATTTTGCCTTCAAACTTTAATTTACTTCTACATGGGACGCTATCTCTTTGGTTGTTTTTCTGAATTGGGCTTTGAAAACACGATGCCAATTATTGCTCTCAACTTTCAAAATAGTGCTTATGAGCCTGGATTTTGCTGACTATCATTTCATAACTAAAGCAAAGTAAAATCTTACCTTGCAATTTTAATAGAAATTTAAACTGCTTGAGTCTCACTTGACACATCCTTGTAGTCATCTCAACACTTCATGGGGCATTAGAAACATTTTTTTCCAAAACATTTTAGTGATTGATTAGTGATCACGGAAACTTTATAATTACAATATTGGTGAATAAAATGCCTGTGTAATCTTCATTCAACTAACCTTACATGTAAGTATAGTGGAAGAATCGGAAGTGTAGTAATGTGGTTCCATTAATTTATATTTCCGCGTTTCCTGTTCCCATAGACATTGCAAATGATTTGCTGCTTCACTAACAAAAGTACTAAGTTAGATACTTTGCTTCAACGGCTAGCATATAAAGCAGAAATTAGTTTATAAACCAACTCTAGAAACTACTAGGAGATGAGCATGTAATGTTGTATCTTATGTATTTGATTGATAAGTTTATCAGTTTTAATTCACATTGATAAACTTCAATTTATTTAAAAATATCCCTATTTTATTTCTAAGAAAGTGTTGAAATGAATAAATAGGAGTCATTTTTTCTCATAAATAAAAGGATTTCTCCCAATTTTTATATAAATTATTTTCCGCCAGTTTTGACAAACCAAGGCAGCATAAATCAAAAATAAACGCGACTTTTATTGAGCTGATGAGTCCACCATTCCTTATTTGTAAGTGACAAACAATTTACTTAGAAATATGATGCCTGCGTTTGGTCAAAAGTGAGAAACAAGGTGTTAATAAGTGTGACACATTACAATTTAGACTTTATAAATGTCTGTAAAAATGTTGTAATTATTACTTCCACAATAGTCCCAATTTGTCAGATAAAAATAGTTCTGTATAATTATTTAAATGTATATTTACAGCGAAAAAATGTTAAAAAGTTAGTTTTTGCATTTTTTCAAGTTACAAGAGAAAATTAAGACTTATTTTACAAGCTAATTCACTTCTTTCGATCAGCAGCATTTGTAAACCCCATGAAAATTGTCGAACTAATTTTTTTGCTTAGCCATTACTCGTATTTTTCCAGGAGTTCCAGGATTACTCTAGCGATGCGAATTTCCATTGTTTATATCAGGATTCTGGAATAGGTCATTTAAACATAATTTTAATAAAATGTAACAATTATATTAAAAAAAGAATTTCAAGACGCAAAATCTCAAATATAGCATCGGGTAAGTTCCCAAATCAATCATCAACTTTCTGTTAGAGCTACATATAACTATTTAATTAAAACCTTCTAACATTTCAGTAGAAGCTTTGATATCAATCATCACTCAAATTGAAGAAAACTTGCAATTCAGTTTTGAATTTTTAGTTTATCCATTTCAAATTCATTTTGAGTCTCTGGATTTTCTGCTTACTCCTTCAGTGTGCATGAAAATGTCCTAATGATCAGCATTTTTTGCAGATGACGGTATGTGTTAGATTTATCTTGAACGTGATGCTCGTCAGATTGCCCTACAGCTGGACGTCATTTCTTGCAGAAGGTTTTTCTCCATAGATCTATATCCGTGGTACAAATATCTCTAATGTCCATAGTAAATTGACATTTCACTATCCGGTTCCTCTCCCAGAATCCTTATTCGTAGTTCATAAACATTCAACAGACTTCCGAAAAACAGTCTAGAGTCCGTTTTTCGAATATATGACCCCTTTAGATAATTTAGATGTCGTGAAATTTATAGTCTTCTTTTTAAACGTACAAAATATCTCTCTTTAACAAACTGAATATACAAAGTCTTTAACTGTTTC
Organism: Anomotaenia brevis; assembly: GCA_030710315.1. Classification (NCBI taxonomy): domain Eukaryota; kingdom Metazoa; phylum Platyhelminthes; class Cestoda; order Cyclophyllidea; family Dilepididae; genus Anomotaenia; species Anomotaenia brevis. The sequence goes on from JAUOZQ010000111.1 coordinate 103,103, forward strand.
CCATGAATTTCAATTTGAAAATAAGGTTTAGATCCAAAGAGTGTTCTCACAAATAAACATGACAGTTTTTTAAAAATTTAATAAATATCTTCTTCTAATCTTCGTTTTAATATCTTTCATTTTCTATTTGCCTTATGTGTATATTACTACAAGATTAGAATTTGTCAAAACCCCATTATTTTGAATATTAAAACACAAAAATAAACCTAAGTTGCTGGTTAATAGATACTTTTATTGAAGAGACATTCTACTGCATTTTAGATTAATCTAGCAAATTTCTGAAATTTCACATTATTTTAGCTATTGCTTTTAAAGAAACAAATTACATATTTTAGCATATTACGTCACTTTATGGAAGAGCTTTAAGGACTTGCAAAATCCCTACGCCAAAGTTCTCAATATTTAAAGATTATAGCGCTAAAGTTGTAGTGTTTACGCGTTGCGCTGATGTGGATACTGACTTCAGAGACAAGGACACGGACGAACAAATCACAGATCACCTAGTCACGATTTGTGCCCTGCCACCATAATGGGTGTGCTAGCAAAACCTCCTCCGTAACGTGCTAGATCTTTCTTCTAATACAAGTTCATACATTCATTCTCAGTCTTCTCTTACCCGGAAAGTATATGGAACTTCTTTAAAGTGATAATCATTTTAAAGCAATGCTCCATCGTTATTCTATAATCTTCAGTCTTGTTCTAAACAGAAAGCCTTTTCCGGTTTGTTTTATCGCTAACCTGACTTATAAATTATTTATAATTCCATTTGTTAGAGTGAAATTTATTTTAAAACTAAATGGATACTAAATTAAATTCAAAACTATTCAATCGTGGCTAAAAAGCAAATTGGTGGGTTATAATTCTGGTAAAATTTTGCTGAACCTTCTATTTTATGTAAATAACAAGGAAGATTGTACTTTTTACTTGCCCGTGGAAATGTTTAATGAAGATTTATTTAAATTTAATTTTTTAGCTACGGCAGTTATAATTTAACAAGACAGGTATAGTCTCTTTGACGTGTTTTTTCGAATATTCTAAGCTGGATATTTTATATTCTTTTGCAACACAACAACGGGTGATTATTAGTGTAACTTGCTGTATTTTTTTAGGATGAATAACCAATTCCATTGAAAAGCGGGAACTTTCCGAGAATTCATTTAAACTAAAAACTGGACGCCATCGCTCATGGTGAATTAGGTAGCGTTAACAGTTTCTTAACGGCTGGATGATTTTGTTCTTTGTTAGGATAAAACCGAAAAATTCCGGATATGGTATGTGCATCTAGCCTTAAAACAATAGAATAACCGTCCTGTTTACTTGCGGATACAATTAAAAGAACACAACAATATCCTTTTTCACACATTTTCCTTATCATTAATTTCAGTAATGAAATATAAGCCAAGAGAGGAGATGGTAAAATCTTTATGAATGCAAATAGAGTTTATTCGAATTTAAGGCAAATGCTGACTAAAAATCTTAAAATATTCTATCGTTTTCTTTTATGTTAAGCACATGATATTCCATATAAGACATTTATTTCTATTTTCAATAAAATGCATTACGTCTTTAAAATTTTATAACTTTTCTTCTATTTTATTTCTTTAAGTCGTAACTTATGAAATATTAAGGAAAAGAGATACATATAAATTCTTTAAGAGGCACTCTGAGTCAAAAATCTAAAATACTGAAAAAATATTCGTTTATTCATTTATTCATTAATGATCTTTGTTGCCGTTATTTAGACGATCGTACATTAAAACATGTATGGTCCATGTAAATTGCCTCATTCGGAATATCTATAAAATGCACTTGACCCACAATCTTTAAAAAAGAATGCATTATCAATACCCAAGAAATAATCCTGGAATTTCTGGTATCGCTACGACCGTCTTGTTTTGCAATCAAATACATTCATTTAAACAACACATTTACCATGAATTTTTGAATCATTGCGTGAATGAATGAGAATTGGGACGTTGTGCGTCAACATGTCTCTGACTTTTGCTGTCATGCGCTAACAGAATTGGTATTAAAAGCTTTTTCCTCACAATTTGATTATATTTTCTTTAATTATTAATCTGTGTTTAAAATCAACTTGTTTATGAATATTTTGTCTAAAATTAGGTCATTTTACATGCACCTTAATTTTTTCTAATAGTTTTTAATAAGCTTTAATTTTACTGTCATTACATTAGTTAAAGAAGGCGTTTAAAATAAAGTTATTTATCTCACCAAAGAAATGTTATGAAAAGAATTTGTCATATTACCTTTTGGCATTATTTAGTGCATTCTAGACGAATCGGCTGGCGATATCATAGTATATTTTAAAGGATAAGTAATTAATAAATAGTAATAATTAAAAAAATTAAAAAAATGGGCAGTTCTTTTTTAATTAATATTTAAATAGGAGTAATGTTTCTCAAGGCTTTTGCCTCTGAGGTGGTTGTATAACACTCTCAAAATTAACCGGATGTGAATTCAAATGCCAGATTTTCATCATTGAAGAGGAATCCTGAATAACATATCCCTTACTGTTAATCTGTCTGCACTCAATTTTATGAGAACAGTTTATTTTTGGTAAAGCTGTTCTATATTTTATTTTGCATTAATCAGCATTTTTAAATGCCCGCATATTTTTTTAGATTTCAAGTTGTGCAAAAATTAACAAGTGATTTAAAAGCCATTAAAATAACTATGATTTTAAAAATTGAAATTAAATTATTTTTAGTAAGTACATTAAGTCAAGCTCACACAGTTTAATGCATTAATAAATTGCACTGGTCAGTAAACATAGATCCCAAGGTAAAGATGGGACTGCATTATAAATCATCCAGAGAACAGTAATATATATATATACATATATATATACATATCACAATATAATGTAGCAAATTGTCTTACTAAAAATTAAAGCTCCCTTTTACCCTTTTACAATGCCTTATAAGATAATTTATTTAACAACTTAAAAATTCAAATAGGGAAAAATTGACTTGTGGCATTTAGCAAGTATTGATGTAGAACATTCATTTATAAGAAAACATTACAGCCATGGGGTTAATTTTTAACAACATCAAAATTTATGTTTTTAGACAGCAAAAAAGTTTCTTTATAACTATTTAATATTTCACCATAATACCAAATTTAATGTAATTCAACAGCCAAGACACTCGTTCTTTTTTACATGCCTTAATATATAGTCAAATCTCATTTCATTTCCATTAATAATGAGCTCCATAAATTGTCTATGAGCTGTTTTAATTAGCTAAAAGCTTTTATAATTATTATGATAGAACTAAGTTAAATATTTCTATTACGAAATATATGGTCATTTATAAAAAGCAACTCTGATGTTTCATAATCACAGTGAAACTCGCTGGTTTTCGTAGTGGCCACACCTGCATTTTCTAAAAGTATCAAAATATGGCTTAAAAGAGTATCGTTGTAACAAATTTATTTTTTTAAATGGAAGAAACTCAAAACTGTGTGTACGGCTTGCCATTTTGTCTATAAAATAAATTCAAATGTCCTAACATTTTTGATGATTAATGGGTATGTTGTGAAAAATCTCTGCTATTTGGAATTTAAACACGATTTCGTTTTCACCAAACATCAAAGCCTGATTGAATTGTTCCGACTGAAAAAATAGATTTGGGAGATTGAATTTTTTTGGCTTTGCAGTAGGGCCAATATTTCACATTTAATGGTCAGTCTAAAAAAACATTTTTAATTCCAAATTTATAAAGTTTCGATTGAAAGTATTTTTCTATCACTACATAAACATATACTAAATGTTGAATTGAAAGCCAGTTTTCGTCAAAATTAATGCAGCAACTGCTACAATATTCAAACGACAAAGTGTTTCAAACAGCTAGCACAACAGATTGAAAATGCATTGATCTCAGTGGAAAAATTGATAGACTTGTGTTGTATGTTGTTAAATTTGGCCTATAAATTCTCTTAAAAATGACAGTCAGAATCTGCATAAGGTTGATAAAAGTCCTATGACAATGATATAATTCAAAGTGAGTTAATTTCAAAGTACCTCTATATTAGTAAAAGATCAGCTTTTTTACTAACTGACTTCTATTAGTGTAGTGGCAAATTGGTTTACTGTAGGTTTTGTTAATCACAACTCCTGAAATTATTAATAAATAAATCCTCAAAGTAAAACATGTTTCATTAAAATCTTTATCTGTTTTTATTTTGCGCTTTCTTTTCAAGTTGACTAGAAGTGTTTAAACGAAATGTGAATGTGTATAAAAATAAATCTGTTGTTCTAACGCTTATTAGATTTAGCATGCCAAATAAAAATCCAAGGTAAAATATGACATTACGATAACAAAGTTCTATGATATTTAAATATTTGTATTACTTTAACCATGTTCTCAAGCATAAATGCCTTTTGCATTTTTTAAATGGTCTTGAACAATAAATCAAGTGCTATTTTACGTAAATGCAAATAATTTACGTTACGCCATTTAAGAAAACTAACAAAATTCAGTTGTTGCATCCCGAATTGTGACAACTGAAGCCAACTGAAATCAAGCAGTTGTTTGCAACAAATTCTTGCCAGTGATTTTTTTGTTTGTGATATGTTTGGCTATTTTATAATGTTAAAATAAAACCTGATTCCGATACAAATCCAGAGAGAAGTATTTAAGTTATTTCAACATATAAGCCAGATAAATCAGATTTTAAATTAAGTTAATAATTTTAATATAAAAAGTCAGTGTTTTGAAAGAAATCGGACAAATTGTAATTTTAGAGTAATATCTGGTATCCGGCACTTAAATTAAGGTTTTATGAATAAATTTAGAAGTCGTTTTTAAGTGGATAAATGTTTTCCGTTGTTTACTGTATCAATGTAGTGATAAATTTCTTCCATATTCCATAACTAAAAAGCAATTATTGTGGTCATATTTTACGAACCTTGCCCTTAAAAATCCCTTCTTTTATTTACGAGGTATCAAAAAAATCTCTTTTCCTGAAAATTTGTACTGAATAAAAAGAAAACCAGGACAAGTTTTCGGAGATGCCGAATTTGGGTAATCTAGCTTAAATGAATGAAGTCGGTTTCAGTTTCCTCAGCTTTAATGAGCTTCAGAACTTTCATTCCATAAACAAATTATATTGAGCGTTTTACGAAGTAGTTCAGAGACTCAGGGTGAACAAAGCATTATAGGGCAAGAATTCGATCGCTTTTATTGATGAAGTGTCTTTCTGCAGCTCTTTCAGATCAAACACGATGGATAGATGAAACGAAATGAAAAGGTGATAAATCTACCTTTTGGGTAAACAACCGTTGAAATTGACTACAAAATACTCAAGTTTATAAGAAGAAGAAGAAATGAAAATGATTTTTTTCTGAACTGTATAAACTAAGGTTTTGACGAAACCTTATTATGAAAAGTTGAAAGTATAATTGCTGTCATGACATAGAAGACTCATACAAATAGCCAATTTAATAGACTTCATTGCTTATTACTTTGGTCATTTATTTAAAAATTATATTTTATAATATTATTACGTAATCTGAAAGTCATTAATAATAGTGGGGCTCCTTTTAGGCTCTTTGTACAAATCTAAGCAATGTTTGTACATTGCAAATTAAAAGACTATAGGCAGTTGCTGCGCAGTCAGTAGAATTTTTTGCTTAAAAAATGACCAGTTGACCAGTTAGTTCAGAAATAAGGCTTCATAGTGCGTAAGGTCACACAAAAAAGAAAAAAAATGCTTTTAAAATGCTTACATCCACTGATTTTCATAGAGTGAAGAACATCGAACAAAAGTCTATGTGTTTGCATTTCCCACGGCGTTTAAAATTCTGCTTTTATAAAACATGAAATATGATTTAATACTGCTACTACCAAAAACTAAAAGCCAAAATTTCTTTGCATGAAAATCTGAAATATTTGAGAAGGCTTGATATGTGTCAACTGGATATTAATGATATATTCATTTGAATAACCAACCTAGATTCTGAGTTATTTAAACGTTGGTAAATACTAAAATATTTATAAGAACTTAGCTGAAATAACATTATGTCACGCTGCAGTGAAATCAGTGAATAGAACCAACGCCAAAATGATTCTCGTATCAAAAACGATAGAATCTTTTTTCCTTATTCATTACGAATAAAAAATTCTTTGTAAGCAATAAAATTCTTTATTTCAATTTAAATGATATTTTAAATATATTTAATTTAATAGAATTCTAAAAATTGCATAAATTTGTACTCATCATTGAAACACACATATTTGTCATATTAACGGGCTTTGCTTTTGCTATATTTTCAAAATGGCTGAAATATTTAGCAGTTTACCTTTACTTGAGCTTCTTGACTAAAGGTGTCAGTCTTTTTAGTTCCGCCAAAAGTCATTTAAATTAGAAGAAAGTCAACGTTTTATTAAATTTTATCTTGTGCATACTAAATTGTCTAAAAATATCGGAACTTTTTGCAAGTTATTCAGGATTTTTATCAAATAAACTGCTCTGATGCATACCTTGGCTATTTAACTCCAAAAACGCACTTTTATATTGACGGTTTGTGTAAATGATGATCCTAAAAAGTTTTTGCCAAAAATGTATTTCAGATGCATAAATAGTCATTACAATTTCTATCGTAAAAAAATGATTCAACTGAATTCGCTCTTCTTTTGATACCTGGAAATTGCTAAGTTATCTCTTTATGGTGGGAAAATTTTTATAATATATACATATTTCTGTCTCTTTTAATAAATGCTTTTTTCTGTTCTTGAACAAATTTACAAGGTGACATCCCTTTATTTAAGAATGTTATGCGGTTTTGTTTAAATTTAATATAATGATTAATACCCTTATATTTTTAAATAGCAAAGATTAAGAATATATGCTATTTTTCATTATAAAAACACGCGAAATATATATAAAGAGGCGTTTGTTAAAAAAATCACCTTAACGGTTAATTGATTTGATATTTATAATTCTTAAAAAGTACAAAATTAAATTAAGATAACTGATTTATGAGAGAAAGGTTGTGTTGCTATTTTTCAGTACTTGACAGTTTCATGAGCTTGATACTCAATTGTTTGCTCAGTTGTCACGAAAGTCACTAATCACGAGTTCTGTAAAAAAAATCATTTGTCCGAAAAAAATATAAATATGCTTTTTAGCGACATTCGTGCAAATTCTAAAAGCAATAACATTTATGAGTTATTTTTTATACCCATTTAACAAAGACATAACATGGCATTTTATAGAGATGTAATTTAGATTCTAATGGAAATAGAAAGTTGTGCCAAAAATTATCTATTCTCCTCGTTTACTTAAATCTCAGTAATTAATAAAAAGTCGAAAATTTTGGTTCTGTGGTGTCTGATACAATAGCACAATTTCCAAAAGTCCGAAATTTTTCTGATTCCGAAAAGACTAATGACATTATGGTGGAAACGGCCATTAAACTTTAAAATTGGTCTGAGATTCAATTTTTAAATTTGTCTTCACTAAGAATTTAAGAAAATATGAACTTTTATTTACTTTTACATCTGCTGGATGTTATCATTGCTAATGGTAACGGCAACACTCCGTCAGGTTTTACTCATATAAACCGAAGTTTACCTGTTCAGTTGCATGAAACTAATAACTATACTGCTGAATAAACTCCTTTACCAAAAAGGCTTCAAAAAACGCTGATTTTTCGCTTTATGTCAACTTTAATAAACGGTTTATCATGGATTTTAAAGGACTATTTTTTCATTTTGATGATATATCGAGCTAAACGTCTTGATAACTAGCCATTTCTTGTGTACCAGCATTGCAATGACACATTCATAGCCCAATAGCTCGAAACTAATCAAAGAGCACTGCTATAGTTTAAAAAAATATTTTTTTGACTTTTCGGTGAACAATAATTTTACTTAACCTTCGACGGTTAAATAAATTACCCTTACAATGGAAAAGCCTGACAAAAAATGAACGAACTGACGGGCTTTATTTCGTTTATGTCTATATTAATTTTTCAACTAATTTTATCGGAAATATTAATAAATGTGTAGTTTGTCTTTTTACCAACACATTTTATATGATATTACTCCTAAAATATCTTAGGCTTGCCCGAGCTAGATTTTGTCACTTCATAAGAAACTATTTGCTATTACCTTAAAAATTTAGAATAGGTTTACCCCTTGTAGGATTTTTTCAAATAGTTACCTTAAAATCCACTTACATTCGTTCACACAATTAATTATTCAGAAATCTCATTACGCAGGTATCTCGTATGATAAATTACCCATTATATACTTGGCTTGTTCACATAAGATTTGCAAGGTACACAAGCATTTCATGAATTAGAAGAGTAAGGAACCTGAATACAAATAACACGTTCTATATTATTGTGTAACACCGGTTAAATTATGACGATAAATGAATGTCCAAGAAAGTCTTTTATCAGAATTTATTTAAAAAATGAATTATATCACTCAACATACGGCAAGGGTAAAATCAAAAAATAGGCATTACTTATAATAGATGTACATGTTATATAATTATATTAAATAATAGGTTTGTAAGTGTAATAGAGCTTCATTATTCTTCGTTTTCTCAGGGTTGCTAGATTACGACTTGTTGAAAATTTTTGAGTTTGTAATTTGATTTCTTATTTATAAAAATGGATTTATTTTTGTTTGTTTCACGAACTTTCTCAAAAAGATTATTTTTTCTATAACGTAAAATGAAGGCGAGAAAACGAGCAGGGTTAAATAATAATAAATTAATTCCAAAAAGACCAAAACTCTAAAAAATTTGTAATCCCTTGTGTATATTTAAACTTTCAAAATTGTTACAAATTTGTCCTATAAAATTTGCTTGTAAAGTAACCATCTTAACAGATATAAAACTCCTTGGATCTTTTTTCCAAAATATAAAGCAACTTAAACGATGGCAGAATTATAAAACATGAGCGACTTTCAGTCACATTTGAGTTGAACAAAACTTCAGGAAAAGACTGACCGCAAAAAAGTCTACTTTGATTTGTTGCCACAGAATCCAGTTTAACATCTGCTTGTGTGATTCAAAATGAGTCATATTCCATCAGACGAATCAGTGCACAATCCCACAGAGAAAGAATTTCACAATGAAAACTTGTGGAAAGTAAGGAATTTGTCATAAATAGTTAGAGAAAGTTTCATTCCTGTTTCATTTAATAAGTACCACAATGAGTGGGTTATCGAGCTATTTTGTTGCTAATTCATAATTGATGTCAAACTTGTTTGAATAGAATGCTTGTTTTAAATTTAATAATTTCATAGTAAAATTTTTAAATCATTTAATGACCTAAATTAAAGGTTTTAACAATAATTGGTTGATTTTGTACATCGGTTTTTGCTAACCTAATTATTCTCAACCTTTTTTGTATTCTACGGTGGTTTTTGAAAACGTGTATCAATTTATAAAAAAATACAGAGATGTAATTTGAAAGAGCTTTTTAAAGATTGCCACGTTGGCAGTGAACACGTCTGACAGTCGAGATTTCACTAATAACCTAAATGACACGTTTAACTATGTAGTGATTATTAAAAAGAAAGATTAATTTTGAAGAAAAGCTGTTATCTCGTTCTTTTATAATTTAAATATGTTGATCTTTTTAGCATGAATACTGTGAATTCAAAATAATGTAAATTTGGGGAAGTTGTAATTGTTTGCAGTTTAAACTTTAATGTCGATTTCCTTTCAACACAACCTTGCTGCCAATAAGATTTTTAGACAATCAACAATTCGAGAAATGAAAACAGCATTTTGAGTTAGTCCGCTATTCAGTATTTAAAAAAAATAGATAAGACTGTTTTTAAATTTCTCACTGAAGATTTTAAGGTACCGAATTCTTTCTCCTCGGTTGTAAATGAAATGAAAATACTCCTCCCATTTAGGTATACTGAAAATCCTTAATTTTTAAACTATAAAAAATCCATGATAAAAGACAAGTCTAAATGATATTTTTTTAAAAACCGCCTTTTTTGCATGTAGGAAGTGAGTGTATTTATAGGCCTAACCATTATTCAAAAATTTAATAAACTCTGTGGGTCGATCCTTAGTAAGTCATCGGGTTTTCCTTAACTAGAGCTGTTTTTAATTTAAACGAAACGAGTATTATTGAAACTAAATGAGCAAAAGTGAAACCTCCGATTATTAGAACATTAAATAACATTTAAATTTAGCAATTTAAATGATCAGAAAATATTGTCAAACTTCTGCAAATGCTCACTTCCTTTAAAAACTTTCACCTACATAAATTTAACAAATAGGTGTGATTAAGCAAACAATAGTCAGTCTCCAAGCTGATTGCTGGGTAATGTGATTGTATGAGTAATGCTAATTGTCGTAGTTAATAGGATAAACTTTAACCAACTAACTTCAAAATTTTGTCTAGTTTTACTCAATTCCTGCCTTTTTTCAAATTAAAGATATTAACGTAGAATAAAGAATTATTTTTTAAAGCTTTTTCATTTGCAGATTAGGGGAAGAAATAGTGATGAAAGCTCAGGAAAGTTTCCGTAATGTTACAGCATTTTCGATATATTTTGTAGCATATATAAGAATAAAAAAATTTCTTGTTCATCTAAAAAATCAAAGTTATGTAATAATAATTCATATTTTCAATTATAAATAACCAAAGTTACACGTCACAATTATTTTTGTTTCAAAGAAAAATATTTTCTATCTGTTCAAATCAAACGGTCATTTGTTTTGCTTTAACGGAAATTAAATTGTAAATTTTCAGGAATATCACCAATAAAGTTATCTAATTCTTTTAGCATTAAAAGATTCGAATTTTTACTTTTTTATTTATTTTAAAATTGCACAAGTAATGCACCTTAAATGCTGCGTAAATGTAAGTGATATTATTAATATAAACAAACCTCAAAACAAGACCCAAAAGGTCCAATAAATGAAATAATTAAAAGATTCATTTATATGTGAAAATATACTGGTTCTGTAAACTGTAAATAAAGAATAAAGATCTGTTACCTTTAATCTAGATTTTAATTGATATTGCTCGTCTTCGTTTGCATGGAGTCCGGATAGACAAAATGAATCTCTTTTACTACAATAAACAGAAAAAATATATTATTAGCCAACATGCTGATTATTTATCACCACGAGGTGGGGTCTAATGTCAAATTACCGCTTTTATAATAAGTGCCACACCCTGATAAGCCTTTTTCTTCCTTTAATCAATTAAAAATAAAAAAATTATTTTTTTGTGTGTAATAAAAGGTTCACGCCCTTGAAATTTAAAAACGGTGGATGATATTAAGAGCTTACAGTTATTCATTAAGCTTCGTCGCAGGCAGTTTAAAAGCTCTAATCTTGCTCGTAGCGCTGAAACAAACAGATTGCCTTGATTTAATTTTTACATGGATATTCTTTATATTTTTGTGTTTCCATGGAAACGATCAGAGCTTTTGAGAACACTGACGTACCTTTTAAGATAAGTCCTGTTAATCCATAAACTGGGATGTCCCGAATTCTTTGATTTGAAAGCAAAACTCCTAAATCAGCTTTAGAAGTAAATCTTCTAAAAGTCCATTTATATTGTATTTTAATGATGATATTCACCGTGTAGTGTATAGAAATTCAAAAAGAAAATTGGGATTTTCACTTCTAATTAAAATTTGCAAATTTGAACTTAGCTGTACACCTAGAGTGCAAAAGTTAAGCCTGCGCTAATCCTATGTTTTATTTCCACCAAATCCACCGAAATCTAAAGTGAAATGCTCCAGCGAATCATGCGATATCATAAATTTATCTTTCACAATAGTATAAGATAAATTCATGTGGAATAAATAATGTTTAATGTATAGATAAAGTATGTTGTAGATAATGTCAAGTGCCTTTTTCAAGTACCACACCATTTTAATTCGTGATATCTTTTTAGGGCATTGCAAAAACTTGTTTTTGTCGTTTTTATGAGAACGTAGCATTTTATGAATAAAAATGAACGTTTAATCATTTTAAATTTACTTTTAATATGATCTTGGAGAATTTTAGAAATAAAAGAAGTTTGGCATGTATCTTTTTATTAAAAGTCTAAACACTACTAGGATTAAATATCACTTAAGGCTCTTTTAATTGTTTCACTTTTTTAGACAAGGAATAAGCCAAGTAATCTAGAATCAATTGACTTAAAGACGAAAGGAAATAACACACTTTTTATTTACTGCTGATAAAGATACGGTGAGACAGGTAGTGCCGTATTATTTATGCAGTGAGAAAGATTAATTAATCAACGACTTTTATCAGATGAAGTAAAATCGGTTTTATTAACTAAGAATTGCTACTAAATAGTCACAAATATTTAAATTGCAGATTATTTAGTTATTTTGGTTTACATGTCTTGGACTTTGATAGATGGAATGGATCTACTGAGGGTTTAACATAGATCTTATAAATAGATATGTTATTATCTTAATTTTAGGCAATTCTATGTATAAACATGACAATTATCAGGCAAATTAAGTAATAAGCAGGTGCTAGGTGATTTGTGTAGATGCAACGCAATATATTGCTCCCTATATTAATCGCATGCAAGTGCAAAAATGTGCTGTGAATATTTTTAGTGACACAACAGAGAAAACGAGGCAAAGGAACACGGTCAATCAAGCCAGTGTGACTGCTTCAGTCAGGGTATTAATAAAGCAGAAGTGGAAACAGTCAAAAAATTACATTAAAATAAAAATTAAATCTGCTATGTCGGCTTGTTTTTAAAGCAATAAAAGGATAAAATGCTTTTGAAATTGACTAGTCATTCAAACAATTATATTTATTATACCGCAAATATTGTAAATAACATTATTAATTAAAATTTGCCGATTTATCAAGCACAATGCGCCTCATATGATCTTAAATGGGCTTGAATGTTCATTTCTTCGCCAACTTTTCAGTGCTTTATGACACCTTAGTCATTTAGAAAAATCCTATACGATTTAAAATAAACTGTGTCAAATATTTAGATTTCTGTGGGTTGTGTAATTCTTGACTAAAATTACACCTCGTTCGTTAAAAAGTGGTTGGGGAGCTGCGAAATATAAAATGTACTGTTTTTGTCAGCCTTACAAAACTTCGAAGGATTTTTATTGAAATGAACCTAAATAGTACCTCTGATTAATTTAAAATCTGCATGTTTTGCCGCATTAGAGCAAACAAAAAGGCAGTGAAATACACACTTTTTGTTTTATCCAAATCCAAGAACAAACCTAGTTTTGACGCTAATTACCCATTTAAATATCATTTGCTATCGCATGTTACTAAAAAGCAGAATTTTACCTAACTTATCTACAACGAAGAACTGAAATATACATCCACAGTAACTAGCTCCAAAGTGATGAGTTGATTTTGTAATAAGGTAATAATTACGTGAACTAAGTAATATACTTAATACGCTTATTTTTCAGTGATAAATTATTTTGCTTAAATGAAAAATTTCTGCGAAAATCAGCGCAGCCAAAAAACATCGTTTTTCTTATGTTTATTTAGTTAATAAAAACAACGTAAATCGTCATGTGAAACTCATTACACATATTTTAAGTAATTTTATGAGAGCAACACTTAAAATTAAGTTGTCTTTGCACAAATTGCAATTTTCTAGAGCAATAAACTACTAATGCACTTTTGCGCAAATACGCATAATATATAGTACGTCATTATATATGTATGAAAATGTACTTCCTGCATCTTCATTTGTGTGAACGGTCGTAGTTTCACACAACATGCGCAGTTGTGTTTTTTTAATTTTAAAAGGATATTTCTGTTTCATTTCAGTTTGGCTATCGTATTTATGCATAAAAATTAAATGGCCTCGTAAATTTATTTACATGCTAACCTGCTTTTTTACTTTATACAACAGAAAGTAAATTATATTTAACTATCATCTCAAAATTTTTTCAGTAAGTATAAACAACGTAAGGTTAGAAAAATTACGATTGGGGCTTCATTGATGCTAATTTAAGAACTACAATTTTAATCGTTCGCTTTCACTAATGTCAGTATTTTTAATTTTTTTTAATATCTCTCATTCAATTTACGCGCATAACTTTTTCATGTATCTATTGTTAGGGCACACGAAATGAATTTATATTCCTTGTGAAGTGAATAAGAATTCTGGCATTTTTCGTATCTTAGTTTATCAATTCAAATTGCCCAGAAACTTATTTCTATAAAATTACTAAATTAGAGAAACAACAAGTTTCACACCATTTTTGCTGTGTCTAAATTTAATAAAATCAGTAATCCTAGAATTGATTGACTTTTTTAAGCGAAATCGAATTCCTTGGAATATAATTTTGTAAGAATTCGATAGTTTGTAGCAAGTACTGATATAATTGAACAGACCTTTTTAATGACTATCGCATCGCTGAAATTATTTTATCAGCTAGGGTGATTATTAGAATCTGCACGAACAATTTTGATGTCAATAGGCTTTGTTTCTAGCAATGCAAAAAGCAATAAATTTGGGTAACGGCAAGCCCAGTGAGCCTTACAAAGAAGGAGGATCATATTTATGTCTCAATTTGGAATACTTATCACCTTCACGAAAGCAGGCAAGTATCTTAGGTTTTAAAAAAGTCAGAAAGTGTTCCCACGAAGTGCCTTTTATCAGCAAATCAAAGTTTCTATCAAGTAGAGTGGATGACAATCGACGTTTTATTAAAACGATGCAATCTTGCTTGATAAAATATATTTTACCTTTGATGTTCCTACTAGTTTAGGATTTTGCAGAAACAGGTTAGTCTAATTAAAACTTCCTCCTACATGCCAGCCTTTAGAAGGACGTATTACCTTCAGTACTATAAATTTATGCTATTATAGCACCTTTTTTCCCGTCATGACAAACTGTTGATTGAACAATATGAGTAGGTTTGTATATTCTTGCAAATTCGTAGCTCTCGATCTAATTAAACAAAATGTTAATTATCAGTGAAAATAGGATAATTTTGGACAATTTTTGGAACCCTAAAGTCGGTAGATACGTTTATGTAAACAAATTCGACCACTACTTTATGCACCTCGTCAGGGAACCTAACAAACCAGTTGATGACTGTGGTTGAGCCGGGATGCACCAAGAAAGACAATGAGGCATTTAATAAGAGTCAATTTTAACTAAGTTACCCTAGGTTTTACTCTCTCACACAATATTGCATTTTTTAAATCCATTTTCCTGTAATTACAAATATGGAACTGTTTTATTTAAAATTTTTTTAAGGGTATTGTCTAAGGAAGCTACTTGCCATTTACAGGCTTTACAATTTAAGAAATACTGCAGTTCGTTTGATTAAGCTAAAAAGTATTAAAACGTATGATATTCCCAAAATAAATTACCGAATAAAATGTTTAACTACTTTTTAACTCAGAATCAAATAAACATTTTAAAATGTCACTTAATTTCTTAATAAAACGCCCTAAAGTCATTGGTGTCGGGATTTTCAATATTTAGAAAACAACACAAATCGTTTTGAATTACAGGCTGATTATTAGTTCCTCGGTGGTTTTTTGTCCACTGAAGGCAGTATTAAAATTCTATTTCACAGAACAATACTTTTAAAGTGAACTTACTCTAACCATGTGATACACATTAGCCAATAATTACAAGGTTTTGTTGTATTTACCAGCAAAATTCTTTTGCGAATATAATTATACGATTTCGACTTAAATAATCGTTTCAATTGATAATTTCTACATCATTTTAATGCCGATTCCAATTTCAAATGTAGTTTTCTTAAATAAATACCCGATTGTTTTACAAGTGCGCGCTGAAAATTTTGAAAGAAAAATCAAGAACATGCTTTACTATGGTTTTATAATAGCTTGACAAAATATTTGAAAAGTTGCATTAACAAACGATTACATAAGGGAACATAAAGTTGTGAATATTTTTTTTTTCTTAAATGATATTTTGCACGATTAATTTGTGATAATAAATTTTATTTCTTTTAATTTTGAGCAAAATTCAAA
This sequence comes from Anomotaenia brevis, assembly GCA_030710315.1. Lineage (NCBI taxonomy): Eukaryota > Metazoa > Platyhelminthes > Cestoda > Cyclophyllidea > Dilepididae > Anomotaenia > Anomotaenia brevis. The sequence goes on from JAUOZQ010000111.1 coordinate 119,087, forward strand.
AATTTATTTTGAATTTACTATAAAAGTGAGCATTATGTTCATGTGAATATGCAAGTTTACCGAGCAAACTTTGTTTTAGAGGAAACTACAATCTAACTTCGCTTAATTTAAACCCTCCTCAAGTCGTTACGTTAACGTGGAGAACACAGGGTCAATCTAAGCTGGTTGATCAAGATATTTACGGAGTGGAATATTTTAAAAAGAATTATGCTGAATAGGTAAATACTCAATTTTCGAACAGCATATGAATGTAATCAAATATAATTTCCGAAATATACTAAAAATACTCAAAGAATCAACGATAAGCATAATTAATTTGTTGGTTTCATTTGTTTAAACAAATCTTTAAAGGATTAGTTAATAAAATATTTAAAAATAATAATTTAATAATTGTTAACAAGTGTATTTGAAATAAAAAGAACTTATTAAATGGTAATAATTTAATGATTTAAAGAACTTCTTTATTCGATGAGGATGCCAAGCTGATTTCGGAGTGCTGAGCACTATCCTAACTAATGCTAAAATTTCTTTCACATTTACAATGGTGAAGTACATTGACGATGCCCAAATTGCTCACTGTAAACAGTCAGAGGTATTTTAATGAAAGGTTACTTTTAAACTGTTAGATTCCGATTTTTAAGCTCTTTCTTCTTAATTATTGTGTTGGAACAAACCATCGAGTTAGGGAATTCAGTCTATGAACTTTTCTGTTTTTTTGTGGTCATAAATGTAAGTTTTATTCTTGGTGAACTAAATCACTGGAGCATTTCGGCGGGGAATATTTATCTCTGAAAAATTATATAAACATTTTAAGTAAGATTTATTTTAGCAGTTTTGAGGATATAACTTTTTTCATTTTTATTTAGCCTTAAAGAATCCTTGGAAAGATTTCATAGATATGTGCTATGGAGAGATGCAAAGGCAGGTGCAATTTTCACAAGAAACCGGGCATAATAATTTCGTGCAAAATGTCACAAAATGTGCACTTTTTTGAAATGGCGCTTTGTGATTGGAAGCACTTCTTAGATGCTTACAACCGATGATTTACAAGTGGAAGAGAGCCCTAGAATGCACCTTTGATGGACGCATTCCAACTCTGTGTGTGGGAAATCTTAGGTTGTCTTATGAAGAAGAAATTCATAAAAAATAAGAAATAAGTACATTATTTAATGAGGGAGAAAACAATACAAAATTCAGCACTTTCTATGGAAAAAAATTCATGCAATTAAAGAAATATCAACTGAAACATGTGATTTAGTCTTTTCTGCTAGTTGTCTGAAAGAACTCAAAAGATAATGTGTCATTATAAACTAATTATTCATTTATTAAATTGCATCCAATGCTCTCTTAAAAAAGACATAAATCGTATCAAGAGCGGTTACAAAATTCAAAATCAGCAAAACGAGATTTCTTTGATCTTAAAGACACTTAGTGAAGGTTTGTTTAAGCACAAACTTCTTGACTTAGGCGCCAGCAATCTTTATTACCCCCAAATTGGCTTCATTCATGTTTGAGTTAAAGTGTTTTAATTTATTTTGGAAATTTAGTTGACCATTTATGTTTGATCAAACACAAAATGTGTTCCTTCTTTTAAGATTATGCTCACCAAAAATTAATTAATGGGAAAATGCACTAAAGTCTCAAGAAACTAAAAAAACACTACAGGATTTTTATAGGAAAAACGATAAACCCGTTTTTTAACTAAATGATTAATGTCCTCAATTACAAGTATATGCATATTTATTGCAATGGTTGCTCTTTTGAAAGTATTTCTTGCAAAAATGTTTCTTCATTTTGAAATTTCGTGTTGATCTCAGTTAAAAATTTTTTGGAAAGTAGGCTTCAAGGACAATTTGAAATGGGTGTAGCTGCTTTTTAAATATTACATAAATTTTGTTTTATGAGCGCCTAAGTATAATTTTTATTATGAAAGATGTATCAATAATTAGGCGAATTATTTGAATTCTCCATGTTCTATCAATAATATTTATGTATGAAGACATTCATTAAATTTATAAACAAGTTCTTAAATTTTTTTTCATTGATTTTTTTCATATCAGAGTACAAAATGTTTTGAAGATAGGCTACTTAGCGGTTTCCTCTCTTGACACGATGGGCAAACATCAAGATTTCTGCTAATGTAAGTTTTTTTAAAGTGTAATTTTGTTTTCCTTTGTAATATAAATACAGTTATATATTTCTCAATAACCCACTTGCATTATTTCTAAAACAGTTCATCTCTAATTTTTCCATTTTCGCTGGTTCTTTTAGATGCTCTTCTGGGAATTTTCAATAAATTTGTCCCCTAAAAAACATTCGCCAGTTTTGGTATCATGCTCCATGTAGTCAGTAAAATGTTTGAGAAGGCCAGATCCCTTGAACACGCACTCTGGAGCTAACGTGGAGCAATCGACTTCTAGAAGTTGCTTTACCAAAACGAAAAACCGGCACCAAAGTCGTGTTTTCCAAGATCGACCTCGTCAAGGCATACAACCAGATCCCAGTAGCTAAAGAAGATGTGTCAAAGACCACAATCACAACAACATTTAGAAAATCTAAGTTTTTGATAATGACATTCGGACTCCGCAAAGCTGCTCAAACTTTCCAGAAGTTAACCGATTAAGCGCTCCGGCAACTCAACGGCGTTTACGCTTACATCGACGATATCTTGGTAGCCAATCCAGATAAAGAAACTCATTTGACACATCTAGAGAAAGTTTTGAGACGCCTGGATGATGCGTAGATAGCGATAAACCCTGCCAAGTGCGTTTTCGGAGTAGAAGCGCTCTATTTCTTGGGCCATCTGCCCACTCGATGCGAAAGTCGCTGCGATAAGCGGTTTCCCCATGCTAGCTTCCAAAATACAATTGCAACGTTTTCTAGGCATGGTGAACTTCTATTCGTGTTTCTTTCCACACTGCGCTGGGGTCGCTTACCCACTTACCCAACTGCTTCGACTACCGAAAAGTAGCTTTGCTATGACGGTCGAAGCCTCAGAAGCAGTTTCCAGATTAAAAGATGCTCTCAGTAAGGCAAATCTTCTATCTTTTCCAAAGAGCGACGCGAAACTTGTTCTGATGACCGACGCTTCTAACCATACAGTTGGTGCTGCACGCAATCAGTGGGTTGATGGATCTTGGCAGCCAATTTCGTTTTTCTCCAGGAAGTTAAACCGTAGTCAGACGCACGGCATCACCTTAAGTCGTAAACTCCTGGCGATTTAACTCGCTATCCGCCGTTTCAGACATTTTTTGGAATCGCAAGAATCTGTGATGTACACCGACCACAACCCTCTGGTGTATGCCCTCAAGGCTTCCTCTGACAAGTACAATCCCAGAGAAATTTCCCAGCTCGACTACATCTCATAGATCACGTCCGATGTTCAGCATGTGGAATGCGGTGAATTCTCTCACCTTAGGAAGCGGTATCGACATGCAGCGTATGGCCAGAGAGCAGGATCACTCTGACTGCGAATCTTGGTCCGAACGCCTAAAAGTTGAGCACCTGTCTTTACCAACAAGTGTCGGGATGAGTCTCTGCGACGTCTCAACTGACAAGCCAAGACCTATATTTTATGTGCCACGAACTTAAAAAACGTTTTAACTTGTGACGACATGTATTCATTTATATTTATCCACTTTCATTGAGACCCAAAATAATCACTTAGATCAGTGTTTATAATAGATTACATTTGTTTGTTTCAAAAGAGAAAAAATATTAAAATCTTAAAAGAAATATTCTGATAGTTAAAATGTAGTGTACAATTTCAAATAGGTGAATATTGATCTTGGATGCGATTTAAATGCAGTTTTTTAATTAAAAAAACTTTTGAATCCTTTAGTTCTTACAGGATTTACCAGAGTTTTAATTTATTTAACAAGATTTCTTATTAAAATAATGAAAAAAGTTTTGCTGCAAACAGCGACGAATTTAAAGATATCTTTTCCTTTGCTTTTGCATCTACAGGCTGCCGCTGGTACCTACGAAAAATTATTTTTCATCATGACAACTGGTTACGGTAATGAGCCTTCAGTTTTCTCTAATAGGCAAAATATTTGACCCATAAGCCCGGTAACTCGTGACCATGCTTTAGAGTTGGTTGTTTTACTGTTGGTTACCCATCATTTAAACAGAATGGTCCGAAAATCGTCCTTTTTAGTTCCCGTGAATTATTCTTCAGGCCGAATTCATCTGCAATTAAAAAATTTTTCTTTTACCTCAGTTACTCTGCGCGTTTGTGATTGTCTATTCTTCGCCTGGATTCCCAGAAGCAGTTTTTGCTGTGAAACCATAGGTCAAATGTCATGAATTGCAATACGACGTCCTTCAAAAAAATCATAGCAAATAAAGTTGATAAGCAGTTATTAGCAATTGAAGGTGCAGGTGAATATTTTGAGAAAATCGAAAGTATATAAAGCTAAATTTAAAGGGTCAGTTCAACACTGTCTAAGATCATAATATCTGAAAATACTGAGGCAGTGATCTCATTGTATTTTATGATCTACAAAACAAAACTTTCGTTTGTTAAGAACTATTGCGAACGTTATTTAAAACATGTTTCCTTGAGTATATCATCTATCTAAATCAATAGATATGTACGTATTTGAATTATTGGGAATACCTCCGTTTTGTTTGTAGGACCTTCAGATAAGTAAATCGTTGAGCCTCTCTGTGCACCATTTTTTACGCAGAAATTGCATTTTTCAATTATTCTACTTTTTTCTACATTTTATGTAGCATAAGTTCGTATGTATGAAAGCTGAACGAAAATAATGCAATCCATTCATGCTTAATTAAACAACTTCCCGACTATGTGAACAGTAAAATGCTTTCAAATTTTCGATCGAAAACATGAAAAATACCATTGGTGCGTCAGTTAAATGTAAAATACCTTAGATGCGGCTTTTTCTACTAACCAAGAACTTTGCACTGTCTACGAAGTTGAAAGTTTTCTTAAATATTCACTTTTCCTGGTCTTTTACAAGTCATCTACCCAGTGGCTATAATGTGGGGAAGTGAAAATGTCAGTTCAAACATTAACTTGATTTTTTCAGTGGCACAAGCTAAGAAGCTTTTTCAAGTTTTGACGCTAAATACGCCTTCGAAATTTCCTTTCCATGAAAAAATTTGGTGTTTCCGCTTTTGTGCTTTTGATGTCTTGAACTCACAGAACATGGCGTTTCTCAACCTATTCTTGTGTACTTCCATGAAAGATGGAATTTGGCTCACCAGTAATATGAAAAAAAACACTTTTAAATTTTTTTTTAAATTTTCTCTGCAAAATTAACATAAATCTATGTTTTTCTAATTTTTAAATTTGTAGCAAAATGTGTGATAAAGTGAAATGTGGAGTGAGTTTTTTCGGAAATCATTAAAATATTGAATATTTAAATAAAAAGAGAATGCGGTACTTTTGACTTCTTCTCTAGATTTTGCTCCAGTAGCTTCTTTGTTCTTTTGGCATCATAAATCTTATCTGAATTTATGTTCCCAGGGATAATGTCATTCGCTAGGCTGACCGAAAACGAATTACAAAATTCATTTGGGTGGAAATTAGTGTCTAAAACACTTTATTTAATTAAGATTGAGATCTTATCTTTCTACCAACTTGCAATAAATTTTAATATGGCAATACCAGGTTACCGATAATTTCCTTTTATATTCTAACTCTCTTAAATTGAACGAAATTTTAAGATTAATCCACATTGTGAGGGAGACCAAAGAAGCTTATCCCGACTTGTCATTTGAGCAGGAATAGGAAACTGAACTTAGTTCAAACCATACGACTGTTCATATAAAACGATCTCAAAATAACTTTTGTAGGGCCACAGAGAGCAGTTAAAGTTGATGTTTGGAATTTTATGAATCAAACCCAAATGAATGTTAGACTGTGAATATTAATGATTTTAATTTATAGATAAAAAGTGTCAAAGATAACCAGAAAATTAAACCGATAGTTCCAAATTTTATTAAATGTACCACCTGGTCAATTAACTTATTTATTCAAAATTAAAATATAACTTATTGGATCACCTGATTATTCACAAATCAAATGCGCATTCCAAAACATAAATCTTTCCGGATGAAAACGCGAATGAAATAATAAGTGGTTATTTCAGTGACAGATTTGGGAACGTTGCGGTGGATATTGACTATACGTCATTCCATTCACAGACTTATTAGCAACAATCTTTAATTTAAATTTATAAATACACCCAAGACAGAGTGTCGCTTAAATAATTTAGACATTTTGGTGTCTCTAATATTAAGTCTTTAAGGTCTAATTTTCTATTTCATTTAAAATCCATGGCGACAAATCAATACTTGAAGATTTTGCAGATTTGAAATTTGTCAAGCCCGAGAGATTTGATCATTTGGATTTTGTTTTAATGACAATCCGTCAAAGATTAGTTATAAGGAGTTAGCATTTTATCAAATTTTACATTAAATAACCAAATGCTTTGTCACATTTTCACTAGACAGGACTTTTCTGTCAACGCAGTCTTTTAAATATGGGTTTTTAGGAATAAGAATGCCTGAATTAATTTATTAATCCTACTTACAAATAGGCAATGAACAACTATAACTGTCTTTTTCTGATAATTTGAATTTATATATTGAATCTGCTAACGAAACCGTTCCGTGGATTATAGCCGATTGTAATTACCCACCTTTGGTATTTCGGTATTCGTTAACTTAAGAAAATCAGTCTACAAGTAAGATCTCGAATGTATTCGGATGCTTAATTTAGTTCACTTTACAATTTGATTTTTAGAAGGATGGCGAAATATTACAGCTCCTTAATTTTAAAGCGAACTCAGTTATCAGTAAATTTAATTGTGACGTCCGAACAATTGTAATTTTATCTTTACTCTCGCGCTATAAGTTGTTTCACAAACAAAATCTGTCCTTTATAAATATAGATAATATCTTCTATTCGGCTGAATGTTTTTCGGTTGTTTAATTATAAAAAAGTGAATGATAGCACTTATTCGTGAGTAGCTGACAAAATCAAGCTAGCATGCTGACTTCAATAGATTTGTAAGATATCAATTTAAAAGAAATATATCTATCAAAACATTATTTTTTAAAGTCATTAAAATATCGTTTCCATTAAAAGTCCGCTTTTCAGTTTCTAGGTCAAAAAAGATAGCATCGATTTTCCCTAAAACTTATTAATTTGCCATTAAAATCCAGAAATAATTAAGCAGTTGATATTTCTAAAAATGGCCAATACTTTTGCAACAATTAATACAATAAAACTTTATTGATATAATAAAACTTAATCTCTTGCTATAATATGGTGAAAACACCTGAGGTACTCAGATTTAATGTGTCCCTCATCCTGTTAGTTTTACTGGTTTTTTCGGCTATGATAAGCATTTAATGCGTAAACATTCACTTTCCTACGCAAAACAATTGATAATTTGCAGGTGTCAAATGCTATTATTTCTGTAGCAGTGGCAAAAAGCGTAGTTTACAAAAGGTGAACAAATAATCATATAGTGATAAATGGCCAGATTTGTAAAAAATTCCAATTAGTCAGTGTGATTTAAACAGTAGAAACAAAACCTCAAAATATCGACTAAATATTTGCTTTGATTGTTTAAATAAATTGTTTGAAAGAAATATAACAGTTTAATGGTAGTTTCTTAAATAAATAATAACTATAATATCTAATGTAAAAATGAAACTGTAAGAGGCTATTGAGAATTTTAATAAAGGATATGACTTCTTTTGAGCAGCCAAAGTAAAATATATCTATTATATGATGTACGACTGGGTGAGGCATTTGGAGCTATTTCCTGTTTAAACGCTTCATAAAAGCTCACTTATTTAAAATATTTTCAACCAGTCAGAGTCCTTAATATTTAAGGTTTGGTTTTTGAATTCATGTGAATGAGTAGAAATTCTAAACGTTTGATCCAAATATCAAAGTTTTGAGCATTGACGTAAGTATAACGATTTTTTAACCACAAACATTACCCTATACTTTAAAAATTTGATCAACATTTCAACAACCAAAGTCCAAGTTTGCTAAGAAGAAAATCCTTTAAAGCATGATTAGCATATCTGACTAAGAACATGTTATGAATTCAGATGTCCTAGACATTAAAAGTTTAGCCTAAATATTTAGACGGTTTTAATGTATTTAAAAACCTATACTTGAGGTGCAAATTCAATTCTTAAAAACTTCTACATTTATTAAAAATGGCTATGAATGGCTCTTGACAGCCATTATTGCACAATAAGTCGGATATTGCTACATGGCATTAATAAATTGTCGGCAAATCATTTGATAAAAGAAAAATCTAAAGACAACCAAATATTATTGACATTTATCATTAAGGGACTGAAAATAAAGTACGATTGATTAACGCCTGAGTAGGAGTAACAAAACATTTTTTATAAATCACTAAATAAACGTAAATTTTAGTCTATGAAATAAAAGCCAGTAATTAACTTCTTTAAAATCAGCTTATCAAATTAAAAGTTTGGATCTTCAGTGAGCTTTGAGCTATGAAAAATTGAAAAAGTTTTGGTAAATCGGCTCCTTTAAACTAATAGGAGCTGAAATTTAAGCAATTTTGGTTAATCAATCTGAAAAGCAAGCATTCGACTCCCGGAAATTGTTCAAATATCATAAACGGCATTATATGTGGGTTAAACCTGTTTTGAAAATCTTATAGCAGTTTTTCATTTAAACTCGTTGTTTTATTACTTCTTTTAAAGGCTCCACATAAAGAATGAAATTAAGGGTATATGCTCCTCTTGTTTTAATGTACGTGAAAATGCGCACTACAATTTGAATGCACAATCAGTGCTTCTTGCCCCATAATGTCAACTGAAGGTAGTTGCGTATTATGCAAATTAAGGATAAATTGTGATAAATGTAAATTATGATAAATTAAAAACGAAATTTGCGGTGTCGGTCATACCTGCTATTTCCCAAAGAAAATAAACGGACTAAATACCCTTTAAATTTGCAACTCATTAAAAAATGTATTTATTACAGGATCAAAAATTCGTAAAATATAACTGGAACATTTTAAATTTAGAATTAATGAGCTTGCCAAATTTCTAGAAGAGCATTTTCTTTAAAAATGTAAAAGTTTGCTATTATCACTTGTACATAGAACGAATACTTAGAGCTTTTTTTCATGTAATGCCGAAAACTTGAAGAAGTATGTAGTGACTGTTATCTTTTTCGTGAAATATTTTGCTAACCAAAACATTGCTTTCCTAAGCTCAATCAGAAAGTAAGGTTGCATTTTGAATAGGTCACACATTGTTTTAGTTAGATAAAGATCAAGTAATTTAGCAATAATCAAATATTTACTGATTTTTAAATACCAAAATGAAACTAAAAACTTTACGCTTACTTCAAATGAACCATCATTATATTTATTCTTTCTAATCTCTAAAAATTTAAAGGAATAGCATAATCTTGACAATTTCTAAATAAAATGAATCCTATCAATGTCAAAATATTTTTTAAATGAAACAAATAAACGCTTCTACAAACTTTTTTCATGATTGTTTATTCAAATATCACGAAACTCAAATAGGGAGATTTCTACTCAGCCAACTTTTATAACAAAATATTTTTGTTGCAATTTTCTATACAAATATAATGACTGAATTTGTCACTTCTTTACCAACCCACAAAATTTTTTGTATAAAGCCTACGTATAAATAATCAACTATTACAAACATTTGGGCATTTTTTGCAAAATGGAAAACCTTTTTGCATCGAATTTGATTTGAGTAATTTCATATTTACCGCAGTTTTATTGAAAAGGAAATTTAACTGACTTTGAATTTAAAAACTATACTAATTTCTTCAGCACTACCGTTCTTTTGAAATACCTTCCGTAGGTTTGAATTTTTTCCAAGTCATATGTTCCAGATGTAGTCAAAGAGGAAAAACTAGAAATCAAACCTTCGCCATTTTTTCAATAAAAGAACATTATTTATATTATATCAGGTTTTCCTAACTAATGATAATCACCCGGATAGAGCGATTTAACAGAGGTTATATAATAGAGACATTTGGCGAGAGAGAAGCCACTATCTTGTTACAGTGGTGATGTGCCATGAAGACACCTTCGTTGTGCTGGTGTTATCAACCTATAGTGACATTGAACTTGCTGTGTATGTTCATGCATTGTCCTGATGAAACGCCATCATTCGTTTTTTATTCACTAAGGCCCTTGTTCATCCTCGAAGCCTGATGATTAGTTGCAGTATATTTGGTTAAGTGGAAAAAATACAGCGTTCATTATTCTTTGTTCATCTCAGCAGACTGACAGAATAAAAATTATTTTGCAAATAAAATTCCCTTTTTAACTGTAGTTGAGGCTTTTCTTTTAGTTAGAAGGCCATCAACGCTTATTTCACCCAAATTTTTCATGGTAAATCCAATTTCTGTCGACAGTCACAAATCTTCCCACTTAAAATGCAAAACCAAGTGGCAAGAATTCAATAAAGGGTCTATGCTAAAGTTAAGATAAAGATCATTATAAACGAAGGATTCAGATGCATTAAATTCATTTAATTTCACCTTAGGCGGAACATAAATCTTATTTATTTCAAATAGAACAAAAAACACTATCATTTCTTAAATTTTCGCATTTGTCATAGATCCCAATCAATAAGCAAGCCCAATTTTCCTTTTTGATTTTGCTCAAATTAATTCCAAAAGAAAGTGAAAAAAATCGTTGAGGTTCCGATTGCTCAATTTGCCACGGAAAGTTCCTTTTCGCAATTACCCAACTCGATAAATTGCCCATCATGTGCCCATCATTACCTGTAGTTTTATGGATGTATAAACAAAACAGTGGTTGAAAGCCGAATGCAATTGACACAGTGCATTTCACTAAAATTTGAATGAACGATCGGACTAAATTTCAGTTAGCAAAAAAATCTTGGATATTACTCAAATAGATGTTTTATATTATTCCTTAAAAGCAGATTCGATGAGTATGTTCCTTGAATTGAAAAAAGCCTATGTTTTCTACGCTGGCTTAAAGTTCTTTCAATTATTTTGTAAAATAAAAAGGATTCATGAATTCAGGATAGTTGTAGGCTAATTGTATTTTAAGAACTACAGGCAACTGAGGTATTTTTAATATTTGAAAAAAAGTACCGACAGTTGCTGAAACATTTCAGAATATCATCATTAATCAAACAAAATATCTTTACTTAAAATTCGATTAAATGCCTTTCATCTTAGCGGGGTTTTTATAATTTGAATGTTTTAATAAGTCCTCTAGTTTAATCAAAAAAGAAACAAATTCAACGCAGCTGTTCCGTTGAAATGCCTTTCAAAATCTTGCATTTTGAGTTTAAAAAAGGAAAACTATAATTTATTGTTTATTTTTTGTGAAATTAACCCCTCCTCCGCCTTACATGTAAGACTAGGTTTTAATTCCATTCCGAAAGTAATTACAAATTCATGATTTCTCAGACAGAGCTAAAAGGATTTAACGCGGTTATGGTGTGCAACGAAGACATTTTATCTATACAGATGCTAACAGTTCATCAAGTGTATTTGCTGCTAATTTTCAATAAATACAACAATTGGAAACTTTTTAATTTAATTTAATACTTACTCAACAACAATTTTTTCCCTCCTTACTACTGATCTAATCGCATATATTAATTAGTTTATTATAACCATTGGTATTGCAAAATTATTTTGATCTTTATTAGAATGCATCCACCTTTCCAGCGGCGCTGCAAAACCTGATCTTGCAACCAACCAGGCAAACGGAAGTCTGTAGAAGTAAGGCCAAGCAAGCTCTTCTATCGTTTAACACGTGATTCTTGATGCGTAGAGTTCGTGATTCATTGTCCTATTGAAGCATTAAACATTTTCTCTAAGTTTACCTATTACTATTTCATCGTAATTTCGTATAAGCACACTTATTGGAGCTTTGATACTTGGTGACTGGATCATTTGTTGGTAAAAATTAAAAGTTATATTTAATTTGGTAAAAGAGGACAAGTGTTTACTTGAAATTCCCTCCACTATCAACGGCGCCTAATCATTCCATGCAAAATCCGTTTTCGTCAACAGTAGCAAATCACAGATGGTGAAAAGAGTTGACGAGATTAGAGATAAGAATCCATGTCAACAACTCGGGATCTGAGACGATTTTCAGACACCCATTTTGTACATTAAGGAACTTTTCCAAGTTTTTAAACTATGTAAAATACGATTTTTATGGTTTGAACGCCATTTTATTGCCAATTCGTTCTAATCTGATAAGACAAGTATAGCTTCTCCAAGGGCTGCCTCGCGAAGCCTGCCAAATAACTCAACTTCATGTCCAGTTTCATCTTTGTACCTAAAAATGTTGTAAAAGCATCTGCGGATTTTCATCGGTAAAATAAAAATTTGGGCCGAAACTCTTTGAGAAAATTTTATTTGCCTTAAATCGTCCATAAATGGGACCGACTTTATTCTCACAAAATTTTACTGAAATGAGTACAGCTCATCGTATTGATGGTTCTAGCAGCTTTCAACTGTCATTTGTTGATAGAAAGAGTGAAAAGAGCTTTATGTCAAAATTGACAGGAACTATCTATGAAAATGTGAGTGTGCAAATTTATCAAGTAAACTAAAAAAAGTGAATGATTTTTAATATTACCTAAGTATTTTGAAAAGTAGTGTCAATGGATACTAAAAGATGGATTTGAAAATTCCTATTAAAATTTTTAAGTGTAGCACTTAGGTGAAAATTTTCAACTTCTTATAGGTGGAACGATTTTGAAAGTATTTATCATTTCTAGAAGAGTTGATTCAATTGGGACTTCATGTTAGATAACATATTAAATATCATTCATGGTGCTCATTTTTGAGGACGCAGTCCGGTGTTAGGTTCAGTATAACCAATTCACTAATCAAAGGATTACATTTGCTCTGAAATTTAATTTTCTAATATTCTGAGAAATTGCGACGAGGCTTAATAACAATGTTTCCCAATAAAATGCCAACACAACGGTATCAAACGGTTTTTGAAATGACCACTATAAATACACAACAATTCTACCGTAAAAATTTAGGCTAATCAAATTTTTCACATTGTAATTCTAAGGCAAAATTAAAACAAACACTCGAATAATTTTTATGCAAAGGATTAAATAAATAATTATTAAAGTAGGGACCCGCGGAAATACAGGATATTTCCTTAGACGCGGACTCTGTTCCAGTAGCTTTATTTTTTTCTTGTTCGGCGTGGTGAATCTCACCTGCATAAAGATATTTAGGTGATAGAGTAACCCATTTGTTTAACCGAAATCGAATCAAAAGGTTGACTTAAGCGTGATAAGGTGGATTAAATGGCAAGAATAAGTCAGCTTTACTTTATTTTAACTGATGATGGAGGAGGGAAGATTGCATGTCTACTAGAGGATTCTACTTGAACTTTTTCAGACACTTTATGTGAAATTACTAGTTTATGTGATTTACATTTTTTAAAGCTTTCGATGCTTAAGAGTCAGGTACTTTGAATTTAACATAACTGCCAATGCTTCATCTTACAAAGCATGATTTTCTTTATGGGCTAGTGCTTCTAGAAGCGTATAATAAAACGCGATTGAGTCGTTTATTATGAGATTGTTGTAGTGGTTTACATCTTCACATCTAAAACCTGCAAGTTATCTTCTGAAAGTACTTTAATTCACATATCTCATTAAATTAACTGAGCGCTTCTCTATCGCCGTTTCGTGATCTGCTTAGCTTCACTTCTTGAGCTCATTATAGACCATTATGGATCGGAAATGTTTCTTAGGTATCTTCATGTAGGCAAGGTTTTAATAAAACACTGTTTGAATTTGCTATTGTGTAAAAAAATTGTAAGAAAATAATGCTGCTAAAATTCTTTTAACGTTCGGCTCCGAATCGTATTATTAGAAATATTTGAATTTAGTACAACGTTTAAACTTAGGGAGAACCAACCATGCTATTTGATATTGCATATGCACATTTTGATTTTGCATATTTTGTAATTTCCTATGCGAAAAATTTTCAATTTTTTTTTTGTTTTTTGCGCCAGAAATCTTTCACAGATCTTATCTAACCTTGACGGAAGTAAAGGTTGCTCATTTTTTTCATTTACTCAAAACACTAATTTAGGTTTCTACTGTCGGAATTCTATTATTTTTTTTTAATTTCGACCAGATTTGCTCCCATTTAAAGTTGCGCAGCCATTGCTCGATTAAGTCAACGATTTTGTATTTCCATCATTTTACTCATCAAAAATGAAGCAAAACTATTTATTAAAGATTTATCTCAATCTAAAAGGGGCAGAATTGTTGTGTTTTATAGATATTTTGCCTTGGAAACTGAATTTTTATTCATCGTCTAAGGGAGCCAGACGAAGAGGCATTGCATTCTCCACCTTTCAATCAAAGCATGACTTCACGGGTGTCAGACTGCATTAAAATAACAGTTGATGCTTGGTTAAAAATCAAAACTTTTCTTATATTGAACGTTTTGTTTGCAAAGTGATTTGCTGCATCTTCACAGTACCGAAGCTGGAAGACGTCATGTTACTTTTTTCCAAATATGTTTTCGGCACCGAATAATTGTTTAAATGTATTTCCCGCGGGATATTTGCTAGCAATAAGTAAATTTAAAACTTATTTCATATTTGTTTGCATTTTAGCAGACAGTCAAGCGTTGCTACTGGAATGCATTATAAATTTATTTATTATTTATTTATTTTATTTTCAATAAGGTCGTAAAATTACTATAAAATTTATTAATGTTACAAGAAAAGAGTTTTAAATTTGCAACTCTATTTAGCTTGCAAAAACTTGATGCAGTTTGATCACCTAGCAACAGTCAATGTTTTGGCTTAAATGTCCTGAAACATCGTGTCGTGGATAAAATATACTTAAATCTTTCAAAAATAGACATTTTGAACATATTCAATCACATCATGGAAGATAATGTTATTATTTGAGAATTCCTGCAAGCATTTTTTTACTTTCATCAAAATCTTAATAGGGCTGGTGTTGAAATGAGATTTTTTCGATTTTTAATTTGCGACTAATAAGATGAACCGCATTTCAGTATTAAGTAATTGCAAAATGATTCGCTGAAAAAATGTTTATAAGTGTTATTCGTTAAACCATCGTCCATTTAAGGTAGCTTGGTATAAATCATTTTTTTAATAAATAAATTATTCAAATGAGGTGATTATGAATTTGATAATGATGTAATAAATGCAGAAAATGAAACTTTTGGACTCTAGAAATACCTAGACAAATAGGTCATTAATTTTGCTAGCAAAAAATTCAATCAGTCAGTCTGATAACTTCTGACTGAGCTGGAGTAAATTTGAAGATAATTTATCTGTGTAGCTGCTGGTTTCTCATTAATTTCTGAGAGTGCTCCAAACATCCAACTCTTTAAGTTCTGAACCAACTCCCAGTAAGAAACATCTTCTTGTCCTTCATAAAATGTTTTCAGTGTACCCTCTGTACTTTGAGTGGAGATGTCCAGTAATCTACTTGTCTGGATTCCTGTGATACAATGGACGAATTCCGTCGTGAATTGCAATACGACGTTCATAGAAAAAAATTAAGCTCGCAGACTTTAAAATCATTCATTTTATGTTAAAGGAGCGGAATAATTTCGAATTTCTGCTCAGAATTTTTAAACAAAATAATATGTCAATAGAGGTTATTGCAAAATGTCATTTTAGTACCACCTGCTATTACCACAAAATATAAAAAAATCCATATTGTTAATAACTAAAAACACAATTTATTAACTAATAAACAGCCCTCAATTCCTAGAACAGGACAAATTAAATTACACAATAAACGAATCTCTGCTTTTATATTTCGTAATTGCTTACATAACCCAAATACTTCAAGAGTGAATGGGAAAATTCCTTTTCCATTTGTACAATTTGGCAAGCAAAAATCGTACTTTGTAATTATTCCATTTGGCAAATGGGCCCCTTATGTGTCTCGCAAGCTGGCATAAATTGTTTTCAATATTTTATGGAGGTTTATGTAAGTAATTGTTTTTGAAAGCTGAATAGAAATAGCGCAATCGAATCATGAGTCAATAAAAGCACGACTGGGTGATGTGGAATTATAAAATTTCACTATCGAGAAAAAAGATCGTCTTAATATTTGACAGAAAAATTGAAACAAAAAAATTTAACTTTATTTAAATGCAGGAGAAATCCTCAATAGTAGATAAAGAGGTGTTTTACTATACGCCTTGAAAGCTGATTCAAATTTCAGCTATTTCGGCGTATTTTCATTAAGTTACTTGATCGTGATCTTTTGAGTAAAAAGGAATTCCTTAATCCAAGAACTTACTTTGAAGTTTAAGATAAACTCGAGGCATTTCGTTATTATATAATTGACGAATAGACAAAAGTAAGGAAAATAAATCGAACAAATTTTAAAAAATGATTTAAAGTATGAGTCTTTCAAAAATTATTAAATATTTGAGATAGTATGATTTAATTTAATAAGCTTGTATTGGCTCTAACATTCGAAAAATAAAAAACTGATTACTTGACAACTTTTGTCGTAAAATACCTTTTAAAACTCCCTAAATACGATATATTCGATTTAGCTAAAAAAGGAAACTGGAATTTAAATATTCACTTTTTGAAAAAAAAATTTAAATCACGTCATGTTTTCCTAAGTGGTGCAG
Organism: Anomotaenia brevis; assembly: GCA_030710315.1. Taxonomy (NCBI): domain Eukaryota; kingdom Metazoa; phylum Platyhelminthes; class Cestoda; order Cyclophyllidea; family Dilepididae; genus Anomotaenia; species Anomotaenia brevis. The sequence goes on from JAUOZQ010000111.1 coordinate 135,780, forward strand.
GTCCCACAGATAGAGCAATTTTTAGTAAGCAGTAAAGCGGAAAATTGTTGAGCCCATGTGCTCATTAGCAGTTTGAAGAAGAAAGAAAATCTCTGACTGACTTAATTTCAGGAAAATATCAAATAAAACAAATCAGCTTTTAAACTCAGGATTGACGATTTGCATTTTGATCCACAAATCTCGTGTTCTGTTCAATCCAAACAGTGAAAATCAAATGACGAAATTGGCAATAAAAATAAATCTCCAATTGGTTCAAAAAATGGAAATATGGCTAAATGTCATTGTTAGGCAATCAAATGTTTAGAAAACGGAACGAAACTCTTTAAATACCTACAACAGATACAAAACGATTCGATCGGAGCACTTCTCTTTCTAATAAACAAAAGATTTTTTAGAAAGGGGATTTCAGTTATAGATTCTTTCATATTCTTTATGCAAAATAAGAAATTTTAGCAAAATTCCCGGGATTTTTAATTATTTAAATCATAACAAATTAAACAGCTCATAACTGGTGATATAAACAGCCTTACTAGGTAATTATTTAATTTGACTAAACCTTATTTGAAGATAGTTTAAATACAAATTTATTGGAATTTAAATTTAAACTAAATTTTACTTATTTTTATTTAAATGTTAATAGAAGATTAGTGAGCAGATGTCGCCTTGAGATTTTCTTTGATTTTTCTTTCAAATAAATTGAAGTAGAGCCAACAATTTTTCAAGTAAACAATTGTCGGTTTTATAAGATGACGATGATCATTGGTAAGGCCTGAGATAAGCTCATTGACCAATTCTTCAACTTCTAAAGCGAAATAATTTTCATGGACTTTTGCTTCGAGAAAAGTATCATCAAACTCGACTGGACGTTATGCTTGAGCTACGTCTTAATTTAGAGTTGCATTGTCACATTAGAATGCCTCAAATCATCTTCTGAAAGTGTTCCTATTCCAATTTTCTTATCCACTAACTGAAAGCTTTTTTTGTCGTTTCTTAATTGTTAAGTTTCACTATGCGCCTCAAATGATCCAAGGATACTTTCAAGTTAGCAGGGTTTTATCAAGCAAATTTGCCCTTTTTGCAAAACAAAATTCGATTAGTTCAAATGCATTTCATCACTAAAAGTATGTTTTGATGCACCATATATTTTAAAATTTCCCTATATTTTGAACTATCTTAAATTCCATACAGCTCGAAATTTTTTGACTGAGTTGCTGTCTGTAGATTGTGCCTTTCAAAATATTAGAAATACACCAAGAATATTATATTAAATTTTAACAGGATGATGTTGATGACGCTTCATTTTAGCCATGCTTGAATGGCTTTGAAGTTATCTTCCTCATTTTTATCTCATTTCTGTAATCGAATTTCCTCAAAACGCCACAAATGCAATTACATTTGAAAAGCGGGTTTTTTGAGGCTGCTGAGGAATAAACGTTGTTTAGTAAATCCTTAGTCAACTTGGTTAAAATAAAAATGCATTTATATTTAGGTATTTCGATTAAACATCATGAACTACAAATGATTTTCTTTTACGCTTCTTTACCAACCGTAAGATAATTTATTGCCATAATATTTGTAATATTATTGAAATTATCTATTAATATTTGGGGTTGTTAAAATAATATTTATTACATTACTAAGGTAAATAGAAATAGGCATCCTCTCTTTCTGGTGTTAAAGGTTACAGTGTTTGTTAAATGCCAGGCAGCATGTTAGTTTCTCATACAGTACACAAGAAGGGCAATCTCAGTGTATTACTTTCAGAATTGCTAGGAAATTTAAAATTTGCATATTGGGGATATTGAACTGAAGAATATTTTGTTATCTGTCAAATGATTTGATTGTTCCTTATTGATGAAAAACACTTTAATATAAATATATAGCATTTCTTTTGGTCACCTTCCTTCATTGACATAATTATAGCCTTTAACTTTTAAAGGTATAAAGTTTTAGGAATAATTAGATGGGAATAGTTTTTAAGATATAGCAACTTGAAGAAATTTTGTTCTTTCTTTGTGATATATTTAAGTAGTCAATTTGGTATTTTAATTTTATAGGGATTTTCATATTTAATGTAAATGAATTTACTAAACATTCCCGAAACAAGCGTTAAGTTTCAGAGTATTTAAACAACGCTGCAATCTTCCAATATAGCCTTTTAAAATAGCATCGTGTCATTTTACAAATCCACAACTTGTGCTCAAACTGTTGCGAAATTATTGTTTTTATTTGTTTATCAGCAGTCTGAAGACTTTGAAAATAAAAAATTTTCATAATTATTCCATGAAATTCGAAAATCTGTGGAAATTATTCGTTTGATGAAATGGAGCTTGCTTTTCATTAGCAAACTGATTCGGGTGAGCAATAAATCTCAATAATCAAGTCATCGCATAATTTCTGCCCAAATTTCAACTCTTTTTGATTAAACAAAAATTAAATGGTATGTGACAACCAAAACATTGTTATATCGAACAACAGAGTGTGGATTTACCTGGTTAAATCCCAGCTAACATGGGTGTTTCCAAGACTTATTTGAAGCAGATGGTGTTTTACGAATCTAGAAAAGAATTCAGTTGTCAACGAAGTGACTAAAAGCATACACTCAGTGTATGGTAGGAGTGATTGAATTAAAGACCCTACAGAAGAAAGTTCGCTAAATTCACAAGTGGTAATTCACCCAGTAAAAGGACGAAACTCTAAGTAGACTTTGTATTTAATTTGAAAAATGCATCAGTTCAACGCTATTTGATCCCTTCTCTATTCTTGCCAGCTAGTTTCACCATTTTATGGTGGATAGGCTTCCAAATTTCAAGCTTCGTCCTTGACAGTGGCTCCGGAAGTGGAAAAACCCAGCCTCAGCTGAGAACAGAACTTCATGGGAAAATGATTCCTCCTTAATCAATCAGGCGCCAGCAGTTAAGGCATTTTAACAGAGCTTTGGAAAAAATCACCCGCCTTTGTGAATCTAATGACTCCACACAGAAAGCGCTACGTCAAATATGATCGATAACTTTGTTGAGATAAGTTTTCTCAAATAGTCCATTAAATTCTGCAAAAATCTTAGTAACTTAGAGACCGTTTTATTGATAAAGGAAGCAAAAAACACTTCATGTTTTATCAACTTAATTTAAATTCAAAAAGCAGACTGATTATCATTGTATTTAAGTATTGATTATATTTTTCAATATAGCATTTTAAAAGAACACCTTACAGATGCACACTATGAATTAGAAAAAAGTCAAAATGATGTGCTCCTCAACGTTTCAGAATCAGTTAACAAACAAGAATGATTAAAGGAACTTGAAGAAGATAGCTTGCAAAATTCAGAAAGTGTTGAAATTTCAGTCTCTCAGAAGAGGAAGATCTAACCGAAGAGCATAAAGCATATCGCTTATGATCGAGAACATCCTTCTAAAAGTGCTTTATAGAGTTCATAAGATGATAAAAGTACCGCTCGGATGAACGGAGTCATGTTTATTTTTAAAAGAAACAGAACGCAGTTCTTTAAAAGCATTTTTCATATTGCCCGCTAAGCTATGATTCAAAATGGTAAAAAAGGTTAAAATATAACATGCTACGAGAACGGAAATGAAAAAAATTTTTACAATTAAAATGGTCTGGAAAAATAAACTTGTGTACTTTAAACAAATGCACATTATAACCGTCGATTCATATCTGGAAACTGCAAAATTCAGTTGCATTGTGACACAAAAAATACCTCAATTTGTGCATAGAAAAAAATGTTTAAACAGTATAACAGTATATTTTTTTATCTTCTCTACCTGAAGTAGACGTATAATACAAATTATTTAGTGGTTCAATATTGCAAGCCAAAGACGAATTTTGTACTTCTGAGATTTTGTTAAATACTTACTTGGATGAAACTAAATTATAGTGCTTTAAAAAATATATAATTCTTTTCAGTGGAATTTAAATATCCGGCGGCATGCATTTTCAGAATTCAAAAAGCCGTAGATCTTTCTACAATGTCAATAATAAGTTAGTTCTATACTGCATAGTATATAGTATATAGTTTAGTATATATATTTAGTATAGTATAGTTTTTAAGTACTATGCATGGCACCTGATAGTTTGGTGATTTAATGCTTACCTGTTAAAGCAGTCAATTTAACAAAATCTGCTGGTTTTATGCTAAACATTTTACAAAACATATGTTATTTGCTTTAATTAAAAAAATTATCCATTTTGGAAAAGGCCCACCATTTCCAACCTGTTTTTAAACATTACGTCGTAAATTCACAATGTGAGTTTGTTTTACCTGATAAAAATCATAAATTCTAATCCTTCAAATTAAAAAAATCATTGAAAGCTCAGCTGAAGGTTTGAAAATCGACAGTCTTAATGTAACTTCTCAAATTAGTGTATCTTGTAGTCCAGTTTAACCAATTTACCCAATTTAACAGATACTTATTTAATTCAGCAAAATTTCACTTTAAAATTATTAAAATATGGATGGTTTATTGCAAGCGGCGGCAAATTAAAGTTTATCCTTCTGATGGCTTTTGCATCTACCAGCGGCTGAGAGTACTTTAATGCTGAAAGTTAGTATCTCTAGTTATCATGACCACTGATCACGGAAAAAAACGTCAGTTTCCGTTTATACAAAGAGCAAAATTATAGTACGATGGACTGTAATTGTGTGTGGTGATAAAGTGAAAGCTCATTTATTGGCATTTCTCCTCGATAATGCACCAAACATCTAGCCCCTCCTATGTCGCTATTGCATCTTTCTTGCAATAAGTTTATTCTCTCGTGGATTGACAGTCTGATGCCTATGAAAAAATGCAGCAAGCGGACTTGATAATAAGTCAGTTTGCGATTTCTCTTAATCCATCTCAGAATCTGACCAGGAATACAAAGTGGTAATTTTCTGTTTCCTTCGAAATACGATGCCACTGAGAAATAGCAAAGCATACGATTTTGATGAGTAGCAATTATATATTGAGGGATGCATTGTTAGCTCGAATTTCCAGCATGGGATCCTTCGAGTAGTATGAATTAAAAATATTCATGTGGTGTGATTTAAAAGTATCATAAACTAAAAATATACCAGGTCATCCTAGAGGTTTTGTCCGTCTTTTATTTTAAAAAAGAAAGCAAGTTTCTAATTGTCATATTAGAATAAGGATTCAATCATCAGTGCATTTTTTTCTTGATTGCCTTGGAACTTCCTTTATCCATTAACAAGCATATTAGTAGCATTTTTATAACGCTCTTTTAGCCTTAATTTGGTGAACTAACACGTCAGTCTCAACCTCTCCTGCTGCGTAACAATAGTTTTTTCCCCAAGAAGAAGGAAAAGGATAGGGAAAACAATAGATATTACTAATTTTGTGACCCAAACCAAGTTCTTCCATCCTTAGTAACGTGAATCTTGCACTGTAGGTCCTTTTTCGCGGTCCATTTTCCTCTTCAAGGCATTGTTTATACGCCTAAATTGCTGACAATAGATTTGTCGGCGTTATTTTTTGCTAAATTTAGTTTTAGCAACTCAATGTGAAACGGAAAACAAGTTTAGATGCGGCTTACAATAAACATAGAAATTCGTTAAATTTTACTTAAAAAATATGATTTTTAACTTTTCTCAATATAAAAATTTCACAAATATCATCAATTTTAATAATTGCATAAGCGCAACTATGAGCAAGTTAAAACACAGATATTCGTTATTTAATCAAATGAATTGTTTGCAGAACGGAAATACTTCAAAAGTAACTATATAAAAAATCCTGGAGCATCCGTTTGCATAATTTCCCATACAGATTTTGCGTTTTGCAATTATTCCACTTGATAAATTTCATATCGTGTGCTTAGCTGGCTGATATAAGACATTTCTGTAGTTCTGTGGATATTTATGCCACAAATGGATGGGTCAACTGAGTGCGGATCACGAAATCCTTATGGGTTTGGCGTGGCGTCGCAAACTGCGTGAAATGGCTTCCTAAGGAGTTTTATTTAACCAATAAAAACCAAATTTTCATAGCCGTGTGGTATGGAAAAGACAGCGAATTAATTTGCTGAATCACTCATCAAAGACCTTGGATTGCGGTATGCGCGAATTTTCCGTGTAATGAAGCTACGAAGGCAAATAGTATGGTGATCAATGCTGCATAAAGAAAGCAAGTTATTTAATTGTTCGAACAATGTGCCCTGATAAAATGCATCAAAAGGCCCTTAAATATTAATGCGTACTGTGTTTTATCTGTTTGGGATAAATTTTTGTCTCGCAACAATGAGAACCTTCTGCTTCTGATAAATTTATAAGCGAGATGAAAGATGTCTTTCCATCATAAGTAACAGTTATTAAGAACGCTTAGTTAGACTTACCTCGAAGTCTTGATGTTAAGTAGCTGGATAAAGTATTTGTTATTGCTGACTACAGTGATTAGGAGATTATTTATACCTGACAAATTTTCGGTGGTAGTAAAATTAAGGCCAATCACATGTAAGTCTAATGCCGCCAAAGGCCATGCTACTTAAATAATTGTCTGAAAAGTCGACGATTTGGTTGTTAGAGCAGCACTCAACTGTAAATGTGTAATAGTAAGACCGGAGACAAGATTGCTGTTACAGATGGTGGTTTTATCTAGAAGATTAAGATGTATTATTTTTTAATAAAAACACTCATTTTCAAATTTATTATCTCACCCCTATGTTCCAATTAATCCGTCGTATTTGCTAAACACGGAGTTACTCTGTTGCTTGTTTACAAAGGTATCACTAAAAGCAACCAAAATTGAAACTTTCTCTCAACTGTTTATCACGTAAACGATTAAGCTTCGTGCAAATTTCATTTATCAGTTTAAAAAGAGGAGTTCACAAAGTCTTATGGAGCTGAAAATTACTGTTTTATTTTAAACTACATTAAGATAGATAAAATTTGCGTTTAACGAAACAAAATACCTGAATTCATGAAATTACCCAAGAATTGTTTAAGGCACAAGAAAGGAATAGCAGCAGCTGACGAATCGGCTATATACATTTTATCAGTTAACCGCGTGGGTTTGCAAAATTTAGGGGAATATGAAGATCAAAATGAACATATTTCAGTTGAGTTTGATGGTAGGCAGCTTCTTGAATCGTCCTTTGAAGAAGCTTAACCTGTTTCATCAGTAGTTGAGTTGGATAGACAAGTTGACTTAGTTTAAAGCAGACAACTGTGTGTCTCTGTAATCCTCAAAATTCAAATGAAGATCAATCAGATTTAAACAATGATATTGATTTTTTGCATTTAAAGCCACGAACCTTGTGCTACATTCAAACAAAACCCTAAAAATAGGACTAAGACATTTGCACCAAAATTAAATTTCCTAACATTTGCAGAAATAGAGGCAATGCTTGCTGTCAGTGTTTGGCATTGAAATGTCTGGAAAACTGAACATGACGTTCCTTAATACACACAAAAGAACAAGGTAAATTTTGAAGATGGACTTCATTTAACATTTTTTTAATATCGCTATCTGTTAAATAAGAACACCAGCAATTATTCAATGCTTTTGCAATATTTAAAATCGTAGAGAAATTAGCATCCTTGCTGTGCCTAAAGCCCATTCTTAACTCTACTTAGCATCATTTACAAACGATTAAAAATTTATCTTATTTATGTAAAAAATGTTTTAAATTCAGGCTGTTCCTCCAGGCGCGGACTTTGATCCAGTAGCTTAATTTTCCGAAATCGCAAATTTTTCCAGCATTAAAGTGTACCAAGGTTGCTGTTATTCGCTTGATTAATCAAACTGGAAAGGGAAAACTCATTCGAGCGTGACAGGGTGGATTAAACGGCTGGAATAAGGAATAATAAAAATTTGAGTTAAAAGAGCAGACGTAGACTCGAGATCTGAATCTCGTGTTTTTAAACAAATCGCAATTACTACAAATTTTCTGGACTTTTTAATGTTTTTTTAAGATATAGATAAATAGTTCCGTGGTGTGCAATAAACTCAAGTCACATTTTCTACCTACTTGGTTTCAGTTTTGAATTTGTCATAAAACATCATGGATATCTACAGATTCTTGCTTACTTCTATGGAAGCAGGGTTTCAAACAAGCACTGGAAATTCAATCAGATCTTAATGTACTTAAAGATAAATAGTGATTCTTTATTTAAATTTTAATGTCTTTCAGTCTCAATATATAAATTCGGATCTAACTAATGAGATGATCTGGTTTTTGTAAGCAGTAAGCAATCTATTTAAGAGATGTGGGTTAGTGAATGGAGATTTGAATGGGAGGCGCACTTCAACTGAAAGGCAGAGTGATAGCTTCAAACGGCGGTTAGGAAACAGGGTAAGATTTCTTGAGCATTCCTCACTTAAAGTGAAGAAAAATGGTTGAGCAAATTCAATTTTAAAGCAAGGAATTGTCAAGTGGTTTAAAGCCATCAAGCACACTTATCTTTAGAGTTAAACAGGTACCAAAATGAATCAGACAAAATCATTTATCTGAAAATTGATGCCAAATGCCACATTTTATAATCAGAGAATATCCATTTAAGATGGGGAAAGAAAGATTTAAAATGGAAATTTTCTGCAGATTTTCAAAGTTTCTTAAATCTGGTGGATAAGAACTCCATGAAATCTGTGGATGGTTTCCCGAAACTTTGATGAAGGTAAAGTTTGTCCAAGTTTTTGACCTAAGATGGCAGATATTTGCATTTTATTAAATAAAAATAAAAATTCTAATTTCGACAGCTTAAATTTTCTTGAAATTTCTGAATCATGTGTAGGTAAAGTTAGGCTTTGACCCGATTTACAACTGATTACATTTGCCCTCCTGCCGAATAATTTAAATCATGTTCTATCAAGAGTCAGGACTTTGCGTATCTATTATTTTTCAATATTTTTTATAAAAAATATGGAAACAGATTTTTACAATTTAAACTGTTATTTATTTGCAAAAAGACGGAGTCCTTTTGGTATTTGTCTCGGACAGTCATCTAAAAAGTGGTGAACCCGACAAGGAGATATTGACTTCTGTGCTTTTAAAACAAAAGCATGCCTCAAATGGCATCCGACTGTAATACAAAAGGCAGTTGAGCCTTTAGTCGTTGACATTTTCAACTTTTCCTATTGTATTGTCACGAGACATCAATAAAATGCATTAGTTGATTATTATATACTGCTTTTTGACAGAGGTTTTTAATAAATAAATTAGGTACTCCTCACGATTGTTTGGCCCATCGAAAGTGATTCTCTTAATTGAATTGAAATTTATTTATTTAGAATAAAAATATAGCAATTTAAAATTTGTATCCGTATAAATATTTATTAAAGTCACAATATATCTGTTTGATGGAACTAGAGAACCTTTTAATTTTTAAACAGTGGCCACTCACATTTTGTGTATAACTGAGGAGATGAGCCAAGCACCGTTAATTAAGCTAAGTTTAGCCCACCAAAAAGGCTGGAAAGTTTTAAATAGCAAAATTTTTAGGAAAAAAGTTTCTTTTATTAAAATCTCCGTTGATTTATGAGCTGTAAATATTGATTTTTCTTTGCCATTTCATGCACAAACGACATGAGTTATGCCATTACATATCTAAGGTAGTTAGTAGGAAAATACGTGCTTCATAAACCAGTAATTCGATAACGATGAGGTAGTGCTACAAAATTAAATGTATTTGTTTTCAGTAAAGCAATCAATGTTTAGCTTTTGCAGTCAAAGTTGATTTAATTTCAAATCCTGAGTATTTAGCACTAACACTTGAAAACACATTTTAAATATTTTTTTATTTAGCAGAACTGATTTCTCCAAACTTCCAAGTCATTCGCACTTCTCTTTGTTTTTCTCATTATTCTGAACCTTTTTGTAACATTAATAAGAAAATAAAAGGAAAATTTTTGAGGGAAATTTACAAGATACAATTTCCATAACCTTAATTAAAATTGTGGTGGAATAAAATTGAAAGTAATGTTTTAAAAGTTAATGAGCCACCAACATTCAATTGTAATAAACATCCTATTCAATGAAAGTTCCTTTCAATTCTCATGACTCGTTATCAATTTCACTCAAACGAAGACTAAATTTCATTTATTTTGTAATTAACCACAATAAATATTTCAGAATCAGCTATTTGAACAAGTCAATCTATGGATAGCATTTGGACTCTCTTCAAATGCTAAATTAATGTCATTCCCTTTATTTAATCGTAAAATCAACACCATTTATGTCGTAAGATTTTACCAAATTGTTTTGTACACTCAGGATGGTACTTGATCACCAAATTAAATTTGGTATTATAAAAACATGTGTTATTTTTTTATGTTATTTTGTTTTCACTATTTTGCAAATTTCTTTGAGGGCAGTTCATAAAATCAACCACTGAATTGTATTTTATCTTTTGAAGTAAAGTAAGGCAATCGTTTTTCTAAGTAGAAAAGACAATCAATTCTCTCAAAATCATCCCTCTACAATTGAAAACACCTTATTTCGTGTGACAAATTCACCAGGATCCACTTGCAATTGAATAATTCGGGTAGTTGATGGTATTGAAGCCTACAAATGGAATGCATTGTTTGTGCTCATCTTTGATACACTTTCAATGCACACACATAATGCAATGCATTTAAAACAATAGAATGTTTTGTACGTGTACAAATCCTATGTAAGCAAGGTGGTCACACAATAAGCAGCTCATCATGTGAACTGGTACAAAGGCTTTCAGCTTAACAAATTATATTTCTTTGAGAAAAACAAAATCACCACCCATTTCGCTCTTTTTAAAAAGTTTATACAAGTTTTGAAAGCGCGTCTTACTTACAGATTTGCTTTTGTGAGAGTAAATTTCTGAAGAGTTTGATTTTCTTCAGTAATCGGGCTAACAAATTGAGATAAAGAGTTGGCAAAATCGAAAAAATTCATTTTGCATCAGCGTTTTTTACTTACTTCATTAAGATTAACGATAGCAAGGGATGAAGTGCTTGCATAAATTCTAGTCATGGAACAAGTAAGAGTAAAACAATGGAGAATTCAGACAAAAGAATACACACCGCGTGTGTGAAACTAGCTTACTGAAGGACAAAGCTGAAAGGCAGCCTGGAAGTCGAATTATTTAGTTTAGTGTGCTGGGATTTTATGAAATAAATTTATGTTCAGAAAAAAGAAATTTCCTCATATATGGCGTTTCTTTGAGTCACCCAAGTTTTCAGAAGTAAGGAGCACATTATAACCGCAAAATATGGCATTTTTCGATGCATATTACTATTTCTTATCAAATTATCACTTATTCTATCATTTTTTCCGAATTCGGCTTAAAACTTCACTCCACTACCAATTTATTTTGGGATTGATTCGCATCTTACGACGTCCCAAAAAACAGCACAGTAGAAAAACTGGGTATGTTAGAACTTGTTTACGTATTTAGTTGCCTCTAGGCGAGAAATCGTCAAATAAGTGTCTTATACTTGACGCCAAAACGAGAACCTTACTATTTTGTTAACTCAGGCGTTCAGTAGAAAATCACCCTTGTATAGACTGTTAGTTTAGCCAATCTTTTCAAGAGAGAAGTTGTAATTTGGTATCTGGAAATCATTTTTTAAGAAATTGTTATCGAATCTTCGTTCTTGGAACTCACTATATTTCTAACATTGGAAATCGTTAAATCAGTCATCTAAATTTTTTTGTCTTTTTTAATTGAAATCATTCTAGTATGTTTTGGAGCATTATTTAAGCTTATAGTCAATGTGAACTAAAACGTGTCTCTTCTAGTATAAATTAATTACTAATAAGTGACCAGCAAATCTATGACAAATATATAAACCAAAAAAAATAATTTGTTTAAAGTGGTTTTATTGCATAAACATCATGCATTCCAAATAGAACAGCAGTTAATGTCTTTTCTTGGCCTATCTTATGTTGTCAAGCAAGGCACATGGTAGGCACTTAATCATGTGACGTTTGCAAAATGTAATTTATGCATGACCAATTTCGCAAACGGAAGTGAATACATTTTTCGGCTACCTTTTAAGTATTCGAGCTAGAGCATGTTTTGGATTCTTTACCATTCATGCAAATTTGTGTTAATTTAGTGATAGAGATCAATTTTAGTTGACAGTAAAATGTTTCACAGGCTATGATAAAATAAATTATACGAATGTATATTTAAGTGTTTTTAAAGTACAATGAATCCAGTTAAACTAGTCTAGCAAAGATAAATAGAGAAAATGTTAAAATGCTAAAAGATTTGTTTAACATTGCCTTGAATTTTGATGGGTGAACCTTTATCTTTTATTCTTAGCTATTAATTCAACATTACAATACATCCTTGCTTAAAACCAATGTTCATCATGTCTGTATTTCATCATGCTGTATTTTTTAGTGAAATTGGTTAGAAATCAAGTGTGAGCAGAAAATTGACCCATTCTATGCAAATGATGGGTACTAAATAGCTAGGAAAATATGAGTGCTCTACAGAGAATTAGCACTCCATTCCAGTTCAAAAGTGGTTCTTTTTTAAAGAAATAAAAGTCATTGAAGAGATCTTGCGTATAGTCCCTCGTGGCCATAGGTAATCATCTTCCTCTTAATTTTAAACTCATTTAATGAAATTCGCAATCTAAAAAATTGGAAAAAAAACGCCCTTTTAAGTAAAAATTGTGAAAACGTAACTCCGATTACTATTGAGCATTTCAAGTTTTCATTTCCAAACGTACTTCTGAGTTAGTTGCGCAATTAAACTGGTAAAAAATAAATTTGTTTTATTTAATTAAATTTGCCGATATAGGGAATAGTAAACTGTATTTATGAAACGTAATCACACTTTAATTCACTGGAGCTTGTTTTTTTCCCCAGCTTTCAGAAATATGAGGTGTACGTCAAACTTAAATCAAAAAACCACCAAGGCAGACTATTTTCTTGCAGTTTAATCCACTATGTCACGCTCAAATGAGCTTTGTGATTCGGTTTCGATAAATCAAGCGAATATCGGTAATACCTACTCACAACAATTCAGATGAGATTTACGATGCCAAAAAAAACAAGTCAGACTGCTTGATCAAAGTTCGCTCTTAGAGAGACAGTCAGAATTTCGCAGTCTCCTGCTTCAGTAAATATATTTTTAAACTATTTGCAAGTTGATTTTGGATAATTTAAGGGTGGACTTTAATCTCAACGAGGTTCTGTCGTAACATGAAAAATAAGACGTTCATTTTGCTACAATCTTGAAAATTCAAAAAAACTAAAGTAATTTGAGTTTTACAAGTAGAATTTTTGCAAAAAATAAACTTAAGTTGATCTACAATACCCATTGAGCCAAAAAATCCCAAGTTCATTTGTAGGACACCCGTTTCCCTGTTTGTTTACCGAGGGTAATTCAAGAAAACAGTTTGGTTAAGTTGTCTAAACATTTTATTGAAAAGCACTAACAATAAGCCCTGTGTCTAGTTCTCAAAATAGCAGATGTTATGGTTTGATTTTCACGGGTTAGGCCGAACATAACGACTGTTAATTTCATTTTATTGTTTTACCTCGTCTAAGCTCTCATCGATAGTCCCCGTCATTTTCAAACCAAATCTCAACCTTTCTAGCCATTGATGACAGTTAATAGCTTCCTAAACCTGAGTTACGGTTATTTCGGTGAAAAGGCATTATAAAGGTAATGAAAATACATTCTGAATCACTTTTTAAACGCAGGGCTCTCGCAAACGAAAGCAAACACAGAACGATGTTGTAGGCGGAAAAGCCTTAGATGACATTTATAGCACAATGGATGAGTATTTGTGGAAATTGCAGAATCACTAACGCCAGTGCAATAATGCTTCATCTACACGCACAGTGTCACTCCTAATAAGAACCTGTGCATGTAGCAAGAATTGAAGGGACACTCAACAAAATTAGGTCTTTGTGGAGAGTATCAATGAGTAATGCACACCCCTTTCTTGACCACTTTTGTTCCGAACATCCTTGCGAATTTATACCATCAGACTAAACTAATATAGCTTCCAGAAAGTTGGCGTTCACTTATTAATCACTTGAGCCATAATGCCACACCCAAACGGGTCATGATACATCGCAAACCCAGGTCCTAGACACACCTATAGGAATGTGTGATTTATGATCACGACCAACAATCCACGTTCCGGTAGAAAAGAGTCTGCCTGACCAAAAGTATTCTACACAGGTTCCGTGAATTCCAGCATTCAAAATTTGTCGGTATTTAATGCGTATTGGTTTACGGTTAAGCCAGAATCACATCTCTTCGTTATTCCCAGTGACCTTTTATCTTCAATTAAAATTTAATTATAGTGTGTGAATATGTACTTTTCTATTAAAAGTAAACTATTACTTTAACGTAGAAACACTCAATAATCAGCTGAGGCACAACTCAGGAAAGCAACAATTAGCAACCGGCTAATTTGATGAGGAATATGCTAATGAAAGAAGATGGTTATAAATGATCCGCGAACTCTGAAGTTGGAGATTTCACTCAGAAAGATTAAGATAAACCAGACGTCTAGCTGAGTTGGTTTATAAACATCTTTAGGCAGCGCTTAAAGGCACTTATCGTGTTTTTTTAGTTGTGTTAGAATCTGAATTAGGCTATGGCATACCATAAAACTACTCATTGTCATCTTCAAACACTTGAAAATGGTCTTTAAACTAAAAAATGATTGCTTAATGAACGTTTGTCTCAAAGTTCCAGTTACTATCTGCCCTCTTCTTCATTCTCGCTAAATCTTTTTGTCTTTTTTCCAACTGTGTATTGATTTTTTTAGGCGTAGTAGACGAGGAAGGTAATTGTCTAGTCTCTTAATCTGATAGGATCAGCAAGAAATATTCCGCTCTGAAAGGTAACCACCTACTGCTTCAATCTAATGTCAGCAGCTCTTTTGTATTTTGAATCAAACACGGTGGTGCTTCATAATGAAAATGCGGTAAGACTCCAGACAGTAAGGATCAAAGCTAAAATATAGAAGAAAACTTATCTGGACCTACTCCTTCAGGTTTTCGTTTGTTTCGTTGGTTACAAAATCACCCGCCTCAAGAGGTTGCGCTTAGATGTGCATTCTGATATGAAATTGTGAATAATGTCGATCAAACATACGATTGTAAATGTAGTATTCCCATTTTCCCTCTTCAGATGCTTTTAATTAATCGGATAGGAGACTTTTTCTATATTCTAAAGGTGTTCCAAGGGAACAGCTTTGTTGAATTCGATTCATTTAATTTTGTAAATAATTGAGAAATTAAATTCTTCAATATTATGCAAACCCGGTAAGTATAAATCACACTTTATCATGTAATTAGCGTAAAATATCCCATTTTGTGGTGCAACAATTAAATATTTGTACAATATTTTATTAATCACTAGATCACCAACCGTTTTGATTATTTAAATTGTTTAATAAACAGAAAATTTCTTTTCAGTAGTTTATGTAATTTAATGTGCTTGAAGCCTCTAATTTCAATCACGATTTTGAATTCCAAATAACTTTTTCCATAACAAACGATCTCTTTTTAGGCACTGTATGCCAGCACACAAAAATACGCTTTCTTCAGACAATGAACATAATCACTAAAATCTGCATTTAAGGAGTAATATAAAACATTTATTTGTCTAATATCTAAGATTTTCCCACAGTAGAATTAATTCCGTTATTTTTATTCAAAGTTTTGTCAAATTTGAGAAAATATTATGAAATTTTCTGCAAAATTATTGAATACATTTAAAATATCCACATCACCCGGGGACGTGTAATGGATCCACGAATACATTGCTTTATTTACAATGCATTGTTTGCATAAACATTCATAAAACTGCAAATATGTCGATTGTTAGCGTTCAAGGCACAAGATGAGCAATTTATTAAGTGTGGTAATTATAAAATGAACTTCTACATGATAAATTGTGCAAAGGAGAGCTTTAGAATTGTTTTCAATTACTTCTGAAGTATTTATATCCTGGTTAAACTAAATTTGGATTAAAAACAAAATAGCCAAATTTGTGCTATTTAGAGTTTGAGGAAATTTATAATATTTCTTCTTGTAAATCATTTTAAAATTAAATAAATAAATGTTCCTTTCTAATGGTAAAGATACGTGGATTTTATGCACCCACATTTTCGTTTTAGAATCAAAAAAACCGGTGTCACTTCACGAATTGGCCAAAAAAATCTCGAATCTTTTTTTATATGAGCTCTTCTCTGCTCCACTTTCGCCAACTTGTTTTACCTTTTTAATTGTACAAATTAATGACATTCGGGAATCTTTCGTTGAAACGCTAAGGAAAGCAGGCAGTGGTGTTTTCGCACAAATGAGAAATGCCCCAAATACAGCCGAGAAGAAGGTGTTATGGGAAAAAATGCTCTTTTTTTCTGTCCATCTGGTGGGATAGACAAATGTACTGTCATCAATTTGGGCGATTCATCAATCAGGCTTTGATGGAAAATAAATGCCTAGTGAATCGAAGATAAATGGTTTCGCTTCATCAGAACAATGCGCGCACCTAGACAACAAGATTCGAATCATCACGGCTACAGGACATTGGCTTCTCCATCGTCAAGTAACAAAATTCCCAGTGTAAGGTTCCGCTATTCCATCATGAGAATGATCTTCAACTTTTCATTCAATCTCTGCCCAAAATGTCACTTTTAACATCCCTTATAAAGGTGCTCTATCTGAATGATTTGTATCAGTAAGGGAAATCCAAAACGCCTTCAAATGATGTTGATTTAAAAAAATTATTGGAATTTTATTTCCAGTTTTCCATCCTCCTTTATATTTGAATCATGTAATTGAGGAAATTTTCAAACCTAAAGAAGTTATTTCAAGAGAACAGCTATGTTGAATTCACTTCGGTTTTCTAAATGTAGAATATTTATAATCTTCAATTTCATACGAATTCTGTCTGATTAAGTTATTCAGTCTCAATGCACTAATCTTTAAATTCATGATAAACAAAATAGAAGCTGTTTGTAGGTGATATATACAGTAGAATAATCATGAATTCTGCAAGATTTTAAATCAGAGATTCTTAACTTAAATAAAAAAATCGCTGCTATCATTATTGTTTGACCATTATAAGAGTTTTATCTACGTTAAGATGAAGTGTGATTGGTCTTATTCAAGTCCTTACTTCTTATAAAGCACATCCTCGCTAGAAATTGATTTTCCAAAAGAAAAGATTTCGATCAAAATTTAAGATGGAACTTCTAAGGCAGACTTATTCTTGCAATTCAATCCACTGTGTCGCAGCCAAATGACCTTTGGGTTTCAGCTCCGACTAATCAAGCGGAGAACTGTATCCCTGACACACCTCTAAGCAGTTAAGATTCATGATCCTGAAAAAATTCAAACTACTGTATCAAAGTCCAGGCCTAGGGACAACTTTCGATTTTATGCAGTCCCTTACATCACTAGATCCTTATAACAATTATTTAAACTTTCTAAACTCTCTCGAAACATGAAGAGATTTAATTTCATCACAAATTTGTCTATTAAAATTTAAACCATCAAAACAGAGCTTTAAAGTTGAATTGTTTTTAAATTCTCGTTTACATTTTTGTTTGTTTGCCTATTAAGAGCGTAAGATATAGCCTTCCTAGGGTATTTGTACTTCTAGAAAAAAATAAGAGAATTTATGGATTACCCAATACAATAATTAAGATATTTTCCCATATTTCATCATTTGCACTCGTCTTCTCCTAGTTCTGTACTCATCATAAAAAAGTTAATGAGATAGACTTTCATTTTTTATTGTTACGTTGCTTTTTAATGCAACGTAAGTAAAAAACAAATTACCGAATTTTTTTCTTAATAAATTATCTGGTAACAGGTAAGATAAAATCGGAAATAAATTATTTTCATCGATACCTAGCACGAATTGCTCAATCATGTGGATATTTCACCCAGTTTTGAAAAAAATCCTTAATTTATGCAAAAGATTAATAAAAAATAGTTAGGAAATAAAAAATGTGAAAATGGACCTTTTATAAAACAAATTTCATTAGTTTTTTCCCTATAATACCTTTTTCTAAGCCTTTAAAACTTTAGTAAAACAGTAGAGCCAAAGCACTACCTCACTGAGAATACGTTAATGCACCGTTCAAGCCAGCTTTTCACAAAAATCCGCAGAGCAAGTTCACGTCTTTTCTGTGATTCTCATTTAATTATTCACATTCTGTTTCCTCTACACTTTGTTCTGAATGATATCGGAATTTACGACTTGATAACAGCAGTATGACGTCCAGAACAATAAGGTTCACTTATTATAATATAAAATTCCTCTGATTCTATTTAAGTTTCTTATGCTACACCCAAACGGACTTTGTGTTCCGCACTCGATTGATCCATCAAAAACCGGGTCTTCGATACACCTATAGGAATGCATGATTTATGATCACCTAACAACAAACCGAGATCCTGGATCAAAGTCCGGGCACAGAGAGTCTGCTTGATCAAAAGTGTCTCAAACAAAGAGAGTAAATTTTAGTACTTAGCGACTCCATAGTGTCTGTATTTCAATAATAGATAGAACATGTTTTCCATTTACAAATAGTGGTTCTGCAACGTATATGTGGTACCTTATAAGACCAAAACATAAGCCTGCTTAAATGCAACTGCTATTTTTTTAAGAAAATTAAGGTGCTTCTGACTGTTGTCTGACGTCAAAAACACCTAAGTGGAATTCACTTCCGTCAAAGTCTCAGGAAATTTGAAATTCCCACACCAACTTGTAACTCTTTGGTTAAGCTTCTGATTATTTTATTTTATTATTAAACGAGGTTTCTGATGTTCCCCGCGATTCAAATGTGTTGCATTGTTTATGTCACGTTTTGATACGTGTTTGTGCATAAACATCCTGCAATCCGTTTAAAACAATAGAAAGCGTCCTAACTATGAAAATTTTATGTAAGCAAACTAGCCACATGATTGCAATTCATCATGTGAGCTATTAAAAACGCTTTCTTTTGATAAATAAAGGTTAGAAATGTCGCATTTTCTTCTTTAAAATAATTTGTGCAAATTATGCTAATAAAAGTCACAGCTTATTGATAAATTTTCTCTGGAAAACCAAATCTCTGGAGGGCTTAATTTTCTTCAATATTCGGAAAAGGAAAACTCTGAGGAAATCTAGTGGAATTTGCAATCAGAAAAAAAGGACAAAATCGAGCAGTCATTTGCCTTAATGCAGCAGTGTTTTATTACAGGCATCAACTAGGAAAAAGATAAAGCAAAGAGTAAAACAGTAATGAATTCGGATTAAAGAATGCACAATGCACGCGTAGAAATAGCTTGTTAAGGGACTAGATTTATTTGATTTATTATGATATTTTGATTTTGGATACTTTATTTATAAAAACTCGAAATCTGGTTATTTGACATTCTTTAAAGATATGAAAAAAGGAGTTAGCGGTTCATAAGTACCGAATATGGCATTTTTCAAGTCGCATCACCATCACTCCTTACCATCCTTCAAAAATTACAAGTTTATGCCATACGATTTCAAGAGAGCAAGGGTTCACGTAGTTATTAATTGAAATTTCTCCATTGATCCATCAAACCCTGGTCCTTGACACACCTATAGTCATGCTTGATTTAAGATCGTGAAACAACAGATCAAGATATTGGATCAAAGCCAGGGCACAGAGAGTCTGATTGATCGGGAGGATTCTACAGAGAGTTTAAATTTCAGCACTGTTTATCATCTGCATTTAAAGCTCTCTTCTTTTCTTTTTCTGTAACTGGTAAAGCCATGGTAACATCTCTTCTCAAGAACAGCATTTTACTGTCAATGAAAACTAAGCTTCTAATGTCTGAAGATGAACTCGTGACCTCAGGAAAAGAAACTCAGCTTCATTCGAAGTGACTGGATACATTTACTCGGGTTTTTTGCGAGAATTGCGTGATTAAAATGTTTTGCATAATTAAAAAGCAGAAGTTTTGCCCAGGAAGAGGAAAATCGGACCAACCGTCGTGCAGCTGAGTTTGATGATAAGCAGCTTCTTAAAGCAGCCTGCTTTATCACTCGAGTTAGAAGTGGCGATTACGCTTTATCTCAAGCCATAAAACTTTTATCGTCATCTTCAAAAACTGCAAACCCTTCTTCAACTTGAAAAACGAGAGCCTTAAAATGGAGTGTTTGAAAACTCTCAAATCGCTAGTTGTTTGTCATATGCAATTCTCTCTATTCTCCTCAACATTTTTTCCCCTTTTTTTGTTGAAAGACTTCTGACTGATGACGAAAGTGGACTTTTAGAGTTGTTAAGAGTCGTTTACACTGTTGGTTGTTTAAAGGGCAGACGGTTCTTCATTCATTTGGATGGGAAAACTTTTAATTGTTACCACCTAATGATCCGATCTACTGAAGACATCTGTTAAGGTGTTTGCACCGAGCTACGGTGATGCTATGCTATAGTGATTTGAAAATTGGTGATGTTTCATCGGGACAATGTAGCACGACCCCACATGGCATGAATCACTTCTCAGAATATAGAAGAACCTTTTTGACCTACTCCTTCGGACTTCCGTTTGTTTCTTGAGCTGGAAACCAGCTTAACAAGATCGCCGGAAGAGGTTAAGACTGACATTTGTGAATTTCCCTAATTAAAATCGAAAAAATTTTACTATTGTGAAGATGAAGCTAAACTTATTATGGACGAATGATAATTGAATCTTAATGAAAACGCAGCATTTCATCAAAATTTATGAGATGTCGTGATAACATCGTTATAACCAAGACGTCTTTAATGCATATCTGCACTACAACACGACTCTGACTTCGCTATAGTCAAATTGTACGTAAGCGAAAGTGATTTTTGAACAAATCTATGACCTTGATCGGAACTTAAAAAGTGGATATTTCGAGAATTCGGAGTAAGGGATGTGTATCCAGAAGTGAGGCGCATAAATGAGCTTTAAAATGACTCCAGCACACAGTCGCAAACTATTGCACCAATTAATTCCTCCGCTTGTTAAAGAAAGCTGACGGTTTCTCGTCGTAATTATTTGCCATGATTTCCGGAGATAATAATTCTTCCCATGTAAACTACCAGCGGCAGCTTAGAGATGCAAAGGCAACGGGCAGGACATCTTTTAGTTTGCCGCCGTTTGCAGCAAACCATGTTTTCATTATTTTTATGTGGAATCTTGTTAATTAAATTAATTTTCGGTTGAATTTGGTAAGGACTAAAAGATATCCTCATTGAGCTGTAAAGTTGGTGGAAATTTTTCGGAAATTTCTAAAGTTGAGGAAGTTGTCAAGTTTTGATAATGACGATGATGAGCAAGCGCATTGTTTGAATGAAGCTTAACCGAAGTTTTTCCCACTAGGACTGCTTTAAGTAGCTTATCATTAACTCAAATGCACCTACGGTTTGACCTTATTCGTTCTTCGCGAATTTAATCTATTCTTTAAAATTCTGCAAATCACTTTTTGTAAATTCTCATTCCCACATTCACTTCTATGAGAGCATTTTTTCTAACCTTTTAATGCTTCTGAGTTTATTTTCTTAAATCCGTAAGGCATTGTGTGTGTCAAACGATTCTTGAGCGCTTCCATGTTGGTAGGATTTTTAATCAAGCAAAAGTTCTACTTAAATGCTGCATTTAACAAAAATTTGATTCACTCAAACCTACCTCAAAGCAAAAAGTTTAAATTCATTTACGTTAAGCTATAGAATACTCCTAAAACTTCGTTTAATTTAATGAGGTAAAGTTGGAAGAGACCTTATGCGATGACCTATTTTATGGCTTAAAGGAAAGTTTGATTTCACTTTTCTTTTTTGTTTCGGTACTTTTTCAATAGTCACCACTCAAACTTCTAAATAGAACCCACCAATTTTGATATAACTATCTCCCACTATTTACATCAAGCAATGACAACTGAGTGCTAATCGAACAATCAAACCATTGAGTTATGATTATTTTTAGACTTTGACAACTCGAAATAAGGACAGCCCATTTATCGGTGTATCTGATTATTCAGCCAATCATTTGCATCAATTTGTAGAATTTCAGATTCGAGTTAATTGGTTATTTCATCCCTAACCACACATCCCTCTCAAGAGGACAAATACACAGTACGATTTTGCCGGTTCAAAATGGCCATTTGATATGTATTTTTCTTAAGGAGGAGAAGTAGTATTGCCAATCTACTTATAATTTACCTCAACTCGCGTCTTTGCTGAGAGATTCGTATCCCGATGCTCTGAATGATAATCCTTACGAATTTACAACTTCATAACTAATGGTATGACTTTCGGATAATTTATTGAATGGAAACTCTTTGAATTACTTTTTGGCGGACTTTGGGTTCCGCATCTAATTGATCCATCAAAAACCGGGTCCTTGACACACCCATGGGAATGCGTGATTTACGATCATGAGACAACAAACCAAGATCCTGGATCAAAGTCCGGACACGGCGGGGGTATTTGATTGAAAGAATTCCAAATAGAGAGCGTCAATTTAAGCTGTAGATGATTTGAATAATTTAACTTATTTAGAGGAAGAGCTTTTTCCCATTTTGGGAAGGGGAAATTCAGGATTGCGCTTATTCTCAAACAACACTACCACCATTCTCGGTGACCATTAACCGTCACTTTAAATGGACCAAAAAATGACCCATTTATCTCACAAATGCAGTTGGTTTTTGCAAATCAGATGCTTGTAAAATCAAATGTTCGCATTGGTTTTTTCCCCAACTTTGTTCTTCTAATTCAAGGCGTGTTTGTAGTGTCTAGTGAAGCTGCACATTTTAAAACGGATCAAATTTTGTTTTCCCAAGAGTAAAATCAAAAATTTCTCAATTTAAACTTTGCTAACTTGGAAGTTCCCAAGAATCATCTAAGGAAAACTTATTTTTGGTTCTATTGGTCAAAAACCAGAAGTTTATGAAGAGAAGAATACTTATTAGAAGCAACTAGCAGAAGACTGATTGTGAAATTCGGTAGAGATTGAGAATCGAACCCTGACGTCCAGCTGAGTTTGGTGATAAGCTGTTTTTTTCAATTTTCGGCCCTTCAAGAAGCTTGAGTTGAAATCAGCAATGATTCTTAGTTCCTCATATACAGCTTTCAACATCATTTACAAAAATTATTAAAGTTCCTAGACTTAAAAAATGGGTGTCTGAAGACTTTCCAGAATTCGAATATGGCATCTGCTCCTTTTCACCTCCATGTTGTCGAATTGTTTCGGAACATTTAACGCCTAAAACTGCCCTCAGTGATTTGGGCCCTTGAACCAAACTTTAAAGAGAAAAAAGACATCATTTATCGAGTCAAAAAGGGTGATGTCTCGTCAGGAAAACTAACGGATCAACAGAGCAAGAAGGTTGAAAATTGTGTAGTAAGAAATTCCCCAACATTACTACAACTTTAGAGAGAAACAGCTTTCTCAACGTCTCAAATTTAGGCTGAAGCTGACATTTTTTCGTTTTTTCAATCGAAATAAAGATAATTTTATACAAATGGATTAAAAAGATGTTACAATAGATTAAAATGTTAATTATCGTAATTAAAAGTACAATTTTCTCACCTATTTTGTTTTTTAAATTCGAAATGAACTTAATGCATACCCTGAAAATTCACTAAAGGAATGGGCATTCTGAACCATTACACTGTAATTTAGCAAGTGCGAGGTGTGCTTTCGTGTTAAAAAACAAAAGTGATAAATCCCCTACGGGGATGTGTGAGCATTCATCATTTGAATAGGAGAACCATTATTTTGCAAAATTAAGACAAAAATTGTTAAGAATTACATTTTTAGTGCACTCAAAGCAGCTCTTCCTTAAAACGAGTCACAATTTCCCCAAAATTGACACGTTCCTGCTGTTAGTTCTTATTACACATTGAATAACCAGTAAATACACTTAGAAATGTAGTATGGGAAAATAAGAATGCAAAAGTAGATGATTTTAAATTTCCCAGATTTAAAAGATTTGATCAAATCGTTTTTTTGCTGCGACACAAAATCCGTCAAAGATGGCTTGAAGCTTTGACGCAAGTACATTTTGTTCAAACTTTGACAATTCAACTCAAACCGCTAATGTTAATTTTTGACATTCTAAATGTTCTTCAATTTTCCTAATCGTGTTTTAGCAAGTGTACTTTTTAACATGATTTTAACGTGATTTTTTCCACTAAAAATTTGCCCAATCACTGCTTGAAAAATGGGAAAACTGTCCTATCAAACGTCAGAAATTATGCATGTCATTCATGCACCAGACTCTTTTATTAAAGAAATGAAAGATCCTGGAGATATTTGGCTATGAAAAGGCTTCTAATAAAACGTGAGCCAGACAAAGGGACTTAGCATTCTGTGCTTTTTAACCAAAACTGTGGCTCCACTGGCGTCAGACTGAAATAGGGAAAAAAATTTCAAATTTTCCTATATTCCACTAATCTTTCTAACATTATGTTTTGGTACTATTACACGAAAAACAGTAGGTAGGTGATGATGTGCTTTTTAAATATGATTTTGATCAAGAGCTTAAAAAACACGATTAGATATGCAATAGTACTTTTACAGAACAATGAAAATATTGACTGTCAGTGGGCAATAAGAGAAATTGTTACTGAAGTCAAAAACTCAAGCGTTGTAAATGAAATGTATTAATGTATCAAGTCATTTATTCTAGCTTATATTTGAAATTTTGACACGAATGATGGAAATGGTATTAGCCATCTTATATATATAATTGTAAGAAAATTTAGTAGTCTGTTTAATTTATTATAAATTTAAAATATAAGTTTACCATTGCTGCAGTCTGAATATCGAACTACAGCCGATCTTTTGGCTAAAATGTACCGAAACATCGTCTCGTGGGTGGTTGTTTAAAATAAAACTTAGTTCAGCGAAAATAACTGATTGTTCCGAATTGCAACGTTCTGTTTTGGTCAAAACCAGCATGTTTTCCTCTCTTAATTAAAACTTTGTTGATTGATTTTTTTAAATGCTATTACTGAGTTTGAACAAACAAAGCATTTCATTAATAAACATTTCAAATAAATTGATTATAACATTAAAAAGTAAAGTCATTTCACTGCTTTAAAATGCTATTTAGTCTCAAAACTTTGAAGTATCTAAAGTCACTTTTGCAATCATTAAAAGACAATATTTATATAACGATACTTGAATTATTGCGATCTAAAATTAACCGCTGTTATTGGGTCAAATTTTACGGATTTTCGAAATTAAAGGGGATCTCTATTATTGAAAAAAATCATTCGAGATCTGATCTGTTTAATCCCTCAATTAACAAAGTCACTTAATCAGCTTTAAAGTCAAAAGAGATATAACTTTTTTCTGTTATTTAAATCCAATAGAATGAATCAAGAGACTGAGTATATACACGCCTAATAATCCATGTCGTGAGTGGGCTGCATTGTTTGTGCCCAACTTTCGTACGCTTTTAATGCATAAACATCCTGCAATCCAAACGGGGCGTAAACAAATGGGACACATGATGGACATTTCATCATGTGATATAATTGTGAAATTAATAAAAGCATGGCCAATTGACTAAATGGAATTCCAACTATTTTTCGATTAGAATGATAAAAGATATGTTTGTCATGCTCTGCTGAACTTTATAGTTTTCTAGCTGGACCTCTCTTTTTCTTGGAGTATAAGCTACAAAAATATGTATTTTAAAAAATCCTTTTTGCAATCCATTGAAAGAGACACACTCATCAGTTATTCGGACAGGCTTTCTGTCCAAAAACCCCACCTTGCTTGCATTCGGTTCATAGACAGTATCGCTGACGAAAGTAACATGGTCGATCCTAGAGACAGGTAGAATAAGACAGAAATAAATGTTTAAGTGATGAATGGTTTAAAGAAACGTTCTGGGCAGAAAATGAGTGTTCAATAGTGAGACGATAATATAAAAGTCCCGCAAAGTATAATAAACACTCAGTTTCAGCTCAAAAAAGAAGTTTACTTTATTAAGTAGTAAAAGACACTGAGATGATCTTTCGTTTTGGTCCCAGATGCTGTAATCAGTTAAATTGAATTTGGGATCCGGTGAATAGCGATGGGACTTGGAAGCTTCGTCTCTTCATAGAACAGAATATCATTCACTTTTTCTAAGCTCGATACCAATTGTTTTAACTTCCAAAATTGCTATCTGTATATAACACAGGAAAAATAAAAACAAATTCTTTGTATTTTCTTATTTGAAAAAATAAAAAGTAAATCGGCATAATGCTCTTCTCTAATGTTTTTTTAAATCATATTGTTAGACAATAACAATTAACATATGATTAAAAACAGTAAACTTTTTCTCACGAATACGACCAAGAAAATTTTGAAGAAATCTTATTAGCTATGTAATCTGGAAGATTCCAAGGAATTAAACAATTCTTTTTTGTTAATTGCATCAGCGTTTATTGCCTGCATTAACAAGGTTGATGACATTTATGAGTTTAGTGTTTGCATAAATTCCATCAGAGATTCGTGAAACTGGTATGAAGAATAAAGCGACAGTGAATTTTGACGCTTTGAGCAAAAAATAGCTCGTTAAATGTCTAAGTTGAATATATTTTTGGGAAATTTTTATTTAATTTACTTAGATGGGATTTTATAATGTGACATTTATTTTGTAAAAGAGTCGATTTCTAACTCAAAATTAAGGAAACCTCTTCTCCGTTCAAAAATCGAGATATCTGACTTTCGCTAGAAACTATAAAAAAAACATTATTAAGGTTGCTAGATAAAGGTTAAATTTATTGGGGAAAATATGGTATTCGAGATACAGATAGAGTAAGACCTAAATATATTGTCCTGCAAATGATCAGTGTTCAATATGAGCGTTATGATACGTAGGGTTTACTTTGGCTTGTAGCTACACTCTGGTTAGATTTATTGCATTTCCTTCTAAAAAGAACAAAGAATTTGACTTTTGATAATAAATATTTGAATTAAAAGTAGGAGCGGCAATTCTGTGGTCGCCAAATCTATAGAAAGCCTGTTTTTCATTCTATCACTACTTGTTAAACAAAAAAGTTTTCACTCCTTTCATTTCCACTTTATTTTATTAAATTTTTGCTATCATATAATGAGCTTTGGTTATGACTAATACACCATTTCACAAAATTCAGACTGTTAGAATTCAGCTAAGATTATTTTTGTCTATTTACATTGTTAAAACTTATTTTGGAGCTTATAAGAAAGAAGCTGGTAAAAACTATTGAGGTTTAATTAGTTTTGTTAATTTGAGAAAAGAGCACTATTCAGCATTTCTTTTTCGTCTAAACTATTTCTAAATTTACACACTTCGGCTTCGCGTGTCGCAGTAACTATTCTTTGTAAAATAAGTCGAAAAAATACATGTTGACTGATGCATTCTGTTTGCTACATCAACGGGGATCTACCGAAAGCTTTTTGAAATTTTTTACGACATTCTTATGCAATATGCAAAAATAAAAAGGTTTAAAAAGGTTTTTAAGAATCTTTGATTCCCTAAAGTAGCATTCATAACTCACTCGATCTTAACTAATTACATGACCTAAGGCTCTTAATACCAATGTTCGAGATCTAAAAAATTCTATATGAAATCTATTAAATTTATCTCTGAAAATTAATGGAAGTAGGATTTCATATTCTTAATATATATTCCTATTAAGGAAAATAGCCTGTCTGCATTTCTTGAATTTATGTTATTAATTTTACTAAGTGGTCAATAAAAAACCGTAATTTGCAAAATAGTTTATAATTTCAAATGTTTTATTACCATCTTTCTTTTTTTCTAAATAATCTTTAGCCCACCAAAGATCAGCAATTAATCAAATAAAATGATTTTAAAATCAACTTTCGGCGTAGCGAATTTGTGTAAAATGAAACTAGGTGCAACAAGGTGCAAGAATTCTACTTTGGTGTTTATTCAGTTATTGGATCGACGATATATGCTAATTCTATAATTAATTACTAGCTACTAATTATTATTTATATTATTTCTGCAATAACCATTCATAGACGGATGCAAGAATTAAATTTATTGAACAAAAAGATCAAATAGAAATCTCTACTTCAAGGACTGTTTCTTGCCTTTTATTAATAAATTTTTTCCAATATAATCCATCGATCCTTTATTTGAATAGTTTCTACGATGTGTACCAATCAAATATATTTAATTTGACACTTACTTTTTCAAGCAAGATCCCAAAGTGGCTTAGACATTGAAATGCTCCAAGAAAGCAAATGGCTTCTTATCAAAGGCATCGTACTGCAATCCATTCTACGCGAAAAAAAAACTACCAATTGCATCAGAAGATAGACAATCCCTGGAAATCTAGGCGAGAATGATGTACAACAAGAACAATATCTGGTAATTGACAATTGAGAAAATAAGATAGGCATTCTGTCAGTAGGAATTAACTTTAGCTTACAGTAACACGCTATCGAGGAAATTTTGCTGCACTTCCTGTTAACGAAAATTGATGGTTTATTGCTGCAAACAGTTGCCGTAATAACCCCAGATAATGACTTCACATTGGAAGTGCAAGTGACAGTTTTGAAGATGCAAAAGACCATAAAAGTAAGCCCTTCCATTTGGCTTAACTTGCTGCCACCAATTTTTTTGTCCATTTATCGATTAAAGATTAGTTTGAATAAACCGAAAATTTTAAATTGGTAAAGTGCTCATAGATTCAATGCTTTGTATTGCCTCAAACGAAAAAAAGGAATCTTAAATTTCTAAAACAATATATCTGAGAAAACTGATTAAAATCATTTCCATTCTATTTAATTCATTTGCTAAAGGCCAAAATCACTCGATATTTTGCCTTTTTATATAATTTATATATTTTTCAATATAAAAGCGATCTCATAGGTTTCTTGCTTTCCAAATTTCGTTCCATTTCGTCCAGAAATTTTTCAACTTGGGTATTGACTTTTGGATTCACTACATTTAGGAATTGAAATTGCTGGAGAATACAACGCAGATCACTTTTCTCCCTTAAAAATGTGAAATATTAACTCGAATCCCCTAACTTTTATCGTAGCTCATGACGTAATTAAGCTGGTAAAATTCAGTTTCACTTTAATCAATTTAATTAATTAAATCGATACATTAAGTCAGGATCTTATTTTCTGAAAGTCGTTCTATTTTGAACAAGGTTTATCGAAGGGTCATCCCGTGAAATTGAAATCAGTAGTGGGCCGTGAGGATTTGTGATGCTCTTTTTTTGCTGTAAATTCTCAGTATTTCGGGAAATTTGACATCACCAAGTAATAAGTGTTGAGGGGATTCCGAATATTTTACTAAAGCGATATTTACCTTTTTCAAAGTCAGTAACATTTTGAGGCTCTAAGACTGAAATATCTTAATTCTTTACTACTTATTTGTCAATGTATTTATTTGTCATTCTTGGGAAAGTTAAATAAGAGCAGGTTTTAGTAAAAATAACAGTAACTAGAAGCGTGTATTACAGTCACAATACGCTTAAACAACACTCTTCTGTTAAAAATATGAACTTTCAAGGTTGGTAGATTTTTCTGCAGAATAACTGAGAAGAAGAAACAAATGAACAGGAAAGTTCCCATTACAATACAAGCAGGAGTGGACAAAGGTTGAATGCTAGCTGTCCTCGTTTTCACAATAACTGACATGCCTGAATATCAAAAAAGATACTAATTTCACAATAAATTATCAAAAAATCTACTCAGGTATTGTTTGTATTCTCTATTTATGACCGATTGTGCATTTCTCAGGCGAATGGCAGAAAATTGTTTGTCTAAAATGGCAGAAAATGAAACAGACTAAAAATTGTATTTGACAGAAATAAGACTTGAATAAATATCATAATATGGAGTTCGGAATTGTTGATTATAAATGAAGAAACCACAATAATAAACATAATTTAAAATCTCAATTCAATCAGAAAATTTTAACATCTTTTAGTTTATTTGCTATCATAAGATGATTTTTCGGACGTTGTATTTGGGACAAAACTCACCGTGAAAGTAACTAATAATAAGAACCCGGATGAAAATTTAAAGTTAACACCATAGTTCACAAAATAAAAACGAAAATACCCGCTGCTTTCTATGATAGAAGCGTGATCATCATATAGGCTACATTAAGAAAAATATCTTTTTTATAGTCGAAGTAGCCAGTATTGTTAATCATTTGTTAACTAGATATTTGTTATTTGCACCCTTTCAATAATAAACGAAGCCCAAGTATTTGTGCTTAACGGAAAAGATATTTCTTTACTGCTCAAATCAGAATTTTGTTAGCGGCCGATAAAATCTATTAAATATTAGACCATCAATTTAAAAAATATTGCAAGTTTCAAAAAAGCGTTTGTGAGACTACAAAGGGAAAAATCGTAGCTGATTTGTCTCCTAAGAAATATTCGAAATATTTTAATGTTTACTTGATAATTAGCAATGAACTGCTTCGTAGAGAATTTCAGAATATGTATAACCCGTCGTAATTTCCAAGGAAATATTTAGGTCCTAAAACAATTATTGAATAAAGAAATTGATTTTTGGAAAGTTAAAAATCAATTTCTACTGAATATGGCACAAATTCAAGTGCTGTGCGACTGAAGAGTGGAAACATTTTAAAATTCCAGAAATATCAAATAAATACCTTTAATTGTGTATGTGAAGCCCTTGTATTTACGTTCCAAATGAGGATTCAATATTATGGTGCTGCTAAATAATATGCCAATCTAATCATTAGACAAAATTTTGCTGATTTTCACTTCTAAAATCAAACTTTGAAAACATTCCGGGAAATTAATTCTTATTTCTATGTAATTGGTAATAAGGTCCTTATTTGGCTATTCAGCATATTTGTAAATGGTTACCTCGTAATAAAGATTGCCAACTTGTTGGGTTATTTATTTAAAATTTCAATGCAAATAAACCAATTTTAAGAACGGTCTCCTTGAACTTCAAATAATTGCTCTCTTCGGGATTGTAACTGTAGGTTGATGCAGTCCCATACTAAAATAGCTTTCAAATTCGTTTAATTTTTCCCTCAATGCTTAAAATGTTTCTTTTAAATATAGTCGAATGAAAATTTGCTTTCCCGATGATAACCGGTCTCACCATTGCTTAGCACCGTGTATTTTATCGATAAATAAAGAATCTTTGTGGCATTATACTTGCCAACTATTCAAAAAATGGTTGACATTTTCCTCAAAAATCATAAAGCATTTCTATTAGGTATTTCAGGTACAGGAAAAGGAACACAAGGATTCTGTATGAGGGAAAAGGAGAATGATTATGACTGCTTGTCATTGCATCCAATCACGACCATGCATACAAATGCATATATTAGGGGAAAATATTAAGTCCCATATTTGTCTTTTTGTACAAATCAGAAGTCTCAGTTTCTACTCAATCTACTCCGCCTTTTGCTGTGTAGATGAAGATGCTGATGCTGATGATGATGTTGGATATGCGGATGCCTTCGGGGGTATTTCAGAGGCTTTTGGCTGCGATTTTGTAACTACTGGGACCTGAATCTGTTCCACCTTGTTGGAATCGTCGCTCTCTTCATCATCATCATCATCCTCAGCTCCTGGAATGGACACACGATGTCCGAGGACGGCTTTAATGTCGAGTCCTTCCGGCTTAGCTACCTCTTTGCGCTTTCGCTCGAAGGCTTTTCGTTTGGCTATTTCTTCTTCCGATAACTCTGTGCTATCACCGTCGTCAGCAGCGATTGGTATAATCTGCAGCAAAAGGCAGAATATTTTTTTTGGTTAGTGCTTCACAGCTGGATATAATTCTCTACCTAGAGTTACTCCCACCATTTCCTATTCGAATCCTCCAGGTCCCTAGTGAAGATGTCACAAACTCATTATCATTTCTGTGATTCCAGGTGTAATAGAGCTTTCGTCTCCCTGTTTCGAGAACCAAAATAGGAATTTCTTTAAGCCAGCTTAAATAGTTGGCTGCGTGATGATTACTGAAATTATTACAAAACAGCAAAAATTAGTCAAAAACGCAACTCAATATATTTATGGGAAATATAGTTTGGACAATCTATATTACCTTAAAAGAATATGAGATTCTGAAAGTTGTTCTTACCATACTTGTACAGCTTTTTGTAAAATAACTTTTTTCCAATTTGCTTAATAATTTTTTAAAGACAACGATCTTTTACGCAAATTAAAATAAATTGGTTTCTCGTTAGTTATAATGACTTAAAATCTGGAAGAATATAAAGTAAGCCTATTTATCAAAGTTTTATTTGAATTTAATATAGTCATGAATTTTCTCTTAATCATTAAAAATCATTGTTGCCTTAATGTTTCGATTTTTGGGTGATTCCAAGGAAGACTGTATAAGTCGTTTTTTCATAGCGAAAAACTACTACACTAAAAATTTATGTTGGTCGTAGGACGCCTAATGAATTTTTAATTTGAAATTCTAACAGGAGTAAGCCCTTTGCTTTTTTTCTATTTGAGAAGAAATGCAATATGAATTCTTTAAAAAAACATTGGTTTGCATTATATGTTAAACATGAACAAGCTCTGTAGTTATCGACTTATAAAATCAGAGTACCACTACAGTATTGAAGCTACTTCATCATTGCGGAGTCTCAACATTCTGAAAGAAGAAACAAAGTTGATTCAAAATAAATAAACGAATTTTTTACATTCGTCTCCTTAAATTTAAGCTTTATATTTGCTATTCCAGTAAATGAAATAGCGTACATTATTAAACGTTTCATCTGTAAGACCGAGAAATTGTATAATTTTTTAACGAAACTGGGTAATATTTGGCTAAAATATTTCTGGATTCATTTTCAGTAAGATAAAATTCAACGTTGACGAATTTTATAAGGAATCGCAAGTCTAAAAATTTTAGAAGTGCAAAAGCACTAGTGAAGCTAATATTTTGTACATTGCAAATTTGTAAATTTCCACAGATCGAAAGCATCTTTTATTTTCATAAAAGACGCGTTATTTGTATGCCTTCTGGCAAAAAAAATATACTATTCAGTTATTTTAATTCTATACTCAATGTTAAGATGACTAGTATTTTTTTGCATTTTTAGGGAAGATAAACAGACGTTTCTAAAAGGGAAACAAATTGATAAACTACTTTAAATTTCCATCGAGTAAATATTTAGCTTAGTTGCATAAAATTTATCAGTTTTAGACTTCGTAATTCAGCTCCAATAATCACGCTTGCAGATGCTTTAATAGCACCACTGTTTCACTTTGAGTCCATCATCTAAAATCATTGGTTAAATTAATGCCAATGAACAGTTATTTTTTCTGCTAACTGTATAATCAGAGCTGTGGCTTCGGATTGTCAAATCAATTTTGAGCCAAAATCCATTTCTGTTTGCACCAAATAATGCCCAAATTTAAATTATTTCCCTTAAGATTAGCCTACAGCATTAATTTCTGATATAATCTTTCGACTCCCATAAGATCAAGTCGTAAATTTTTAACAGCTAGCGCAAAATTTTTTTATGGAATGGCGGCATGACAGACACGCGAAAAATATCCTCCGCACACTCGTTGTCTCATCCATTTCCGTGGAGAAAAGCAAAGCTCAAAATAAGCATGATCTATTGCTCAACGGTCCCTGGCAAAGAGGTTTGCGTTTTTGCCTCTGGTAGACAGTGAGACTTCTTCCTCCTTTTGCCAACTAGTCTTATTTTAAACCTTAAAAAATTACTTAAGTGTAAAACATAATTTGGTTTAGGGTTTCAGCCAAAAATTTATCTGGATTTTTGAAACTAAAAGTAGTAGAGAAACATTATCCACTGAAAATATACACGTTCATATATGAAACGAAATGAATATATTTGCCATCTATTAAAAAATAAATCTGTAAAGTAGATAAGAAATATCTGTTGTTAGAGCACAATTTTATATCTTCCTTTCTCATATTTTTTTATATAAATTACAATCAAGAATGTGTTTAATGTTTCACGAAGCTCAAAAATTAAACAGGAATTGTTTATTCCTCCTTACTTCTTTTGTAAAATAAATAGACTTCTTGAAAATGAAAATATGCACAAAACTGTTTCACTATTGCCATTGATGTTGACACTTTTTTTTACTTAGTTAAATATAGAGCCAGGTTTAGAAGTGATATGCAAAGGATATACGTAGGTTTGCAAGAGAGCTGAAAAATTCATTTTCAATTTAGAAATAGCTTTTAAAATACAAAGTGAACATATGGATATAATATAAATTTTGTAGGATATACGCTATCTAAGGTGAGTCGACTAGTAGTACAGAAGTACAACGCGTCATACCTATTTTAGAGTCAATAACAATAGTAAAATGAATTATACTAGAAAATAATCAGAAAATCTTAAGCATAATTTTCTGGAATTACAACAAAATACAAAAGCGAAAGAGCATACCGATTCAGTAAACTAATCTAAGCCTGGGTCATGCCCACTTGTTTCTCTAACCACACACGTTTCTGGCTAGCATTCTGCTCTCGTTCGGTCGTCTCAACTTCCATCACGCCATACCGCCGTTGCAGATAAGGAGGTACGTATCATTCCTAAATACCACTGAAACTAAACCTCCCAAATCATTATATTGCTGAAAATCTCATTTGATGTTTCTAAGAAAATCTATTTTTTTAGCCAAGGCAAGGACTAAAATCCAAGGCAACCCAGTGCAAACCCTGTACTCACTAATTGTGAGAAAGCATGATATATTGTTATGAAATATAAGGCTTTGTTTTATACCTTTTGATTTTAACTTATATTGCTCGTGATTTCTTGATATTTTTTAATATATTTCAAAGCAAAGTTTGTATTTACGCCAAACAGTGATGCAGGTGTCCGGTTTTAATCTCAATTTTGAAATATCGACTGCGTGACTCAAGTAGTTATTTTGATCACAGTCCAAAGTTCTCTAAGTTGTTTGATTAAAGCAGTTTTTTTCTGTTCTACTTTGTGTGTAGCTTGAGGCCTCATGTGATCGCTCAGAATGCAAATTCATGCCAGTTCATTTAGGTTTGGAGTTCAAATTTAATTTGTGCTTTGGCTTCCTTCAGGCTATGGAGAAGAAAACAAAGGAGAAGAGATGACATTATTTTCGTAAAAGACGCTTTTAAAAGAAATTTTAAAACCAAAAAATAAATAATCGCTGACTAATTTTAACATGAATTTCTTAGAGTCATCTTATTACACCAGTTTAACACGTTTTCGCAATTGAAACAAGTACAGTTTGATCATGTTACAAAGCCAAAAATCCCTTTTGACAAATTTTGCAACAAGAGATGTGGTTTTGGCTCGGTCTTGAAATTCCTGGCTTTAAAAAGTCCAGTTTCCACTGTTTGTTGGTTTGATAAACAGATTCAGTGTGGGTTTGATGTAAATTTAGGCCTGACCGGTTTGGAACCCAGGAAGTTTACAAGTTGAAGTAATATTTTTTTCAAATCAGCGATACAGTCTCCATGGTCGTTGACAAAATATAGCAATTTTTATGAAAAGAATATTTTAAAAAGGAATAAAATGCCTGGTGTCATGGTTGAGTAATTAGTCTATAAACATCAGACGCACCTTCTATTTCCTTGTGTGAAATATTTATTATAACAGTCAAGATAAATTAAAAATTACTTGTTTTTCCTTTCATCTACTTTCTTCGACGTAAGTTTTATATGATTTGTAGACAATTAATTAAGGGATAATCATAATTTAACTTACCTACGCATGATAAACTTTATCAGCATCAGATGTAGTGAGTTTCTAGAGAATACTGGTTTAATTTTCCGTCAAAATATATATAAGTTTTTTTGAATAGCCATTTAAAAGTGACTGTGGCGTGTTTTTACGAAATAATAATCGCTAAGTCTGCGTAGAGATATTCAATTAAAAGGGATCGTATATAATCTATGTGATTGCTTCCTAAATTCCAAGACCATTTTAAATTTTACCAATCATAACTTATTGAAACTTATATTCTTTCCCCATTAGTTCCATAGTTCATGTATTATTTTGTCTGTCAATGAGGAAAGCAGTGAATTTATAGAGCGATGCAAAAGTTCTAAGAGAACATTTTCATGTATTTCGTATTTCAAATATAACTGTCGGCCAGTTTTCTTAAATTTTTAAAATTTCCAGGATTTAGTTGAAAATATATTTTTCCATTAATAACTTAGTTAAATTTAATTCGAGGTCAACTCAAAACTTGGAAAAGTGTCGTAATTTCGAACATGTTTTTTTTCTAGTAAACTTTGGGATTGTAGTGATTAATTAGAGTAGAATTTTACTACTTGATAGTGTCCATTTAGCATTTTTTGATTATGTTTTAACTTAACTCGATCCGTTTCCTTACAACTTTAGCAAACGTGTCATCATCACGCAAAAAAACGCATTATTGGTTCATTTCCGTTTGTGGTTATATTAAATTGTTTTGCCTAAAATAATTTTTCCAATTAATTGGACATTTAAAAACAACTCGTTTATTCGCTTTTGTCTGTCAAAATACCCCAATGTATTTTGAGGTGTAAGATAGAGAGTTTTAGTGGGTTTTTTTGATGTTATTTTGCACTGGCATTTTCGTGCTACTCGTGACTTATAAATTGAACCCCGACGATAGAGAGGAACTAATTTTCTTTCTGTCGACTTACTTGTTCCAAGACGGGAGGCGCGATTACCGGTTGGCCGGCCATTTCCGTGACAAATTGCTGCAGAACACCGTCGTCCTTGAAGCTCGCTCGTTTCACGTAGAGGTTGTACGAACCCAGATTCACTGAAATCATTGAAAATCCATTTGAAACTCTCTTTCTCAAAATAGTAGCCGCTGTAGCACTTTAAAACTTGCCAAAAGTAGACAATTACCGACTGGTTTTGGCCTCGCTGTTAGCAAAAATGTATTACTTTAAACAAAGGATTTATTTCATAATTTCAAGAGTCAAATGTTTTACAATAAGGTTCCTTTTGCTATAAACAGATGTTCCATTGTTTAGAGCAGTCAATTAGCCCGTAATTGTCATTGTTGCTGGAATATTTATCTTCGTATTTAGCAAAGTTTGAGGATAGACAAAAAATTCCTTCCATACCAACAAAAAAAATGTATGGAAAAATCTTTGCCGCCGTCAAAGTTGCATGTATTTTAGAAGTCTTTTTGAAACGCATGCAAAGTAGCCGACTTATTTGGCTTCAAGATCAAAGATGCCGGGGTTTGGCAAATTCAGGGTTTGCGGATGCATCCATTATTCACTTTAACTTGCTGAATTTTAATGAAATTGCCCTCTTATGATCTGTGTGGTTTTGGTACTGTAATAAAATCAAAAGTCTCAAATAATTCATCTGTTTTGAAGGTATATTAAACTTTTATTTCCTTCTAAGGTCTGGATGTCTTCGGTAGTTTAATCCTCTTGTAAAATTGTAATGTTTCAATTTCACCAATCTAAATTGGCTATCTTATTTCATAACCGCATTTTTGTTCATTTATAAAGTATATTTAAAAATGTTATGAAATGTTATGACCAACTCTCGATCAAGGATTCTTTTACACAGCCATCTCAGAGATTTAACTTCCATAGACTTAGTAAACACTCGACGACTATTCCAAGTGTTCCAGCTCAACTAGTGAAACGGAAGTATTTCTCACCGCGTCATTTTTTAATTCACACGGGTTGGGCGAAACCCCGACCTGTTTATTCAGCTTCAAATGTAAATTGTCTGCATTTTACGGTCCTCAGAAGTCATTGTAATTCACTCATTACTTTAGTGAATAATACGAATCAAACTTTCCTCTGCCAAGCTTGCAACAAATGTGGTAAGGGAAGTTGCAGCTTCTTTCGCTCTCTTTTTAATCCTCGATTAGAAAAGGAATCTCTTCCTCTAGTAGCCACCATCAGAGCCAACAGGGAATATCAAATGCATCTATTTTTAATGCCAAATACAAATGCGAGAGGTAGTGGGTTGAATAGATATGATCAGCACTGAGCACTTCTCACTCAACCTGCTAAATATTATCAGTCAGATGACAGCAAAAGAGTTATATCTCACAGTGTATGACATATCTTTTCAACATTTCGAGTAAATTTAGTAAAAGGATATTTAAATGGTTGGTTTCGACACTCTCTATGCAGCAGAGGTAAAAGTTAGTCTCTCAAGGCTTGCAATGCCATTGAAATGCACACATCCGCCTAACGAATAGGTCCCTCTACTCTTCGGAGGTGGTTTTTTCTTGTGCCGCAGTAAGAAAACCGCATCATTTACATAACGCAGAGTTTATTTACATCTTCGGGCCACAGGTGCCTGTGTATTTTTTAAAGCTAACAAACTTTAGTTCACAGTACTAGTTAAAGATTACTTATTTACCTCTTTTATTGTTGTATAAATCCCCAAAAATGCGATTTTAAATTCACTCACAGGCTCTGAAAAGTGATCTCTGTAATCTAAGAAGCTGTTCTTAGCCCTGCACGAATAATGACAGGACCTCAACCAGCACTTGCGTCAAGTAATTTTAATTTTTTTTCCGAAATGGCTAAACGCTGACAAGAAAAGCCGCAAGTCGACTGCCTTTTCCGCTTACTTTCAGCTCCTCTAACAAGGGCTTCCGGTGCAAGTCCTTAGCAAAGTTTCCTAATTCACCCTTTTGTAGACACGCCAATGCCTATTTCAACTTCAGTAAATAAATGCAGGGGCAGCATTTTGCTAAAAAGTTGTTTTTTTTGTAGTTTAAGACAGGACAGGTACACGCCCTTTGCATGGATGAATCAATGGCCGAAATTCAGAATGGAAGTGGCGAACAAAAGCGTAGTTAGCAGCGAAAAATTCCAGTGCAAGAAACACTCCGTGTTTGTGTTAATGGAAAATGTGTCTAACAAATCATAGTTGGTTTGACCATGTAATTAAATATTTTAGGTGGCTCAAATTAAAAGTGATTAAAACTTTTTTTTGCCGTTTTTAATCCCTTAATGTCTGGTCAGATTTTAAGCGGCGCATATGTTTTTAATCACAAATCCCATCCCTTTAAGCCTTCTAATTTTTAATATCCTTTAAAGACGAAATCTCTCTTTTAACTGCAAATCATCATGAAATCCGTTGGTTAATT
The DNA here is from genome assembly GCA_030710315.1 of Anomotaenia brevis. Classification (NCBI taxonomy): domain Eukaryota; kingdom Metazoa; phylum Platyhelminthes; class Cestoda; order Cyclophyllidea; family Dilepididae; genus Anomotaenia; species Anomotaenia brevis. Next base: position 174,752 of record JAUOZQ010000111.1, read on the forward strand.
TTATTTTCCAAGTTAAACTTACAGCTTGTTTACTTTTAATTAAGCTGACTGTTTAATTCCATTTAAACACTTGCTCCATAGCTTTGCTTGATTATTTAATTTTAACGAATTCGCCTATTTATTTTGACACGAATGATTTCTTGTTGAAACAAATGAAAGAATACACAACTGGTATTTCTATTATAAGCCATAAGTGTTAATAAAGCGTTGTATAAGTCATCAATTTATTTTGCAGTTTATCGAAAATGACAATCTATAGCACTTAATTTATTTTTGGACTTTCTTCAAAATTTTAATTTATGAAGCAAAAGAGGACGCATTGAACAAGAAATTTCGAAGAATTTTGAATAGATACTGTGGATTCGCATGACTTTATTGGAACTAAGAAGGTCATCGAAGGCTATTTTAATTTACTTCATGATCTCTAACAATAAATATTCGTTAAATACAAAGTGTAAAATCGAAAAACTGCCAACTGAGCACCACTCCATTTTCATATACACTACGGTTTTGTTGAGCACATTTAGTAGGCTAACCTCTGAGATATTGCCGAGGGTGGAATCATGAAACAGGATTTACTTTGCAATTCGGGAAAAAATTGGACACAACTGCCACTATTCTTGAGATCTCTGTGTTGACGCACGTGAATATGCGTGATTCGGAAAAAAATTCCTACCCTTGCCCTTCACTTCCTGACTGGAGCAGAAGACAATCTTAACAAAAACAAGAAAGAAAAATTGGCAAATAGAAAAATTCGACAGCCGAAGCGCTAGTACTTGTCTACTTGCAACTAAGCCTGGCTACGTTTGGAACGGAAATTTGTTTATGAGTAAATGTTTGGGTCTGTGGCAGTCTCAAAGGCCAGACCGACTTTTTTGTTTGCATCAAACGCCTCGTCAAAAACACAGTCCCGGAGAAATCATATTCGAAATTATCAGACAAGTTGCCATCTATCATCAGAATGGCCAATATTTAAACATCGCAATTTTCTAAACACAGAAACGAGAGTATCTGAAAAACCAAAACGTGCTCCTCGTAGGAAAAAATAGTCTTTTGTGACAATAAAGGGGTAGAAATAAATTATTGTTTTGTGAGAGCAGTAAATTTTTCTAAAGATTGTAATGGCTTAAAATCAAAAATAGGCATTTAAAATTTTAAATGCTCAGAGCCTTAAACATATCTACAGGAAATTTAATCCGATAAAAACAATATCACTGCATTTACTAGTGTAGTAATTTCGTATAAAGGTTTAGCCGAACAGCATTAAGTTTTAAAAAATTCGATGAGTAATTAACAGGTGAAATTGTAATTTTCATCAAAGACAAACACATGTACATCAGTAATAACGAGTTACTATGCAAGATACAAATTATAAATAGCTCATTAAAGAATAGACGGTTTAGAAAACTTACTATTTATCTCATGTTTTGGTTTCAGAATGCCTTTAGTGCACTGGGATGAGCTTTCCGACTCTGAAGTCATCATGCAACAAGTTGGTACACCTCAACCTGCTTGCGACGAATTGAAATATGTAACTCTACCATAGGTCATGTGTTTGACTAATTAAAACAAAAAAAGCGTACCACAAATTAAAAAAGGTATTGAAAATCTGAACCAAAACCTTAAAAATTAATGTATTTTTTAGAATAATGAATAATTATCGGTCAAAATCTATAGTGAAGAACCATGAGTAATGATTTACAAATTTTAATAACGGTCTTCTTAATAAGCATGCGATTTAAACTTCGGTAACAAAAAAAATTGAATTTCATTGATTCACAATTCTAAAATTACATTCCTAGGTAGGCAGTCATTTTCTGACCTGAATTCAATGAAGAAGCTCAACAGTTGCACATGATTCAGATTCCGTTCGTTATCCGACGTTTGCTACTATCCTTGAATAAATATTCCATGCGTTTTTAACTAAAGAGGTAATGAACGCAAATTTATTAACGACACCATACTCTTCTGATCGACAATGGCACCGAGCAAATAGTAAACTATTCCGCTATGGGACTTTTCACTTGAACGATGATATAATTAGGCTGCAAACAGTGAATTACTCGCAAAATAACATTTTCTGATTTTAATCACGGTACGAAGACAATTGGCTTGGATTTTTAATGCGATCTTCAAACGTAGCAATTCTTAGTGGGACAAAATCATTGGGACAAAATCAAGTCAAAGCTGTTATTTTCTTGCAAAATATGAAGACTACAAATGAGGCTGGGTTACCAATTAGCTGCCAAAATATATGTTGAAATAACCATTAGTGTCATATTGCAAAATTATAAAAGGATATTAAAATTGTACAGAAATTATATTTTAATGCATTTTTAAAGTGCAGAAATGCATAAAATGACAGTTTTGTTTCTTAAGTTATTAACCTTGGGATGTGTTTTACATGGTAGTACTAAGACCGCATAAGTCGAAGGCTCGTTGTATGTGATTTCGCGGGATATTGTGAGTAGAGAATCACAAATCACCTCCTGTAACGCTTGTTCCTAGTTTGCATATTTTTATAAGTATTATTATTATTCGTTTGTTTTCATTACTATTTGTTTCTGATTGACATTATATATATTGGCAATACCTTAGATTTAAATGCAAGGTCTCCGGTGTAAGGAGTATTTATGGCTTTAGTTTATGCAAATATTCGATTAGGTATATTTTTGATATGTAAACATATTCAGTATGGATAAATAACGATTTGTCATGATAATGTGTTTGATTGAGTATTGTGGTTGATTATATGCACCCTTTTGACTAACGAGATTTTTGTGTTTTAAATTCTTTCATTTTGACGTTTTTTTCTTTATAGCTGCAGTGCCGCAAAAGGGTACTCCATCGGATTCAGCGTAAGCTATAATGGTATTAACCCACTATTTTTATTGCTTTCTCTTTCATTGTTCAATTTTTGGATTTTGCATTCTTCGCATCCAGGAACTTTTTGACTTTTACTGGAAATTGCAGAATAGTTCATGAATTTTTGTAGCATGATCGTTCCATCCTTTTATCCATCAAGGTTCTTCACTCATTTGCAATGGAGTTACTAATTTCTACTCCTGTTTTGGTGTTATGCAATTATATTGCCACGGATTTCTAATCTGTCTTAATTTCCATTTTCTAGTCTCAAAGTCCAGCTAGCGTAACCTGTTTTCACTGTATTTCGCCTCAATTTAAGGCTAAATGTGTGTTGAAGTTCTTTAGGCCTCGATGTCTGTCAGACCGATTAAATATTTTTCATCCAACGAATACTGATTGGAAACCCTTTGCGGATTAATTAGTGCAACCTACCACACAATTTGCACCATTTTAAATCGTCGATAATTGTAAGGACATTTGCAAATACTTTTTTTCAGTTAGTGGCCATTCCAAGTGAGCAGTCGGCTTAGAGTCGCCTTCCTATTGGCCGGATTTCAGCGTGACTCATGCCGACCGAATGCGTTTAAACGTTGTTTTGCAGTTTCGAAAAAGTCATTCAATCTCTATCACGCTGTCCCGGTTAACTTTATCGATTGCATTGATTTTCGCCGCTCAGCGAATTTGTTTCAAAAAATCGATAGCTCCTTCAAATCCTGTGAACTATCTCAAGATTCGGTCGATTGCATTGTGATCGATTTTCCAATGCTTTTTGGTAGGGCGTTTCGCGTATAACTCAGTAGCTCTGCGTTAGTGTGTGGTTTTTGTTTAGCACAGTGGCCTTAGCCATCTCTAGCAGTATCGATTGGTTTTGAGAACCAGCGAAAAGCTCACTTAATAGTTGGAGCGAAGCCGCGAGAATTCTGCAAACGCTGCGAGAGGTTACTTTATTTAAGTCTCCACCGGCTTGCATGTTTAATCAATGATCAATAATGATGATGTCTTGCGCGCACGCCTGTGTGGGCAGCACCGCCGCACCTAGGCTAGCGCGCGCATACTTTCGCCTCCATCGTGCTTTGGTGCGTGCGTATACGCCTCTCTCTGAACACGTGCGCGAGTATTGGCTAGCAGCTTCTAATCGACGTCGTCAGCAGCGATCGATAATTTACACGCGAAGCACCACGTGCGCACCAGCTGGCGAATGGGCGCCCGAGCCTGAAAATCAATGCCTGTGCGTATTTCACGCCTATGCTTGGTATGCTGCTGATGATGAAACAAAACCTACTTCACCTTCAGTGGTGCGGGGGTGTGTGCGGCCTCGTTGATTGGCTGATTGTTCCTGCATTGATTGCTAGCTATTCTTGTTGTAGTGCGCGCCCTTATGTGATTCTAATTTGTGCGAGTGCGATGGTTGTACGATGGGCTGGCATGCACGCGCTTAAAGAACACATCTTGGCAGCTCTCTCTGTGCCTTATTGATTTCTTCACCCACTCACAGTACCCTTGTTTTCATGCGTGCGTGCTAACAACACCCAGCTTGTGAGACCGATTTGAGAAATTGTGGAGTAAAAATCGTTTCCACCTAAATGATTGCGATCGGGAATTCAAATTTAGTTTCACCCGAAGCTATCGAAAGTCAGCCGATAAAATAATCAATAAATAAATCTGCTCTCCTTTTGGGCTAGCAAATTACTGCCATTGGGAGGCTTTTGGTGGGGGTTTGGCGTAAAAACCTTAATTTATCAATCAGATAAAAATAAACCACTTTCATATTTTCTAATCGTTAAATTTCAAATTCGGATTCGATTCTGAAGACCTAATTTCCTACCTGCTCGTGTGTCTTACTTATTTCTTTTAAGTAACAAGCTTGTCAGTCTCCTGCTGGTAGCAGTATTTCCACCTTAGGACGACTTAATTATTTCCCTACTGGGGAAGTGGAACTAAGTATGCATTTTCGCTGTGTAAAAGCGCAACCAAGTCGACGTAAATCGATCAAATCGGCGCTGACCAATGAGCTTTCAGTCTGGTTCTGCGTCATGCGTACAATCGATGTGTGACCTTGTTTTCGATTGCTGATTGGTGGAGACAGCGAGGCGGCAATGCTTGGCCTGATTTGCAGTGAAGTCCTCTCATGATTTCACACACAATTCGACCGCCTTATCGATCAGACCAGCCGGTCTGGACTGAGGTCACTGATTTTTAATCCTCTCTCTCTCTCGAAACCCATTGGGTGGATTTGGATTTTTATCTTGACAGCTTGTCAATATGGCTGTGAGTCGTTGGATTCTGCATATTTGTTTAGGTTTTTAATTGGTGGTGTTTTCGGGTTTTGTTTAGGTTCAAGTCAGAAAAAATCGTTTTGGTTTTCATCGACTTCCGCCTAATAAATTTGTCCATCCTAGATAATCCTTCAACGGTTTTTTGCCTTTCTGGAAGTGATATTTTTAAAGAATCCCACAAATCCCCCTATATATTTGCTCTTAAATTGAAGAGAAAAAGCTGTTGGGTAACGGTATTCGAAAGCAGTTTTCAGTCCTACCACCTATCAAATTAAGTTATTGATTTGAAATCTCCTAATTTGGGTCTTTTAAAAATGCACCTTTTAAAGGGACATTCTTTAATGCTATTCGGTAATGTGGTTGGGTCTAGAGCACTGTTTGATAAAAGGTCCGTTTGAGAAAACCTCTCCGAAGGAGTTTTGTTCACTTCAACTGTCAGAGTTTTGTACGTTGTCGAGTCGCTCTTCGTGTTGGTGTCCATTCGGTCATCTTTCAATCGACTGTCAAGTCCTAGTCGCTTCTGGTTCTTATAATTTGTGCGAACTTCCAAATTTGCGCCTTTTGAAAGGAACTGCCTTATTATTGCCTGAAGATGTAGTCCAACTGACCGAGGTTTCGTATGGAGAAACCTCCTCGGTTCAATGACCTTTCCACATCAACCATCGCCGAATTGGTATTGATTCGGTCTTTCTCCAGCTATTTTTTTCCTAATCGACTAAAGTCCTCAGTTTCCTAAAAGTTCTCCCTGAAGAACCCTCGTCCCTATGAAAGAAAACAGTTATTGTTGTCTACTAATATAGGCCGATCCAGCGAATTAACTAATCTCCCGAATGAGGAAACGACTGTTTTTTTTTCCACGTCAACTGCAAAGGATTTCCGTCCCTCAATGGCTTGTGGAATTTGTGCTAATGAAGCCATCGTCGAATTATTTATTTTGTCCGTATCGGTAGTCTATAATATTGCTCAAAATGTTCCATCCAAAGCTTTCTCGATTCTCTGGTTTCAAGAAATTATCCTGTAAGTGGTTGTTGTCGACTGTATATCGTCGATCAATGATCAAGTTTTTATTTATCCACAGTCTTCAAGGTTCCTCTGTATTTGCCATCTCTTCATCGACTTTGAAATCCTATGTTTCGTGTTATTGTTTATTTTCATTTTTGAAACATTCCATTTTATTTAATAGGCAAAAAACCCATTAATGATTTGAATACCCATATTGTGGAATCGTGAATCTTTCCAATTTAACATCGGTTCCTCAACGAACTTCGAGATCTAGGTTGTTATTTCCATATATTTTTTTAATTTTCCGTCTGTTTATCAACTAATCGATCCCTGGCTTCTTTGTTTCCCTGCTTTAAACAAATTCCCCTTTCAAGGTCATTGAAGACTCTTCTTCGCTTTAAAGGTAAAAACATTGTGTACCGTCTACTAAGGTAATCAAGTTGACTAATTAATCAATTCTTTGAATCCTCAGGCTTATTAATCATGTTTATTGATTAAGCTCCTCCCAATCGTGGATCTACTCGATTCCACTTCTGGACCTCAACAGTCTAGGAAACTTAAGACAATGAAGCCCTTGCCTAAGTATCATGTTACTATGGGCTTGGTCCACAGTCGTCAATATTTCCCCTAACTTTTCACCCATTCCTCGACAATGAGGTCCTGGGCCCTGAGCAATTGTTGATTTTCAGGAAAAACTTCTTTAATATTGTCAGATCTGGAGAATCGATAAGTCGCTTCGACGGCTTCGGCATCTAGGATAATTCTGAAGTTGGTATCGGTCAAGTCCAGCGGATTAGTAAACTAAGGTTTCGTGAGACAAACCGTTTTTTTTTCATGTCAATTGTCAAAACTGTCCGTTCCCTATTGGGCGGTTGTCGACTTGTTCAGTTTAGGAGTTCTCTAAATGCTCCACATTCTAGTCCACCATGAGGTCCTATTGCATTTTGAAGTTACCTTTGTACGCATTTAAAGAACTTTCCCTGAAAAGTGTTTCGTCTAATGCAAACAGATCTTGTGGACTAATCGATCAAACCTCTAGATGAGGAAAAGAAACCCTTCCAAAACCGTTTTTTATTTCAACCGTCAACATTCTCCATCCCTGACTGAACCTCAGGCTTTGAACCTCTTTGATTTGGTCTCTATCCATGATCTTCAAGAGTTCTCTAGTCTACTATGAGGCCAAGAAATTCTTTATTACTATATTTGAAGAATCTTTTATCCTATTTAAAGTCGGAGCAATTATTGACAGCGCTTCGTGTGGATGAGGAAACAGTAGAAAGCATTCTTCACTCTTTAATAGCTGGACAACATTCTTCAGATCTAATAAAGCTGTTTAGCAATACCCTGAAGGTTTGAAATCCGCTGGTCAACTAATCAATTTCTTGAGTCCTCAGGCTCAGTAATTAGTCGATTAGTGTCGTCAGGACTCCATTCACTTTTTTTTTATTTCAACAGCCCTCAATCGGCTTCGGGCTTAGGCCTCTGAAATTGTCTTAATACTCCACACTCAAAGCTATTTTGAATTCCTAGACTGTTTCTGTTCTTCATTTTTAGGTAATTTCCCAATAAAAGTGTTGTCTAGTCTAGACATTATCTTACAGGTCATTTGCCAATGAGAACCTCCCAAATCATTGGTGCATTTTCTACGTCAGCTAATGAAAGCTATGGATCACATTCCACATTCCACTCACCAGTTAATCAAACCTCTGAGTCCCCGGGCTCAGTAATCAGGAAGGCGCCTTAATTAATCGATTGGTGTCGTCTCGTCATCAGGACTTTATTCTTTCTCGCGCACGCGCACTCGAGAACGATGCACGAAAACCATCTCTCGCTCCTCGTCTAAGTGGATTGGTCCAAGTGGCGGTGACTAATGCACTGATTTCACACGTGAAACGCGCGTCTGCACACACACACACACAAAGGTACACAGCGCGCGCTCTCTCTTGTGGCAGCCGGACACCACGCTTTCCTCAGTTATCGATCTCCTTGTCTCGAGGCTGAGTCCCGAGGGAGGGGGGTAGGGATTGGTGGTGATTCATTCGGCGGCTGATTAAGCAGATGCCAACTATCGATTTCGAGGGCCGACAGGTTTGAGTTGTCACCTTCTCCTCAAACTAGCTGTGTAAAACCTAGTGGTTTTTTCACCATGTTTGAGGAAATTTGATAGCCATTAGGCAGTAGAAGGGAGTGCGAAGTAGGTTATATTATAAAGAAATTCTTTAAAGAAGGCAGTAACACTACTGACGTCAGGGCGTTGTGCTCTACATACCCGCTGATTAGGTATCGGAACAGGCTGATTTTCCACTTTCCATTAGGGGAAGAGTCCCTTAAAAACTGCTTTCGGTGTGTTGTCAATTAAGTGAACTGACATGGCGATTAGAAGACATCGCCCTTCGTTTAGTAATCCATCGACGGGTTAGGAAACGCGTGGGAGTTAGACGGAGGCCAAAGAGTATTTTTAACTTTTCCCTAAAGGGAAACGGGGGATTCCTGCTCGTTATTTATATCTAAGGCATTGATGAGCTCGGAGTCCAGTCTAAGCCCCTCCAACACCATTTTCTGAGCGCAATCGTCTGCTGTTTCGTCGCTTTCTTCTCTCCTGCGATTCCCCGGTTCCATTCCGAAATCTTCTGATTCGTACGAGTTACAGCACCCTTTCTTGTGAAGGTTCTTTCTGGATGTTCGCTTGTGGTTTTTTCGGGGAAGTTCCGTTAGCAACAATAGACCTCGTATTGCCTTCGTCTCGGAGCCCAGAAAATGAGTTTTCTGTTGTTCCCAGGAAGAGTGTGGTATTTGTTTTTCATGCTTTCGTTAATCCATCGTGGCAGACTTGAGCACATTGATGTCTTTCAGAGATAACTATATCACCCATATCTAAAAAACCAACTACTCTATAGTAACACATATAACGAACACCCCTTGTTTATTTAATCCAGTTACAAAACTGCAGTGTTTATCGGGAGGATTGCTATTCTAAGTTGCACTTCCCTCGTTTGTGAAAGTTCGTATTGAATGTTCGCTTTGGCTTTTTCCGGGGAATTCCCCTTAGCTCTCGGTGCCTCGGATCGGAAAAATGTGACAGTGGTTTTCTCCCATGTACTCATTCGTTGCAAGTCATGCATTATCCTAGATTCCCATCTAATTTGTCAGCCGACGACATCAGTGCCTTTCAGAGTTCACTAGTTCATCCGATCACTGACTCATGGCCTAGAAGTTCTGCTCAGCTGATCTCCTTGTGGTTTTAACTAGTGGTCAACCAAAAAATTGCCCGGCTCTAGAGCTCTAAGTGTTTCTCTCGTACGTATTTGAGCACTGTTCCCTTTATTCCTTGACCTGATAAAAGTACATCAAGACGATGAATTGAGGTAGGGTCATTGAGAATGGCGTTGGTATAGCACCCAGCAGCTTTTAATCCTGCTACCCAATTTCGATTCTTCGATTTGTCATCATCTTCCTCCATTTTGACGCTGGGGTTACAGGATTGAACTTAGTCAGATCTTTATAAAGCAACCCTTCAAGACTCGCCTATCGGTTTCCTCAATATGCTAGACAAATAAGAACCCAAACTTCACCCCAAAATCGATAACCGGCGTCCTTGCATTGTGTGTTTGAATTGGTCGAGCGACTGCGCCCACTTCGATCTATCGAAAGTTCAATTTTCGCGCGTTACTTTCTCGTGCAGCCGCCTGCATTGAGCGAACAACCATTTTGTTTCTTGAAGTCATTTTTTTCGGTACGATTGATCCTCCAGCTGTCCTGTTTCCCTTCTTTGTCTGTTTCTATCATCGATTAGTTTGAGCCTCCTCAAACCTCTGTCTTTGTGTCTTAGCTGACTGGCATTTTTTTATCTGTCTGCATGCTTTTTAGACCTTCCCCGGTTCGATCATTCGAGGTATTTTCATCCGAATATCGGTCTTCTTGGTTAATCTACTGGGTCCGTAGTCACACTAATTTAAGCTTAGTTGAGGGATCTGGTATTGCCAGAAGTAGGGTCACGTGGACGAGTTTTGAGTGAATTTTAATTTTATAAAAAATCTTGTAAAAAATGGTAAAGCTTTAATTAGTTGGTTGTACCAATAGTCAACTTTAGTATTGAACTCAAAAGAGCAGGAATCAATGAAATCGTTTTTTTTCTCATAAGAAATAGTACGCACTTGTTACATGGATCTCGTGGAATCAATAGTTGACCCGCACTGTAATTATTTCTTGGAAATCCCTGAAATGAAGTGAAAGTTGATTGGTTTATTTCGCCCAGATTAATTGTCGGTTTCTTAGAGGGTTCTCTATTTGAACGTCCTATTGCTCCTCTAAAATCAATACTGAGACGAATATTAATCGATTAGTCTGCCAATCGATTTCTAGATTGTCATTTTAGACTGTCGAGTGGCGATCACCGGCTGAGTATTCGAAATCGAGCATAGCTCCGTCACTAAATGCGGTTTGGTCTTCCTCTGCAGGTCTGCTATGCCACGTAGGCGTAAGGTGAAACCAGTGGTCGATACAACAGTCGTGCTCAACATTGCTCCTCGACCCATCACAGCGAAATCACAGAAACCCACTACTAGTGCCGCTGCTGCTGCTGCTCTCATGATTCCTTCTCTGCCCAAACCTCTTGAGAGTAAGTTGTGCGAGCACCCTCTCTAATCGATTCGTTTGCAGAGCCTGTCAAGCAAATGCCAATTGACGAGATCAAGACCACCCCGAAACCGGTTGATTCGACCTTTCCTACCACCACCACAACCACCACGGCGAGTGCTTCTAGTGAACCGTCTCCACCTGTTGAAAGTGTCCCAGCAAATGTGTCTTCGTCGTCGTCGATGACGGCCACGTCTGTAGCCTCTTCAACGGCTTCGGCAACAACGACAAACGCCAACCTAACGCCGATTCAACAACTTCCCAATGACCGCAAAACGAAGGTGGTGGGAGGGAAGACCGTGATAGCCACGGGACGGGACATCCTGGACCCTGCACCGCATCACACCGACACGGACATCAAGGTCCTGCAGATCCTCAAAAGGATGCGCGATGGGGGATCTGTGGATGATGAGGAATTCGACAGTGAGTGTGGCAAAAAACAGGCTTTCTTCTCTTGGCAAACACGTGGTAGAAGACGCCCTCCCAAGAATCGATATCGGCACGCAAGGCTTTCATCTCTTCCATGAATCCACATAGTTTAGATGGTGACGCATGTTGGTAGATTAGAGTGTCTCTCGCTTAGTAGTGTTTTTCACTCTGTTCTTGGTATTTTAAAGCCTTTTTTGCCGTTGAATCTTTCAGTTGAGCGACCGATTTCCTACTTGTGTCATGATCCATGTCTAAAAATGGTTTTTCTTTAATTTTTCGATGGTTATATTCACGAGTTTTTTCGGTGCCATGTGTAGAATTGAATCTTTTCGCTAGAATCTAATTCTGTCGATCGAGTAGCTCATTTCATGAATATCTTTCAAAAGTTCTCTTTCATTTCCGTGGCTTATCTGTTCCTTGCGAAGTGTCCTTTTTTCACAGGATTTCCCAATCTTTTGTAAGAACTTTCGTTTTCAGCGAACCTTTCGCTTGTATGCGATTATCCGATGGTGGAATTCACGTGGTCATATCGTGTTCATTCGGTGTCCTACTTTGAAAAAGTGTCTACACCGTAAATATTGTTTATTTTTTTGCAAAATTCCGAAAGATCCGGGATCGCTTTCAAGTGCTCACTCCTAGGCGTTTGTTCAGTCAATGACTTCGCGTGGTTTTTATCGAGTATTTTGGTGTCGATTTGTGGTAAAAAGTGTATCGATGCTTGCATCTTTGTCTTCTTCGATTGATTTCATGAATAAATTAGTTTCTATGCAAACAGGTCCTCTATTTAATTAAGCTGATTCCAAGTTTTCCTACCTGTGTTTTTTGGATTTATTGGTTCTCGTAATTGCAATGGGTTTATAGTACTGACGTATCTTGAAATAAAGTTTTTTCGTGACCTCTCTTACGCCCTTTCGTTGTCGAACTTTTCACCTATTTCGCTCTGAAGTCTTCATTTGTCGATTCTTCCGATTAAAAAGCTGACTCCTTCGAGCATATTCTTTATCCTTCGAGAAAAGTATTTTAGTTGTCCAATAATGCCCTCTTTGCAATCAATTCTGATTTATTTAAATGTGTTTCTTTGTCAGCTCCTTAAATGGTAGGACCTGTCTAATTTATTAGCCGTATTCGTTTTGTTTTTCTTCATTTTTAACCAGAGCAGTAGGTATTGGTTGACTTGTAGTAGGTGGCTTTGTTTATCGACTGAGTGTTTACCGATTCCATTTTCTTGTCTTCTTAGCTCGTCCCCCGAAACGCAAACCTGGTCGCTCGAAATCTGGTAAGTTGCAGATCTCTTTGTCTATCTTAACCCCTTTTTCGATGATTTGGAAACGTTAATGAAAAGTCAGTCGTTTCATTAGCAGTTGAGTAAGGTGTTTGCTCACTTTAACTTATCCGCTTCTTGTTGCATCTGTAAACAATAGTTTGATTTAGTCGAAGAGTTTGTCAACCTACTAAGGACAAGAAAAAGCGGTTTATTTTAATGAAATTCATAAGTTGGGGGAGTTGCGCTATCTTGTACGGAGTTTTAGTCAAAATAACCTTGGACATTAGGGTTTATTACAGCTTCAATCTGGCTTTAATCCTCGGAACCTGGACCAAGCATGCTGGTTTGACACTCTGACTTCCTCAGAAGCTGCTGCTGCTGCTTTAATTTAATAACTGGGCTGCTTTTGTGGTACTGACAGCACGACAGCAATAAGTACAATTTGTGATCTGCTATCCACTTGGACGAAAAGTATTTTTAACTTCTCCCTGAGGTGTTGGGGTAGGGGGGGAGGGGTCGATCCTTGCTACCCTTGTTATCCAGGGCCTAATAAATTCGACGATGAGCTCGATTTTAATCTGGCTTCCCCCCCAAACACCCTTTTTGTGTAGATTTCCGAGGCTGAAATCTGCTGTTACGTTGTTTACTTCCTCTAGCCTCGTAGTCTCCGGTTCATACCGCCGTACTGTTTTCAGTGTTCACGAAGAGTAGCCACGGTAGTCAACGGGGTGCTATATGGTATTCTCTTCCATGATTTCATCAGTGGGAGTTTCAATCATCCATTCTCCTCTTTGTCATCACCCTTAATAATTATGTTTATAACCCCATTCATAGAGTCGAACCATATATTCTTGTAAAAAATTATTACACACAGCCTCTTTTAATCCATCTACTCAAATACGCCCTAACAGTAGTATGCTCACTGACAGCCCTAATGGCAAACTACTTAAATGTCTAATCCAGTAGTATGCGTCCCGTTCCTTTTCCAGATCGTCCGTCGGCACCACGTCTATCTCCCACACGGGTCTTGCAGCCGGTTCTGCCGCAGCCAACCATCACTACCACCACGACGACGACCCTGGAGGGCTTCAAGTTCACCTTCGCCACTCCGAGCAACACCAACAACACCAATCTTCTCCCTCGCACCACACCATCCACTGCCACCAATGCCACAGCTCTGACCCCGGGGCTCAAGAACGGCGCCGCTCCCACCATTGTTCTTGCAGCGGCGAATGGGACCCCTGCGAATGCTGGACAAGGTGCTGTGGCGCTACTGCAGCCGAAGACGGCAACGACCGCGGTGCCGCAGCAAATGGAACTGGTGTTGGCCAACGGCATCAGGATTCCGCTCTCGACGACTACGCCTGGTAAAGGAGTTACTTGCTACTTAAGTAGGAGTAGTAGAAGTGGCGAGGGGGAAGGCATCATCGATAGGTGTTTGAGCATCAGACCGTCCCATAAGTTCTGTCCGAGGTGAATTTTTTTAAATTAGGTGAAATTTATAGAGTATTTTAGAAAGGTTAATGGAGGCGAGCATTACTTTCGTACTTAGGGAAGAAACAATACAAGTCTGCCTAATTGAAACTCTGCTAGCGTGGAAGTACCCGCAGAATCATTTAAGGCACATCGTGTTTTATGGGTTCAAGGTAGAAAACTTAGCAACGGTCGACAAAGCGGCGACGAGGAATATGTGGATGGAAGAAAATGGTCACAGAAGTGGAGATTTCACCCCCAAAGGTGGGTGGAGATCGAACCCGACGTCCGGTTGAGTTGGATGATAAGCGTTCAAAAAATGCAGTTGTTCATCTTCAGTGTGCCATTTGGTCACATGGTCAGTAGCAATCGTGGTGGTATTCTCCAATGCTGACTTTGTCAGCTTTTCAAAGAAATTTGAAGGTTAGGGTCAGTCCTGATGGTTTAATGTTGTTGGGAAGATTCTTTTTGATCGCTAAAGTGGAGCCTATTACAGCAGGGCAACAAATCAGTGAAATACTGCTATTTGAGCAAGCCCTTCAGAAGCCTTTGCTAGTCAGACTACTTTCACGTCAATTTGATGATTTGAAGTAGTCATTGTTGCATTTTAGAGCATAGGGTATGAGTGTGGTGGTATAAACTGAAGTAGTGGGGTTCATGTCAGCCATTGTTCTTTTACCAAACTGGCTGGTCGACTTGGGTAGCTACTAAATTGTCGATATCAGTAGTATCCGCTGTGGGGTTCCGATTTCTTGGTCTCTCATGTACAAAGAATCCTTATCACCCGGCGTCACGTAAGCTATGCAAACGTGCGAAACCATATAGTGGAAAACTTCTGTGCCCTCACAAAGCCTGGCCAAACCAAGTGACTCAACTCCTCTTCACCCAATCAGATATCTGTTTGGGGTCTTTTGTCCTCATACTGCACTTTTCCATGTGCGGGCGTGCTTTCCCCTCTAACTGTTGACCGATGAATCCAGTCAACCCAAATCTAAGCACATTCTTCTTTTGTATAGGGGCTGCTATCCTATCAGAGGTAGTTGGTGCTTTTGGGGAAACAGGTGTCTTAGCACTAACTTCGGTGGTGCCTTTATATGGATTAAAACAGAAAATCATTCTACAAACTGGGGAATAAGTTTCTACCAACACCTGTAGACGGTGTTTTCATGTTAATGCATGGGATGGATGCCAAGACAACTTCCATTCTTGTTTGAGCGAAATCCTCTTTTGGAAACACTTTCGAAAATGAATAATTTAACTAGGTTACTTTGAAGTCGATGCCGTTATTATATACGGTGAATCCCAATCCATCGGTCTATGAGGTTATTCCGCACCCACCTCCTCCTGGAAGGGAGGTTCTAGCTATTTATAAGGGATATCGGTGACATTGAGCCGAGCTCAAGGAGCTTATCTAACTATGCTATTTCAATGTCGATGTCAGTAGTATTTTCGGTGAAATTATGAGTTGCAGGTACAATTAGAAACAACTGGATTCTAGAGCTCGAGGTATGAATGTGCTGACGTCAGCATTAGTTGTGCAGTTGTGTGGTAACCCGGTTATCTTGCATCTATTCTATTAAGTTGCCTTCTATTCAAGCTACTTAAATAGGTGTATCAGTAGTATAGGGGGTCAGGCCTTCTGTCATCGGTTTGTGAGCACAGTGAGCTCCAACAGTTTAAACTACTTTAATTTCGATATCAGTAGTAGTTTTGTTGGAATTCCTGTTTATGGGTTCCTCGTGTGATGTTATCGTGATATCATTGTCGGGATTCAAAGCAGAAACACTTGAATCTCAGGGCCTGAGGTATAGGTGTGTTAATATTAACTCCGTTTTTACTCTGACTCATCGGGGAAGCGATTTACTTTCGTCCAAAAACCTTTTGCCACAAGCAGGAATTAAAACATAAACCTCCTTGTATAGTTACCCATCTTAGGAATGTGAATCCATTTCCTGCTTGAGCGGATAAGCTGGTTTGGGTAGCTTAGTAAATGACCAGACTACTTTGATATCGATATCAGTAGTATTTGTGAGGAAATTCTACCTTTTAGATTCATCAATCAATTCCGCACCCAACCACGCCTCGTAGAGGGTTCCTGGCTACTTAAATAATCTTTTCAGTAGTGTCGAGTGTCAGTCATCCTTCTTTGAACGATATCTTTGTCTTCGGGGAACTAAAGTAGAAACGATTGCAGCCCAGAGCCCAGTGTGTTACTACCATCGTCATTTGGGGGTACTACATTGGAGGAAACAATTTTCGCTTCTAGTGGTTTAAGAACCCCCTCAGACCCTTTCCCTTCATACCCGATTTTAGCGAAACAGGATGGGGGTACCGGCGTTGCCATAGCACCCTCTCTTTCGCATTCTCCTGCTCCTCCACCTCAACCTTCCACCACCAATCCGCTCTCGGGCATGTCGCCTGCCGTCACCAAGTTCATTACCTCCCTGGCTCAACAGCAGTCCCAATCGCAGCCGCAAAAACATCCCGAAACAGCCGGTGGTGCTGCTACTACCCCCTCCAACACCAACGCGCAGCAGCAACAACAAATTTGCGCCTGCAGCCGGTCCAAGTGTCTCAAGCTTTACTGCGACTGCTTTGCTGCGGGCAAGGCCTGTGGCGACAGCTGCAACTGCCGCCATTGCTACAACAACCTGGCGAACGACACTGCCAAGCAAACCAGGGATGTCGCCATGAGGACGGTGCTCTCCAAGAACCCTTTGGCCTTCAAACCCAAGATTGGTGAGTCGCCGGTCTCAATCCTCCTCTTACCCCTCTTCCATCCGAATACACCCTCAGAATAGTGGAAAAATCTTGAAAACCAAAAAATATACATATTTTAATACGGTGTCGGTCCACCACCTTTTGCGACCTTAATTACAACCTCCCTTCTTCCAGGTATCGATTCAGACAAGTGAATTGTTTCCAAACGTATATAAGCACTTAAAACACATCCATTTTTCTGTTCACCCCTCGTTGGTGTACTCTTCAGCCATTGTCCAGTGTACGCATTAGGCGGACAAAGAATTCTAACCCTAACGTGGATTTGCTAGGCCTGTATTCCAGAGACTTGCATGCTAGCCCATAATCGATATTCTGCTTGCAGATTGAGAAGATGAGTTACTTGGTTTGGCTCACTTGATGTGGTTCGTATATCTGCTAGTAACGACCGTTTTTCAGTCTTGTTATATGCCTAGATTTGGGTTTACCGGGGTTCATTGATCGTCTGTGCCAGTAAGATTTAGAACTGTAAGGTCACCACGGGTTTCTTGGTTAAAATCGAAGTCAGTTTAGGGACGCTGGAGATTGTACTTGTGAATGGATCGGATTCACTGTATCCCTTGTTAAGGACCGGTTTTCAGATGGGAGTTTGAAATATCTTCTACTTCTACTGGATGCTAACCCAAGCTTCCGATTTCCCGATGGTCATGGGTCACCTCCCTTTCTATCGGTCCAGTCCAAAGCTAGGAAACGATAGATGATTCTGAAAGGCACGCATGCGGTTGTTAAATCCTTGGAGCTTAGTATTATTTCGCTGGTTGTGCATTCCTTGATTCTGTTTTGCCTGCTATTTATGTCTGTCCCCTCTAACAGATTTCGAATCGCTCCAAATTGTTGGAAGTGTTAGTTTTCGCACTAAATAAATCGCTCAAAAGGTTCATTATTTCGTCAGTGGGATCATTGCGTGCATGCATTATCTCCACTTGGTTTTTATCCAAGGCCTTTTTTGCAAAGGTCAACTCTACTGGTAAACTTATTAAATAGGTGCGCGTTATACGTTCAAAGATAGTGATTTTGTTCTCTTCTGTGCAGAAAACACTGGCAAACACGTGCTGGGATGCCGCTGCAAACGATCGCATTGTCAGAAGGGGTACTGCGAATGCTACTTGGTAAGTGGACCCTTCTCCAATTTATTGTTAAATACCGTGGCCACGTAGAGTCAAATAGTTAGTGGGCATCTGACTGTTGTCGCCTTGATTTATTTCGGCAGTATTTAAGTCATCCCTGTCTAGCCAGCCTCTAATTCTCTCTGTAGATAAGCCTGTGCTCCATTTCAGTAGTATAGAGCCGAGCACACATACTTGTATGTTCAGCAGTATCTCACTGCTCTTCCATTGTTTGGTGTTGTTGCTGTTACTAGGCGAAGATTCCGTGCAACCAGCGTTGCCGCTGCCTTGGCTGCTCCAACGAGGAATCAGCCGCGTCCTGTACGGCCACCACGGTCACCCTAACTACCGCGGCTAATGCCACTGCCGTCATCGGCAAGACCAACGTCTCAAAACCTGCCACTGAGGTAAGTTTTGGAGTCTGTCCAAACAGCACTGGGGTTCTTTAATCCCCAGGGGTCTCATATTTAGTGAAACGGGACTTAGATTGTCAATTCTTTGGCGCTTCCATTCATAATGGTTTCGTAGTCGTCGTGGGTCATGTTAAATGCTGATTTCTTGAAAATGAAGCTGTCTTAAATTCCAAATAAGCCCTAATTCAGTAGTTTGTGAGATTGACTTCAGGTTCCAATAAAAAGCAAAATACTTAGAGCTGTGAGATTAGTGGTTCTGTATCCCATTCAGTAAATGCCTATTTGTATGGTAATTGTGGTTAACGTTGGTCATGTGTTAAGGCTCTCAGGTCACCGAATCTTTGACATTTTCAGTCGTGGGGGGCTCATAGCAGCCGTGGGTCCTATGGGATCTCGATTTCAGAGTAATTTTTCAACTTCTACAGCCCGGTAATGATGATTTTTCGGAGCTGTTTTTGTAAGAGCAAACGGGAAGATATTCAAATAAGGTTCTTCTTATATCCAAAGTACCCCATTTTTAGTAACTTGTAATATATGTAAGGGCTTTGGATTTCGCCAAGAATCTGGTGGATGTACAGTGACCTAATTGTCTTCTTATAGGTCGAGATGTGGCACTGAGCAGGAACACTTTAGGAATAGAAGAGCCTGCGACACGTCAACTAATTAGAACCGTGAGAAGCGGTTACTGCTGTGGTCGTTTTGTTCACGTTCATTCCTGAAGGTTCCTTAATCGTCGTATGTCCAGTTTCCAAATAGCTTTCTTAAACATTGCTAGCTTAGCTGCTAACAAATCAGAATCATTTAATCTGATTTGGCTTTGTTTACTTCATCGTCCGCTTGGACTTTAGAGGGTGGAATATTACCGTCGAAATCCTCCTAATAGACACCAAACCCTTCTTTATTCTATCTGGTGGATATGATAAGCACCAATTGACACAACCTAGAAAACCCTCGGCGGAGAAAATAAGCACAACAGTCCTCTTTTCCGTTTGTGTCAAAATTGAGTTGACTGGATTTATCGTTCAACACGTTCTATGCACGAAATCCATATCTAGACAGTGCTAGGCAGCGTGCTGAGGTTTAGGCAGGACTGAGAAACCTGATCGGGCTCTTTCCTGCCCATTTCAGATGACTCTACTGGCGTCTCTGCCGATCCAACAACAAGTGGCGGATGCATCGGCTACCACTGCCAATCCCACGACTGCAACCGTGTCCCCAACACCGATCAATATTTTGGGCGGTAGTGCTGGAACTACCTTGGTGCCCAACACCGCCGCTGCAACGAATCGAACCATCACTTTCAACCTGCCAATCAAGGCCCTTGCTTCCACGAATGGGTGAGTCGTCTTGGTTCTTTGTCTCGTCACGTGCTCGCTATTTGCAAATGTTAGCGGTGGACAAAATAATGGAAACACCCAAAGTAGTGGCGTCATGTTATAAACAATCAAACCCGGACATAATGTAAGGTTTTTTGTTTATTTGTTTTGCTATTTGCTATGTTTACTTAACATAGCTGGATTTGCAATTATTTAAAAATGGTTATAACTTTATAAAAGTGGCATACCTCTCGGACTTTCAAAGAGCCCACATTTTTGGTGCTCGTATGGCAGGCGCTAGTGCAACAGAAACTGTCTCAAAGGTAATGACTGCTGCCTTTGAAAGAGAATAGAAAACGTCCTCAGGTCGAAGTTGTTGGCTGAGAGGGATCGCCGGACTCTAAATTGAATTCCTAGAGAGGATCGTTCCAAGACCACGGCTCCTAAAATCACGGTTGAGCCCCTCAATGAACACCTACAGAACCCAGTTTCCACAGAAACTGTTCCTTGTCGGGAGCTGCGCAGTGGAGCTGCATTCTACCACAGAAGAGCCGCAATTAGAGAACCTCTTCTCTGCCCAAAGACTGCAAATGTTTCAGAGCATATACGGCGTTCGGGGACAGCCGAAAGAAGCGTTTAATCCAGAGTACTGCCTTCTCCCAACCGTGCCTTCTATGATCTTGGGTGCCAATGATTTCCCTTCATAGAAGGAGAATTAGGAATTATGAGCGACCAAGTTCACCCTATGGTTCAAGAACTGTTTCATTTTTCAAGATGATAATGCCGCACCAGTCCATACATCTGGAATTGTTAAAGAATGGCACGAGCATCTCATCCGGCTATCACCCCAATCAATTAGGAGGTGTGGATGTTTTAACCGAAGAATGGGGGGTGGCTAAAACTCCTTTGGAACCAACATTTCAAAATTTTTATGAACCAATCAATACCTCGGAGAATCGAGGTGTTTGCACTATCTCATTCAACCCTTGTATCTCCCCTAAGCCACGCGATACCGATAAATTATAGAGAAAGGGCACATATTGGACCTACCGGACTTAGAAAGTGGGTAGGTGTGCGCCTCAGTTTGTGTCCACTTTGACTCGATGAGAGAACAAGGAACTCAAATCAGAACGCTGATTGGCTGGGAGCATTCGGCAAGGTGACTGGCGCAATGGGTCACCGGACTGGTTACATCCACCTAGCGTATTTTATTGTTTGAACACAGAGTCAATTGGGTTTGGAGAGCACAGGCCAAACCAGCACAAAGAGAGTTGGATTGAGTGCCCCAGGATCCGCATTGCCGTGCGTATCCACCGTTTAGCAACCGCCAGAGTCCAAATTGTGTGTCTTATATGAGGACAAAGGCCTGCATGGTTCACGTGACGCTGAGTATGTGCCGACCGGTGATGGGGATCTGGACGTAGTCGGGTATGACAGACCAATTGTTTGCATGTTGGGGTGGCAGTTGCACACTTGGTCATATGAGTGGGTGCCTCGTATATGTATATTTTAATCGATACTTTCAAACACTGCTCAACATTGGCTTGCCTATTTGGTAGAGGTCTAAGTTAATCATCAAAATCTATTTATAGCACTTGTGCCGAAATCCAACTGCTTAGGCACCGACTGTGAAATATCGTTTAAATTCCTTTTCAGGAATGTTGTAGGCAATTGGTTACTTTTAACTGCTCTTCCCTGAGATGCCATTTATATTGACGTTGAACATTCAAGAGACATGTTGCAAAGAGGGAATGCGTCAAGATGGGATCGGACAGTCGCCTTGCCAATCGATAAAGTGAAAGACGCAAGAACTGATCAATTGATTGGCATTGTTCTTAATTAGGCTCTCTTAAGACACGCCCAACTCCAACGCGATTAGGTTTGCTGTGTGGGTTGGGAAAACAGTCCAGTTTACGCGAAAGTTAACCCAGAGAGCTTGACCGTTTGATGATTAGCGGTAGTTTCAAGGCGACAGCTGGATCAACAACCGTCAGCATTGTTGACAACGTACACTTTTGATTGTGACACCAAAACTTTGGCTGACCACTGACTCCTTGCGCTTCATGAAAGATTGAAAGAACCATCAACTGAACGGTCGATTAGTTCTCTTATTATTATTATTATTATTATTATTATTATTATTATTAGACAACCTAATAGACCAATTAAACTGCAAAGGGGTTAGGTATTGGGGTTGAATAGGGTTCAAATAACTCCTCAAGGGCTGTGAATTAATACCAATTGGTGGGGAATAAGGAAAGTAACCTATTCTCATCTCCATCGCCGAGTGTTTTTAGTAACCACGATGAGCTTCGAATGTGCTTTCTGGAAAAGTAATTTCTACTTTCAATCCAAAGGGGCTTCCATTTTATTCCTTAGGGATGTCAATGATCCATTATTCTCCGTGGTTTGTGAGAAAACGAACGCCAAAGTCGACACACTGCTGGAATCTCCTGAGACACGACTAACTCACCTGCAATCGATTGTTTCTTTGGAAGGAGCCAATGTTTGGTCGCTAGGTCGTTCATATGCAATTAGCGCACTTGGCCTTAGGAGTGCGTACCCGTTTATTGCCGAAATATGTCAAACTTCAGAGTCTATTTCATAGCTTCTAAAGTTATGTCTTCACACCTCCAGAAGGGGTTTCCTTTAGCTATTCATATTCATGGGTAGAGGCCACAGCCACTAGTGACTCAAAAACCATTTATTGATTTCCTTGGTGCTTATAGGCTTGTCTGTTGGCGTTTTACAGGGTCCTGGCCAGCCCCACCCTGTTGGGCAACAACGTGATAGCATCTACGAACGCGTCGTCGGCAACCGTGCCAGTGGCGCTGTCCGATACCAACGCCGCTTCCGCTGCCGCCACCGCCACCACCACCTCCACCGCGGCTGCAGCACCAGTGCTACTAGCGGCGAACGCGATGAGTGCGCAGGACTTCCTCAAGTACTTCAGCGCCAGCCAGCTCATCATCAACCCGGCAGGTGGTGCCACTGCCCTCCCCAGGATCATTCCCGCCGGTATCTCTGTCTTAGTGAGTCGAAAATCGTGGTTTGGACGGTTGGAGTAGCTCCTGAGGAGGATTCAGTCATTCTGGTGCCTCGCCTAATTAAGGGGTGTATAAATCGGGCCATCCCATAAGTTCTGTCCGATTTTCCCATTTAAAATTAAAAAGTGAAGAGTAGTTTATAATACCTCTTTTATCCAAACGTTTTTTATATATTGGTCGAATCCGTTTTACAGAACAAGAAGTTAAAATTTTCTTGATTAAAAGCCCCGCTAACATGTTCTTGATGTGTTCATGAAAGGAAAGGAAGAGTTAGAAACTGGCATTTGCATATTCTTTGAATCAAAACTAAAAGTACTT
Organism: Anomotaenia brevis; assembly: GCA_030710315.1. Taxonomy (NCBI): domain Eukaryota; kingdom Metazoa; phylum Platyhelminthes; class Cestoda; order Cyclophyllidea; family Dilepididae; genus Anomotaenia; species Anomotaenia brevis. The sequence continues at coordinate 197,674 of JAUOZQ010000111.1, forward strand.
GGCATTAATGGACGAATTAATAAGCCAGTTAATAAATGGGAGTGAAAGGTGATCAAGGAAAGTGCACTTGTTTTCTATGTAATCAAAAATTTGGACGGAACCTCTGCGATGACCTGATTCAAGGTTTAAGTCGTCAGAAAATTTAATCAAAAAGCCACCATTACCAGTCTCGATTGTAACCTAATCCACATCCCTACCGGAAACCTGGAGAGATGATTTGAGATTCCACTGTCTCCTCAAAAGCAAATGTAGGCCCGTTAAACTCTATGTCAGTTATAGTATTTCAGCTAGAAGCTACTCTTAGATTCCCTTTCTAGACGGATCCACTACCTCAGATAGGGTGAGGAGTCCCAGTGCCAGAGGGATAAGAGATGATATCCGTACCGGAGCGGTTATTAAGAAGGTGGGCCAATGAGGTTTGGGTCAGTACACACTCAGTTCGGGGGGTGCTACACACGACCAATTAAGTGCGAGGATGCTACTCTCTAGGGTTCGCAAGAACTGTGATGGTTTACAGTCACCGAAAAAGCTGTAGGGATCGCTGCCTGTTGGACAGACCGATTCTTCGAGGGGTCTCATTTTTCCAATCCGTTGTCGTCTGTTGAGATGCTGCTAACGTCGTCCAGCCGACTCGTGGTCTCCAGCTCATGCCAACTGATTGTTTTCACAGTTTTCTGATCAGCTGTCTTAATCTAGTAGAGATCGACCAACTTCTACTAACAATGTTGTGCTTTCGGTTTCAGCAATCCCAGGTGAAATCAGAGGTGACCACCGCTGGTGCCAGCAAGGAGTCATCCGAGGCCCAAAAAGTGGACAAGGCCGCTGTCAACGGTGACACCACAGGTGATACCACCAAGGCCTCGACAACCACGCCAACCACATCCACGAACAACGACGCATCTTCTGTAGTTGCTGACGAAGACGACGCCTACGCCGGTTACACGGAGGAGGAGTTGGCCTTCATGCAGAGGCTCCAGGAGAACCGCAGCACCACCTCGGCAACGGAATCCACTCAGGACAAGGAGGGTGTGCACATGGACGAGAATGCGAGCAGCCACAGCCCGTCATCCTCCAGTCATTCCTCGGCCTCTTCTTCCAACGCGAACACCAATGGGGTGGAGGCTGGTGAGAACCCTCTGATGGCGCATTCTGCGCCACCGTCGATTTGTCCTGAGGGGGAGAGACGTCGCAGACTGCAGAAGGAGGCTCTGGCTAGAGTGGAAAGGTCAGTTTTGCGACAGTCGATGGTGTGTTTGTGTAATAAATGCTGTTGGTTGAATTCTATAAGATTTACGGGTAATTCCATCGACAAGAAGGTTTCTCCATTACTCACCACATGTATTAGATCCTCAGAGTCTTCATTGCCTAATACGTATTTACGAGGTATTGATGCTATCTAAAGTAATGCGATTAGTAATATTACGTTCTGTCACTAAGATAGCAGGTCACCAGAAAACGGGTGCGTAACGACTCAAAACATATATTCGTAAAGTACAACGCCTCCTAGTAACAACATAAACAACTATACATATTTTACAGTCAATAGCAAGTGTTAAATAAATTATAGTTACAACATTACCATTGTCACTAGTCACCGGATTGGTGTTCAGAAGGAGCGTTAGGCCAAGATGATAAGCTCATCACTATTTGATGGCCGGTGACACGAAACACCTTCGTATAAGTGTAATGGGCTAGGGTTCTCTCCAAGATGAATCAACTCTCTGTAGAATGAGGAGTCCCGTTCCAAGATTGGTTTGACCGGATCAATTAGTAAGTTCCTGGGCCAATGAGACCCCATGCTAATTCAGGTGCGGTCGGCCTGAGGTGCGAGCGAGGTCCCCCGTCATTTGGGTTGCAAGGGTTTCCTCGAAAACGGGTTTAATTAGTCCATCGGCTTTTGCAGTATTGGAAGCGGGATGGCGATTAGTTTTTTCCATGGTCTGGTTAAGATCTGTGAGGTTCTGTGGAGCACTTAACACATCTGGGAAAACCATCAACCAAGTATAATTCTGTAATTCTTTTCCCCAGCTAAATAACTGTTGGTTTCTTTCTCTTGGTGGTGTAACACCGCCGAACTTAATTCCGATTCATGTGGCAAATCGCTCGTTTAGACAGCAGCATCCATTTTGGTGGCTAGAACTGCGCTGTTATGGGGCCGATTTCTGGCTTGTTACAGATGATTAGAGAACCAAAGCAATTCCAAGCATCGTTTACAGTCCTACTGAATGACTAGGTAGAAGGAAGTGGAAGTAATCTAGGAGCTTCTGACTAGACTTGGAAGGTCAGTTTTGCCATTCTCAGTGGATAATGATAGCTAAGATGTCGCATATTTAAAGGAAATCCAATGGACCAGCAGGTTATACTTAGTTCGTTATGCAAGCTGATTCCCTGGTAAAGGCAACCTCAAAAGCTTGTTTAATAAACCCATCGATTAACCGGGCTTTCGTAGTTCTGGTACCACGGCAGTGATTAGTGTCATCCATCTGCTGGCTAAGTTTTAGAGGTTCTGCGGAGGTCGTAAACATAAATCGACGATTATCTGTTATTCACTATCCGGTCTCGGTTGGCAGTGGGAACTGCGGAATGGAATATGCTTAAAAGGAACTGAGCGGGCTCAGTCTGAAGGAAGCAAGGTGATTGGACACTTTCCATCGGGTTGGAGTCTTCTCTAAGCTGCTGTCTTAATTCTTCGATTAACTGGGCTATTGTAGCACTGACGGTGCTTAGTGGTTATGATACGTCGGGTTCTGTGTGGTCTAAACACTTGGGGGTACTGGTATAGCTGTAAACATAAGCCGACATCAATCGGATTGCCTATTTTTAGCTACCCCTGATTGTTGTTTGCAGTGTTCAGATGGGAGCATCGATCATACAAATGTAATGCTATAAGGTTATCTCCAAACTAAATCGACTATGCCGGGTGGAAGTTCCGTTACAAGAAAAGAGATGTGTTTATTAGGAAGGCAATAGAAAAGCACTTCATGACTTGGATTAACTGGATTCGTTGGTTAACACCTGGGCCAATGAGGTGCGGAGTGCGACCTGTTGGACGGTGCGATGAGACTATCGGATAAGCTTCCAGTACGTATCCATTCTCCTAGCTGTCATGACTTGCTGGAATTATATTGAGAGTTTATCTGGTTCCTTGAAGGGATTTCTTAAATTGATGAACTCCCGTTTAGAGAACCAATTTTGATTACAATTTCAAGTCATAGTTGAACCAACTCCTGGCCCTTTATCACACGAAAAGCGATCCAAAGATATTCCAAACTTCTTGTAGAGTCCTACTGAGTGACTAGACCTGGTTTTGTTCTTCTTGTAGGCAGGAAGAGGTGGAAGCACTGCGCAGGAGAATCGATCAACTCGATGCCCAAGTGAACGCTCTGACCCAACTCATTTTCTCCCTACTGATGACCCAGCGTACACCCGATCAATCACTGCCACAGCCGCAAATCCAACCAACTCCGCTGCAGAAGCCCTCGCCTCAGGACTTGCAGAAGTGAGGCTGAACCAATCATCTACCGACTAGCCAATCACAAGCATTCCGTCTTACGCCCCACCCCCCGCACTGTGTACATATAGACGACACGCGTTGCCGCGTGTTCCCCCGACCCCGCACTTTTGTTAGTCTCCGTCGCTTTCGAGCACTGTGTCCCACCCTCCTGTGTGAAGTAATCCTTTTCCGAATTCCCTCCATCCTCTTTTTGAACATCTCTCCGTGTGTGTAGAAGCAGGAAGTAAAGAAGGAAATTTGTACCGGCTTGTTTGAGCTCAAGTGGCAAACGAGTACTTTGTACTGCTACCGTGAAATAGACTTGATAGAAATCTACGTCGGGTGCTTTGTTTTTCGGTTGTGGAAAACGGAAAATATTATCGATTTGCGACAAGTGATTAATGATTCTGGTATCAATTGGTGGTATTCATAGGAGAAGGCGGTGTTTAGTGTCTCAAAAAGCCCGGTAAATAGCAATCATAGCAAGACGAGGACCTGAATAAAAGTCTACACTGACACTAAATGCAGTAGAAGCAGATGTGAAAGTAAAAATAGTTTCGAGAAATGAACGATCGTGATAAAAATAAACCACAAGCTACCTCAATGGACAGTGCATTTACGGAGAATATTTATCGAAAGATAAACAATGCCTGCCACGCAAAGATTTGGTGCTGAAAGAACTGAGAAAATTGGCCTCTTAACTCATTTTTGATTCCCATGCAAGACAATGTATAAACTATAATTAATTTAAAAAGACTTAGTCTTTGAGGTGAAAACAACAAAATATCACTACTCAAAATATATGTCATATGTATATTTCAAATTTCGGTACCCGATATTTTTAGTGTATAAGGCCAGGGTTTTCTAATAAAGTAACCTGTAAACAAAGTAACTTAATGCGAGCCCCATACCGCAGAATCATTCTCCATTAGTATATCCTGAGGCGTTATGTCTCTTACAGAAACATCATGCATATCTGATGCGCGGAATATAACATAATTGTAGACTTGTGGTGAAATTTGGTCACCTTTTGCTGAACTCAGCACGCGGACTTAAAAGAGAAAGTAAACAAAAAGTGTCATACCTTTAGATAGAGTGACGGTTTTATTCTTAACGTCAATAGCATGTAACTTTCCTACATATCCAAGTCCAGATCTTGCAACTATAGTCACAATTTTGTCGGCAAAACGCTTTTCCATGTTATGCACGAAAACCCATTAAGATGTCGAAACAAAATCATCAACAAAATCCAAACACAAAATTATTTTGAAAATTTGTTTTTACTAATTATTTTAAATGATCATGATTCAGTAAGAAATGTTTAAGACCAAAAAATGCAGTAAAATAATCATCATTAATGTTATTTAAAAGTTTATTCGTGTATTGAAATAGCATTTTTTATGTTTTTGTGTTAGTTCGACATATTAGTTGCTAATGCTGCTATTTTATTTTCAAGGTCGGCTATCAGCTGTTCTTTAGTAGTTGTTAATATTAATTCATGTTCTGTATACTGTATCTCTAACAAGATGGGCAATTGTTTGCGCCTCTTCTATCGACTCTCTGATTCTCTGGATGATGTTCGCACAACGGCTAATCGTCGGGCTAGCACACACCCACCCGCTTGGTATTTGGTATGTCCAGATAATAATTGCTATGAACGCACTGATATTCAAGCTTCTATCAAATTAGTTATTTATGATTTTGCATATAAGGTATCCGCTGTATAGGTTTTACTTTTTTGTTAACTCTCCTCCACCGGAAGGCATTAGAATCGACTGCATTTGGTGGTTTGTAGATCACCTTTCACGTCCATTGCGAGCCAAATTTTTCAATCCATTTGATTTATTCTCATGGGCTGTTTCACATTTTTTGCACTTTTCTTTGACGCCATTTATGAGAACCTTTCGGTTTTGATTGCTATTTGGCTTAGCGAAACCTTCTCTAATCATTCTGTTCATTTTTTTATTTCAAGGACAATGACCCCATTCTACATCCCGAACCCGGATTATCAATCCCCTTTTCCCAGTTGACAGAGGATCAACAAATCAAAATCGCTACTAGACTAGCTCTTATCGCAACCCTCCCGGTGTACAAATTCGATGCAAACGAGTTTGAGAAGTGTCAAGAGTGAGTTCCCCATTGGTTTATCTAGAAAACGTTCTCCTGCCTAGTTTCTTGACCCAAATTCATTTGCATAATCACGCTCTATGTGTTGGATAGAACACATGATCGGCTATTAAGGATGTACTTCCTGTTTTCCTAGCATTTAAGGAGTAAATTTTTGCAAGCTGTTTCAATCCATTTGAGTCATATTCTATGGTTTACTGAAATGGCTCTTGAAACGCATTGCTAAACTCTCAGCAATGGCCTCTTACCGTTGTCTGCTTTCCCTGGCGTAGCTACTGAGTATTGGCTTGTCGAGTTGGGGTTATAATCGCCAGTGTGTTCCCTACCTATTTCTTTGAGTAGACTCTCTGTGTGCCCGTAATTGAAAGATTTCGGTCCCGTTTCCATAGAAACCGTTTGGGTTTTGTGATTTGCGATTAGAAGTAATCTTTGAAGCCTTCGAGGCATGGGCTGGTTTATGTACCAGAAATTGCATGTCAACCGTGACATATTGCATGTTGGGTTGTCAACCACGCAATTACTTCTTCGCTTATTTTCAGTTTCGCATTCCATTCTGATTCTCCATGCTTCTTCTAGCTGCCTCGTAAGTTCCGATTAAAGCAATTTTCCAGTTTATACTACCGGCTCGTCTTCAAAGTTTTCAGAGCGAAACGTTGATGACGTAATTCAGGTGGGGATAGGGGGGTGCTGTTTTCACCCATTCCCCTTCCCTTTTAACGGAGATAGCGTAGTGTTCGTGAATATTTTTGACACCTCTGGGAAAAAACAAATGTTCCTTTGAAAAATTTATTCCGAACACCCAGTGGTTGACAAGTGGCTCAGTCTATTATTGCATGCATGACACTTAATCTCAAAATGGGAAATTTTTTACCGCTTACTATTTTTCTTGAATGTTTTCCCGTTTATCTACAGCCAGTAGATTTCAAATCATTCAATGATCGATTTTATCGATCTGCTTTGTGTTATAAAAGATTGCTTTAAAGGTAACTTTTATACTATGGTTTCTCCTTGTTATTTACAGTCAATAGATTTCAAGTCATTCAGGCATGGATCTTTTTCAAATTCGAAATTATCGATCTAGAAGGGAGGAGGTAGGACAATGGAGAAGTACTGAAACCTCTCTGAATGCCTTCTTTCTACTAAAAAGTTTTGTTTTAAGGCTACATTTCACTGATTGGTTTTCCCTCATTACCTACAGCCCTCAGATATCGATTTTCCCCACATTTGAAATTATCGACCCGAAGGGGTGGAATTGAAAGCCCTCTGATTTCCTCTTTTTACTATACAAGTTTGGCTTTAAGTTTATAGTTTTTCTATGGTTTCTCTGTTACTTCACAGCGTCCCCAGCATCAGTTTGGCCTCGACATCCGTCCGAGGTATCGACTTTGGTGCCGTACCGAGCTTCGTGCGAAAAAAGGTGCGTGGGTGTGCGCCGAACCCTTGTGGGCCCTTGGTTTATGCCACTCACTAACGTGTTCTCTCGAGCAATTTTCTCTCGCCTTTTGGCTAACGAAGAAATTCCAAAATAGTCTCGGCTGTTGATTCCTCTTCCAGTAGGAAAAGGAAATCATTGGCCCGGCCGCGGATTTCCAAGAAATTGCACCCCAGCTCATTATCACAGAACACCCGCTGCCACAAGCTGGCAGGCTGGATCAAATGCTTCTTCTTCTATCGGCTGTCTTCAAACTTACACTCTGGTTGAGTCGAGAGAGCCCAAACAGTCTCCACGAGGCCAAGTGGTCCTGAATTTTGCTAATAAAGACGCAAAGGGGTGCTAAAAGATTAATGGCCAGTGACGGTGCGATGGACTTTAGGTTAGCGCGTGTTTTTTGCTCTCGATTCGCGCGTGTGCTGCATTGAGTGGCAGGCTCAATTACCTTCGTGTTCTGAGTGCAATCTCTACAAGACCGGTGGTGATGGTGGTGGTGGTGGTGTATTTATGCAGGGTTGGACACCTTGGAAACGGGGCTGAAAACACCTTGAAAAATCAACAATATATATATTTTAGTATTATTGATTCATACTATTTCTGAATTGTTGGTTCCAGGAGAATTTTAGCGGAAATCTACTTCGTACCTGGTCGCCCTCTAAAATTCCTAAATAGGCTTGGCTGTTATTTCTTCCATGAATGAAGTGAAATCATTGGCCGCGCGGCTGATTTCCAAGTAATACCTCCTCAGATCATCACATCAGATCACGCCCGCCATGTTTTGAGTTCGGGAGAAGGTAGCAGTCTTAATTCTATATTGTACTCTATTCTATCCGCATTTTTCCACTGCTCGAGGGACGTACCAATTATGGAGGTTTCTAAACCACTCTAAGCACTGGTTGTCGTTGAGGTTTTCTAATCGGAGCTCTTGCATGATGGAATCCAGTCCTGACGAGGGACTGTTTTTGTGGAGTCTGGGTTTTGTAGGTGTTCGTTGAACTCTGCTCTTCCGTCATTACTAGAAGCCGGCCAAATGTGCGATTTACAAAGGACGTTTTTCTTTCTCTTTCAAAGACAGGTTGTCATTACTTTTTGAGACGTCAGATAGCGTTTGGGAGCACCAGCGTCTTCCATTGGAGAACCAGCAATTTGGCCTCTTTGAAGCAAAACGGTTACTTTAAATGCACATATCAACTAATAAACAAAACCATTAAAGTGTGGCAAGTTTTGAGTGTTTATAACATTTTAAAAGGTGATGATGCAAAATGTTAGGTGTTTCCACTGTCTGCCCTCCGTCATGCTGAAGTGACAGTGCGGGGATGTGTCACGGCTGGAATGAACCGCCGTTCAATTGACCACATGCATTTTTGGAATTTGCCCTACTATAAAATTACATTTAATTGCAGTGGAATATAATCACCCCTCTGGGCATTAATTTAAACTCTAAGGTCAATACCTCAAGGTCGTAGGGTTGGGGAGGTGGTGAAAATTGATGCTTTACCAGCTGTGCTGCAGAAAAGATGTGTCTGTGTTTACAGAATAAGAATATTATTCTCTGGTGGCCCGACAACTCTGTTGAGTTATTGCATGATTGACGGGATAAGCACCTACCATGTTTGTTGTCTTGTTCACTCACCTCGGCCGCTACTGTATATGATAATTAATCTTGTGAGCACTGTAACAAATGCCATAAAATGCTAGATGATTAATTCATACAGCTCTTGTGCTTTGGCTTCCGCGTTGGGGAACAAACATGCACACGCTTTAATTGGGGGTGGGGAATAGTTAGTTCCTCCGTTTTAGGATCATTGGGGGTCATTACAGCAGGCCCTAAGAGGCGAGATTTATTGGAAATGAAGATGGTAGGGTCATGCGTCCTTTGAGTAGCAATAGTACACAGCGTTGTGTCTTGATGCTAGATTACTGATTATGAATAGCCAGCTGCTTTTGCACCCAACCGCCACACTACGTGAGCGTGGAAGAGGAAATCCGTGAATTTTTTTAAAGAAATCAACATATTTAACAAAAAATTCGGCCTACATTGGTTTATTTCCGAACTCAGTTGGTGGTCAGTCGATGTTTCCAGATCCTAACGTCGTCTTTGTAGAATTCTGATTCAAGTGTTATTTCTCCTCTTTTTCTGTGTCACTAAAATTTTAAGAAATACAGAGGCCTAATGAAGCTAATTCTTATGGTGGGTGCGTGGGAGGCACATTTCATGGGAATTCTCCATGGACATGTTGCGCAACTCTAAAAGAATGAACTCTTTCATTTTCCTCTCGATGAAAGAGGCCAACTTTTTTCTACCAAAGCGTCTTCCCTTTGCCTTCCCTAAAATCCCATCATAGTTAACTCCTGTTACAGCTAGTATGGGGGACTGAGAGCCATGCTTGCTGGGTTCAGACAGACAGGTGACTTTTCGATGTCCTCTCACTGACAGATGTGTGATCTGCATGTGCGACTACGAGAATGGAGAGGAGGTGCGGCGGATGCCCATGTGTCCGCACGTCTTCCACCGCGTCTGCATCGACGATTGGCTGACACGCTCCCTCACCTGTCCCTCCTGTCTGCAGGAGATCCCCCCTCCCCCTGGCGTGGCCACCGCCAGTCCCAGACAGTCTAGGGAGCGCCAGACGTCTGCTGACGCCGCTGGGGAGACGAGACGACGCACCGCCCGTGGACGACCTGCCAACCACGGTAGGTCGGAGGTGAGTGCCTATTTCGTCTGGTTCTGCTTGTCAACGAGCTTCATCGGAGCTTTGGTGGTGTCTGAGTAGGGAACGATTTATGCTTCTACTATTGATTCTGTTGGCAGCCTTCAACGACGTCGTCGAGTAACCGAGGGCCTGGATCGTCGATGGCCTCCCCTCCTGCCTCCACGACTCATCCCCCGACCCCCTCATCCCCGTGCGACTCCGTTGATGCGGAAGAGGCATCTTCACATCGACAAAGCCAGGCCAGGACTCACTCACAACGGGATGAAGAGTCGTAATCGCTCCTTCGGCGGACGCTTAGTTCTAATAACAAGTCTACAGACGCTGATTTAAGCAGTGTGTGTAATTTATAATGATGCAATCTGACGGTCTTGCCGTTATTGAATGTACACAAGTGTAAATCAATGCCCCTAGTTCGTGTGTTTGATCTGATAATTTGCAAAACGGTTACGGAACCTATGGTAAATATTGTGGTTTAGATCTAAATGGACCATTTTAGTATATAGAGGGATGGAAGTCGGTGTGTTTTGTAGATTACTGTAAAGAACTAGATAAGAAAGAGAATGACAACAATAAAATAGTGTTAGTATTTGAAGTAACCTCCATCTGGTATCAGAGGCTGCCGCAGCGTAAAGTATGTAGCTTGATAGAATCACAAAAAATGGAAATGTTGGGATATCATATTGGAATTATTCGGGTCCAAATTTAAATCTTTCTTTGAGATACCAAAATTAGGGCATTATTATTTCAAGAATCCTCTTTGCAAAGAATGGATTGATTTTGTAAGTGGTGGACATTGGGCATGTACAATATTGTATTTTCTAAAAGCATCTATCATGCCAAAGGCAATCTGTGGACTCACTTATATTTGCACTAATCATACTAGGAAAGAAGAGGGGGGAAGAAATAAAAATTGCGTAATCTATCATGCATCATACTAATTTCTTCATGTGGTAAATAGTAATCGTCAAATAGAATAAATGGAGTTATGTTCATACTAATCTCAATGTAGCTAAAGCGTAAGAATAGGTAATTGCAATGTTCGGGGAAATGGGAATTTTGAAAAACGTAGTTTTCACACATTTATTCGTAACGAAATACTGGAAATTAGCAACAGAGTTTTTATCTCAGAAAACGATTATAATAGAAGTATTTCTGCTCTAGAAAATTAAAATGTATACTGTCCGTAATCCGGTAATTTTTTATTGACTGCGTTTTCGATGTTATTCTAAGCTAAAAGAACACTTTTCGACCTTTGCAGTTTATCCCCACAAAATTGACTTGCGAACGATGCGTAGTGTATTTACGGCACAGAATTTCACAGTGTGTCTAGATAAAGAGATTATAATCGCTGGAAAACAAAAAGAGCCACCCGTTGATATATGTCTAGATGGTTCCGACTGGATTGATGATCGGCACCTAGAATTCAATATTATTTATGGGACAATTTTTCTCCGTATACTCAGCAGAAACGGGGTCTTTGTCAACGGAGAATTCCATATTTTCGGTGAAAAGCTTATCGAACTTGGTGCCAAGTAACTTGATACATTCTTAATATTTTCAAAATTAGGTCACTAATTTTGTTTCCTGAAACAAAAGTTTACTTGGTTGTGGAGGATTTCCAGCATTATGTTCAAACTTCTAATATCAGGAAGCGACCCCGAATCATGGATTTCGATAATGAGTACGTTATGTGCACGTAATTCCAACTTATTTATTATATATATCTTATAACTATTTCACTAATGTGGCATTATATTTGTGTTTTTGTGAAATTCAATAAGGCATGGACTAAATACGGCTAAATACTGCTTCTAGACTTTGTATAATTGTCTGACAATTTTAAGTTTTTTTAAGACGCAGGCACAAATGACACTAAGCTGAAGTATATTTATTGTATATAGTGTTACACTAGTATGCTATTTTATTTTACTACTTGGATCATCGAAAAAATATAAAATCCAGATATCCCTTTTAAAATCGGTTTACCTGTACTCCAGGAATTGTTGATTATTTGTGCACGAGTGTTTCGAGCTCGAGAAATATGTTTAAAAATAGTCATGGTTTACATATAATGAGATTTATTGTGCTCGCATTGACAGAGTAAAAAGACCTTGAGTGTTTTCGAACTGCTATTTTTAGAATACGCCAAGTGCCAAGAGCGGTGCAGGATTCCGACCTCGATAGCTTGACTTACAGCCCTCCAGTGAAATCCATGAAGCTGGATATGTCGAGTGTCGAGCCAGACGGTCCTGTGGATCCGTTTAGCTGTCAAACATGCTTAAATTCACCACAAGGTTCGTAGCCAACTTTTAACCATTTGCATTATACAGCGCTGCTTTATCTGCCATTTAAGTCAACAGGCAGTGGCAGTTGCATTTCGCTTTTCCCACTTATTAAAGCGACGCTGAAACATGGACATTATTGCTCGAGAGAAAGGTGACGCTTAAACAAGTCGAAAATTAGTAGAGTGGGTGTTGTGGTTGTAGTTGTGTTGATGGGAGCTTCCAAGACCATCTACTTAATTAGTATCAGTAGCGTCATTTTGGTGGTTTATAATCTTGTGCAGTTGTATTTGCTGGAATAACTTCATGATTTATCCGCCCGTCTATTTTTATTTATTTATTTAGTTTCGTTTTGCTTTATAAAAATAAAATTTGCTAGTAAAGTTAAATAAATTTGTGATATTTCGACCTAATAATCAAACTACAAAATCGTTTAATGTATAAAGCAGTTTTATTTAAATTAATACCATAGAGCACACTCGGTTATTGCAATTTCTGAGAATTACTTAAAATCACCAAAATCAGCAAAAAATGGGATTCATATTATCAGCTTTTATAAAAAGCAATTTGTAAGCCCTTTTACTGCAATTTGAAAGAAAGGGCTCACATGCTGCTTCATCTACAAAAACTTGCAAAATGGGTGCCTGAGAGCAATCTCAAATCTCGCGTTGACAACGTCTGATCTTCCCTCCATTCTAGCCGACTTGTTTAACTTTTTTCGCTAGATAGATTTGTGGCTGTTAAGCGTCGTCGACAGCGACGGATTCGTAAAGGGAAAGACGCCAGCCACAGCCCAAAAGGGAACTTCTTGGTAAACAGGTCCTTGCCCTTTGTTACCATCTGAAGCAGCACCACTGTTAGCAATAAGGGCAGTATTTGACCCAAGCTCTGCTACCAAGGCTCTCTCGTGATGTATTTCGAAGAAGCCGAGGCTCTAGATGTTTGGATGTGAATGGGACTTCACCGTAATGTGAATGCATGATTTTCGCCCTCTTTTAAGACGTCGAGACTGGAGGCTGGGAGTCCCCGTTGGATTTGTCGACGCAAGGTGGGGATGACATTGACCTGACTGACTCAGCGGACTCACTGGTGATACCTCAGCGCTCGAGACCGCTCTATGCAGAAATGATACGCGAGGCGATTTCTTCTCATCCGAGAAGGCGGATGCTTCTCAGGGACATCTACGACTACATCATCAGACAATATCCGAGGTTTAAGTTCTGCCGTACTGACTGGAAGGTAACCGTGTTGTGTTGGGTAGCTAAACCATTTCGGAGATCACATAGGGTTAAAGCTACACCTGGATAAGGATAAGATGAGGAGTCCTGAGACCAGAGAGAGAGAGAGGCGGGAAGACGTCCTTCCCAGAATGTTTATTTAAAAGATGTGTGGACAGGAGTGTCAAAATAAGCACACATGGCCAAACAGTCCAAGGGGTGATTCAGGAATTCTTCCTTGAGTAAAAGCTTCATAGTTGAGGCTGAAGCATTTATTCGCCCGACAAATCTCGATTTTTGACGCCTGTAGATTTTCGAAGCAGAAATCTTCTGTGTGCGCAATCACAGAGAGACTCATGAAATTGAGAAAGCGATCACGCCTAGTTGGATCACGTTTATACAAGACAACAGTACATACATGCACCAACTTCCCACGCGAGTCGACAATAATCAGACCGCGATGAGAGCAGAGAAATTTGAGTGTGAAAATCCAGAAGACACAAACCCTCGCCTACTTCTTACTCTTGCAGAATGCCGTCAGACATACGCTCTCGACGAAAAGCATCTTCTATTCAATCCCGAGAGGTCCAAATGAACGCGGAAAGGGTGGGTACTGGTCCCTGCGAACGACGAATGTACCGAGAAAGAAGACTTGTCGAAAAATTGATTCCCAGGATAACAGAAACACTTCTGAGGATTCTCAGAGTTCTCGTGAAGTCTCCAGCCAATCCGTTGAGGCGTCTTTAGCGTAGGTTTAATAAAAGCAAATAAAATTTATACCAACTGAAACAGATAATTACATTTTAATGTAAAGGTTGAAAATATCGTCGTTTTTCAAGGCACTTATGCGGTTGGTTTTAATTAAATGGTTTGGGTGCTGCGAATCGAATTAACCTATTCGATTAGATTGTGTTATAAGATAAAACTTTTTGGATTCTTTAATGAATAAATCATGACATTAGAATATTAGCATAATTTTTCAAAATAGTGTGATATTTTTGAATTAATTTTTTCAGTTTTAATAAAGCATATTATTGATTAGTAGTACAAATTTAGAGAATATAAATGTATACATACGATACTTTTGAGTACAATCATCAGAGAGTTTCACAAATAAAATTCTGATTTTGAGTTGCCAAGATGAAAAAAAGATGAAACTCTGAATTCGCATCTCACGTTTCCAGACTTGTTTTTAGCAATTGATTAAGGCAGTTCTTACTTCAAAAGTACAACCTGATCTGTTTTGTTAAATTCATTCAATAAAAAGTAGTCCTTACTAGTAAAGTCTTAGAAACTAATTGAAATTTTAATTTAAATGCTAATAATTATGGGTTCTTCTTCAGGTGAGTATTTATGTTCAAAATATTACAAATTGTTAATCAATGCGATTTGAAGAAAAGAATGGAATTAGCAAAGTGGAACCCTTTTTCCTGTACAGCCCTGTTAATGCGAGCCAAAAGTCTTCACAAACTGAAGATCCGGTCCACTCAACTCAGGAAGTCAGCACAAGCACAGTTGAATCTTGTCAATATTTGGCCCAATCCATGGAAATGCCGCAATCCTACTCACCAGTTCCATTCCAACAAGGCATGACCGGTCAACTTCCGCCATATTGGAGAGATCTGCAGGATCTTGCGACTTCTTACGCTTGGACTGATTCCAGCCATGCCTTGCAGCTTCTTGTAGGTCTACGGACAAACTTTCTTAGTGTTAGGAGAATTGTACAGTCGGTAATAAATACATTAGTCTCGCAAAGTGCATTAATGTTTTATTTCCTATTAGTTTGTGGGATCGACACAAAGTTCCTTTTGTCATCATCACCATCATCAACATCACCTCACTTAAATTCGTGTTTAAAACATGTTAATTCACGTGTTTGTTTGAATCAATCGATTTTCAGAACATGCCAACCGATCAGTTTGAATCGATCAACAATTGGACACGAGTTGATAGCTCTTCGTTGGCTGGTCTACTTCAAATGGACATTGCATCATACCTTCGACTCTTCTACATCCAAGGTGATGAAAACTTTAAGTAGAGGTCAGCAACTTTTTCTCGGTACCAAATGTGACAGAAAATCGATCTCTCAACAATGTTACCTTTCTTATGCTATTAACTTTCTTTAAAAATTTTGGTAATTACTGAAAAATGGAGACTTCTTACTTTACTAGTAATGGGAAAGTGTGTGAGATAAGAGATTCATAGTTAGTAGAAACTGTGAAACAATAAACCCTATCATTTCTCTCTATCTAAAGTGAAAGTGAAGCAATAACTGCCAGAATTACCTATTTCGCTTGATTTGTCAGCAATCCTATCAACCATTTTAAATTTTTGCACAGGGCCAGTGCAGGCAGTCCTCTAAAAAACAGATATAAAATCCCTTTACTTTGTTAAGGTGTGCCAATCAAGAGTTACAAAATTTACGCTTCTTATCTCTGATTCTCAGAGAATTCTGGTGGAGCCAAATCGGCGGGACTATCCTCAAATGGTTGGGTTATAATAGATTAATTTTTCAACAAAAGCATAACATTTACTGATCTAGAGAGCAGGTAGCAGAATTCCCACGAATTTCTGTTTGCTAGGGTTAAACGTCATTTACTTGTCAAATGCAACACACCAAAGTACACAGATTCACTCAAGTGATGCGTGTTTCGTAGTTCTCTTTGAGGAGTCGAAATCAGACCGGAGCAAGGTGATTCAAGAATTTCACGTCGCTTTCTGACTTGGTTTAAGTTGCTAGTGACTTCGGGAAGAGTTAAAAATTATTTCTACATCGAGAAAAACGACTTCTGCTAGTTTTTTCTGAACACTCTATATTTACGAAACCATTTAATTACAACAGAATCCATCTAATTTCCGGGTAAAAAGAAAATTCCACTGTACACGAAGGCTGTGCTACCTAAACACTGCGTTTATTAAACGTAACGTTTGATTTTCGATAGAAATTTCAACTCAAGATTCGAACGCGCAGTAATTCCAAACGTGTGTTTGAAGAAGCATAATGAGTCATAGCTACGACTTAATAAATATCATGCAGTCATTGACGAAAACGAGTTAAATTACAGTTCGAAATATTCCGAAAATCACAGATATAATTTTCTATAGACACAACGAATTCGTTTCTTTTAAAGTGTTTTTTAAAATTACCTTAATTTATAAGTTATTTTCATAGCTCCTATTTCTAGATAACAACTTGAGTAGGTGGAATTCCAAATAAAAATCAATCTAATAAATTTATTTAATTTTTTTCTGCAAAAAAGACTTGAATTAATTTTGCAAAGTTACTCTAAGAGGTGTTTTTAATTTCGTTCTTATATCGTTGATGTATCGAAAAGCTTTGCTACCTTAATAATACGATTATTATACTTAACGTCCGATTTTAACCCCAAAGATGAATGCGAAGAAGTAAAAGTAGCATAACAACTACTTAGACAACTGTACAATATATATTAATATATAATAACATTCTATAGTTGCAACATTTGTCGAGAAGACCAAAGCAAATTGTTTCGGATTTATCATCAAAGGCATTACAAAGACTTGCTAAGCATCATAGATACTATTTATAAAAAAGACAGGTGTGACTAACGCGGGAGAGATTCCTACAAATCAGGCGTTGTTAGTGAGACACAATCACGCAATGAGTAATTCGAAAAAATGAGATCACCCCATGTTGATTAGGAGCTGAGAAAGGGTAACTCGACGGTGTGGCTATCACTGAAGAGGGAGTCACATAATTGAATGATTAATTCGAACTCGCATCCATCAGATGGCCTGCCCGATGTTTTCAACTGCATTGAGAGGAGCTGCACCGATGTAGTTTTCATTATCGTTGGTTGGACTTATTGCGAACGAGAGTCGTCATCTTCAAAACCACGCAACACCACGGCTCCTAAAATCACTGTACAGCTCCTCAATGAACGCCTACAAAACCCAGTTTCCACAAAAATTGTTCCTCGTTGGGAGCTGCACACGTGAGGTGGAAGAGTTGCAGTGAGACGACAAATGCTTAAAAGCGTTTAGATCGGTGTACAAGCCCCCAGAATTGGTCCCTCGAGCAGTGGAAAAAAGTTGGTTCTCTCTGACGAGTCATTGTCGACCATCGGTCTGGCCAATGATTTACTTTCATGGAAGGAGAATTAGCAGTCGAGACGATTTAGACATTTTTGACGATATGGTTGTTCAGGAACTGTTTCCGCAGGCGAATGAGGTTGGGAATCTCATCTGGCCACCACCACAATCCCCAGACCACCTCAACCTCACTACTGAGGGGCATTTATGGTCATCGAGGGTGGTTTAACTGAGTAACGGGCTAAAATTTCATTGGAAACAGCACGTTGGAGAACTGAGGCCTCAAAAGATGGACCCACACAATATTAAAATGCAGTTTGTCGATTTTGCATGATGTTTCCACTATTTGGTCCAACCTTTACTGAATGCAATTTTAAGCAACAGAATAAGTAAAAACATTCCCATGGGAATATTAGGGAATTTTGACATTTTATAGTCTTTTATTGTAGGTCTTCCTCGACTGGTGAAGTTGGATGCGAAGCAGTTTATTTTTGTTACTTCTCTAACAATAAGTACGAAGAAGTGGTATTCATTTTTTCATGTCCATGCTTTCTAGTTTTGATTGAACAATTTTAAATAAAGCCCTATTTTTATAATGCTACTAAATTTTATTTCAGTAGGAGTGCAACGAATTGATGTGATGAACTCCAAATCAACCCTTGTGTAGTCATATTGGTCGACCATTGATTTATAGAGAGTTAATTAATCGTTTTTTTCAGCATTCATAACAGATTTATCGAGAGATGGCAAAGACTAGTTGTCGACCCTCTCAACCTTTTTCTGGACTAAACGAAACCTCATGAAAGCACCTGATAGGGGCTTACCCATTCTCTTTCCATTTCCACTTTGTTTCTTCAAAAACGTATAAAACGTCTGCAATTGGAGAGAAGACTTGGCCTGGCTGAAAACCATTTTTTCGAGTATTTTTTCTGATGTGTAGTAGGAAGGTGACCTCTGCTCCGCTTTTAAGAGTAATACAGTCAGCTCCTATTGGTAGAGGCTTCAACAATCCATGAAAACCGTATTTGAATGCAACAGTTGTTTAAATACTGACTTTTAGCCAAAACATTCTTCATTACGATTCTTCTGTTAATATCGTACGATTGGTTTTACCCTGGTGGGGGCGGAGAGGTGAGCAGTTACCTCAATATCCCCTTTGTTATGATAATCATGATGTAATTTATTAAAATAATATAATTATTATTAATTTAATAATTAATAAATTAATAATAACTAACTTAATTATTTATTAATTTAATCACGATATAATTTATTATTTTGTCTATGGTCTCTGCACACTCGTTTTCATTAACTGTAGGACCGCCAAAGAAGAATTTAAACTGCCAGAGGAAGTATAGTGTGCTTGAAAAGATTTAAAATCTGAAAAAAAGTAGTTATTGCTCAGTAAAATTTACATTATGTGTATATGGTCCACATTTAAGTACTTTATGCCGAATTAAATAATGCATAAATAAAAATTAACAATCAGAAAGATCAGTCATGCAGAATGCTACATTAAACCAAAGTTCCTAATATTCTAAGAGACATTTTTTCTTAATTATTTTGCTGTTTAAAATTGCATTCAGTAAAATAAATAAATATAAATAGTGCAAACGCCTAGAAAATTCCACAATATATACATTTTAGTATGTCGTAGGTCCACCTGTTGCGGCCTCAACTGATTTAAACAAATCGTGGAGTGTTTTCAGAGGAATGAAACTCCATTCATCAGTGTATTTACTGATGAATCATTATCTTGAATGTCAAAGATAAATGCTCCACAATAATGAGGTCGGGGTCTGTTGATGAGGTGCACATCTTAACGATTCCACGTAGCTCTCTGGATTGGTGCAGCATTATCCTCTTGAAAGATGGCAGCGTTCGCCTCCGAAAACCGTTCTTGAACAACCAGAGGATGGATTCAGTCTCCGAAATTCTTAAGTAGTCTCGAGGAACAGTCGTTGTAGGAGCCGTGGTTTTGCTTTCCTCTAACAACAATTCCAGTTGATGGGAAAAACACAAAAATAGAATTAAATATAATTCATAGTCGTTAGAGAATTTTTTGAAATTTTCCTATATAAAAGAATTAGTAAATAAGAGGTGGTTTGCTGAGATTTCGAAATTTTGTTTTGACAAGCTAGCACGGCATGTAAAATATCCCAAAAAATTATTTCGTTAATGAATAAAATGTTAATGAATGTAGTAATTATTTTAACTGTTATACCTTTTTCCAACAATTTTAATACTGGTAATGAAAACTTCACTAAAATGTATGCACTGGTTCCAAGAATCGCATGTTCAAAGGAATTTTTGAGGAAGCAATTAGCTTTGTTTCCCCTGCTCACTTTAATGAAACTCATCTCTCTTATAAGCATATCTGATTGAGGTGAATTATTCAAGATCGCCGCAGCTATAACAATGGCGCACGACTAATCCCCACAACTGGGCGGTTCTCCTAGCAACGATAAGGATCGCCGCACCTCACGAGCAGAATCAACAACAAAACACTAGCGAATTTGTTTATCACGTAGTGGAGAGGTAGAAACAGGCGCTGCGCCCCTTTCAAGCTAGGCGAACTGTGTGTTTTCGCTTGTGTGAGTGTGCAACTAACCCAGAAGTTTGTTTTGATAGAAAGGACTGGAACAACAATATTAACTAAACGAAAAACGTCGTCTGTTCTCAAAGATATACGATTCAAGGCATTTAGAGTTGTGGAGTAGAAATCTCCAGTGAAATTATGTAATGATCGTTGGAAATAGCCGAAAGAAGCATTTAGTAAAGCGTAGACTAATTCTGAAAGGTTTAATTTAAAATCCCATCGACTTTTTATGCAAAAGTAATTGTTTTCTGTTACATATTCAGTGAGTCTGTGTGTCCAAATATTTAAAAAATAAAATTGATCACATTAGTTACTCGATTAATTTAAAGAAATTCCTATTCGGTAAAATGCTACTTTTGATTTCTTAAATTTTGAATAAAGCGCATTTCGTGAACACTTAATTAGTCATCAAATTATTAAACGAAACATAAAGTCATTTAAACTTAATTTTAAAAAATAATTTTTAGTTAAATAACACTGTTTCATTCTTGCCATATTTTTGATAAGTTTTTATCAGGAAAACTGTGTGATTTTGACATCAATATACTAATTTAAATCTTGAATTTGGCAACTTTACCAAGCGTTTGAGAGAAATTAAACAGTGTCATCAGGAATAGAAAAGAGGTCAATAATGTAAATAGATAATTTCAGTTATATATTTTTAAAATATTTTTCTTCGCATAATGCAAAAAACCCTAGTAGAGCCAGCACAACCCAAAACAGACGTTGATTCTGTTTTCAAATAACTGCATCTCTATGGTGCTGACATGAAATGGAATTAATTCGCGGAGTTTGGAAGATGCCAAACAATTCAGCTGGAACTTACAGTCTTCACTGCAGAGACTGAAACATCAAAGCCCTATTTCCGATTCAGTCAAGTAACATTCAGTGACGTTCTAGATTTTATGCGACCAGTTTGTTTCCTAAGTGCTCATAGGGCATTTGGCAGCTCCTATTAACTCCTCATCTTAATGGCCAGCAACGAGAATCATTCTTAAATATTACCCACATTTATAACGAATATAATGCGTACAAAATGTCAAAATGAAGTTTAATGTGGATGACACTTTAAGCAGATGTGAAACAAAGAATAGTTACTTATTATTTAGTAAAGTTTACTTCAAAAGGCCTGCATCGGTTCTGTCCCAATTTTGACTAAATAGAATAAGTGACTAAATGTTACATTTCATTAAGGATTCAATCGTCTATGTACTGCTGACAGTAGATGGAGGCATCAAATATAGCTGTTTTTATTTCTTATTCCTAAATGTGGCAATGGTGTTCACCTTCATTAGACATTGCAATGTACCTTTTTAGAGTTTACTCCATTTTTAAACAAGGTAATATTCAAACTGTGCTTATGGGTTGGCATAATTGAAAAGACATCCTTAGCTTGCATCTCAAATCCATCAAAAAGAGGAAAATTATTTCCGTACTACAGGCGTTATTTAGTTTTTACGAAATGCTACACCAGACCTACACATTTTGTGTAGCGTTGACGACCAAGGTCATGATGATGCTGACGATGGTGGATGAAAGCCTGATGTCTCTGCCACACGGAAACCAGGTCATGTCCTTAGGGGTCGCTCTAGCTATTCCCTCAGTTCCTACACACCTTGTCCTCATTTAGTAAGTACACGCAGCACAAACGGTGAATGCTTTTGGGTGAATGCACCAAACCCAAATCCTCTGTCAATGCTTGTTTATAGCAGAAATTTTTAAACACGCCGCCGCCGCCGCCGTTCTAACGTAGTTAGGTTTTGCCAGGTTGAGTCATTTAGAAAAAAAATAACTTGTTAAGACACTGGTTTGGGGAGGAAACTGAAAGTTCTGTCGGCTGCAAAGTTTAGTGAATTTAAAGTGGATTCGGAGGACAAGGAAATGGAGTCACATTCGTCAAAGAACTGGAGTCAGTTACAAACTCAGTCAGTCGCAAGGTGAGTTGAAATCTCCTCCTCAAAATTGTCTTGATTCTGCCAATTCTGCTGAAGGACAAGATATTTCAAAGGCTGGTTAATTCGGATCTGGACTGTGAGCTGAATCCTGCCTCTTTTCGGGAATCTAAAGCCCTTTTTAAATTCTACCACTCTTGACGAACAGACATTTGAAAACAATGCAAGTTTTTTGGAAATGTACCAGTCTGAGTGACTCGACTTGTGTTGTTTAGGCTTCACATAGCCATCCATCTGTCATTCCGCTTGCTGTTTAAAAATAAATAAATACCTTATCTTCTCTTAAATATGGATATCTCTGTTGAAAATTTATTTTGCGTTCAGTGATTACCACGTTCGACTACAATATTTAAATGGGACAGACAGTTCATTTGTATCTCAGCGAAATTGAACATTTTTAACAATAACATCAGGGTGGAGGCGCCGTTTGTTTTCTGATGACGACAATGAACTATTTATACTCAGCAACTGATGTATGTTTATGTTTATCATGTATGTTTCCCAATCATCACAATGATGTGCACCATCCTACATATTTAAAGATAACAGCAGAAACACAATAATTAGGATTCTGTTTTAAATTTTAACTAAGTTCTTCTGGTGAAAAGAATTATTTTAAATAAATATAATTAATTAAAATAGTTCAAAAGATTTTCCTTTTCATGAAATTCCGCATGAGTGCCTTTTCTAATAGTTTTTTTCACTAAAGTTTAAGTCCCGCCGAAGTATATTGTTGTAAGGAATAAAATCGCTTTGACATTCCCATCAGTAGAAAGGAAAAAAAGGCAATTAACTATAAAATTTAATATGGTTAAAATAAACTTAATAGATAGAGGAATTTTTCAATTTTTGACAAAAAGATTTACTCAAAATAACCGCCTTCGATGACCTATAACTTTCAATCGAAAAGACCCCACAAAAACTGAGGTAAATGGACATTTAGAGACGATGAATTTCTGAAATTGACCATAAATGCCTAATAATTTTGAGGTCAGGGGCTTGTTTTGGTGGCCAGATGAGATGCTCAACTTCATGAGAACGTTTCTCGTAACATTCTTACAAAACAATTCTAGCTGCTACATGGATTAATGCATTACAATCATCTTGAAAGGTTCTTCAACCACCGCAGGATGAACTTGGTTGCCAAAAATTCCTAAGCAGTCTTGGCTGTTGATTCGTCTTCCATGAAGGGAAATCATTCATTGGCCCGGCCTGGTGGATTTCCAGCAAATAGCACCCAAGATCATCTTGACATGATGCTTTATTGTTGAGAGATGGCAGTGGTCTCGATTAAATGATCCTTTCGGCCGTCTCTAAACGTAGTAGTACGGCAAATAACGATGGTTCGTCGCAGGAAATCGCATTCTTCATTGCTCGAAGGACCGATTTTGGAGGTTTCCACACTACCACTCTAAACATTTCGAAGCACAGGTTTTTGAGAGCGGAGGTTTTCCTATTGCAGGTCTCCCGAGTGCAGCGTTCGACCAGCAGTTTTTGTGGGACCTGGATTCTGTAGGCTCCGGGTTCGTTGAGCTCTGCAGTGATTTCGGGATGTGTGGTCTCGCTATCCTCTCCAATAATTCGATTGAGATTCCGACGATCTCTCCTATCCAACAAACTCCACTTTTGTCCAGACCTGTGCTTTCCTTTTCTTCCACTTAACTACAAGCATTCGGGAGTCGTTTCTTTTACGCGAGAGCCTACAACACTAGCACAAAAAATTTTCCCTCTTTGAAAGTCATAGATGTCTCCATTTTTGCAACGCTATAACCAGTGTTTTTAAATATCTTCCAGAAACAGTTATTTTAAGGAAATTTATCAAATAATAAAGTAATAATCAAAAAACACTGAAGCTCTAGGGAGTATTCTTCCCGCTCAACATTTCGATAGAAAAAAAATTTTTGGACGCCAGTCACAAACAGGATAAGCTTTTCTAAATAAATAAATTTGATAGTTTTAAATTCATCAAAATATAAAAAAATATATTTATCGCCATTAGACAACATAATATACTTGTTTAATTATAATAAAGTTGAGATCCGGACATAGCTTATGGGATGGCCGGGTGGTTTGAAATTGGGTCTCAGGTAGAGCAGATCTTCTCTAGTTTTCGCTGCTCCAAAAGTGGCAAGGATTTTGTGCGAGTTTGAGGAAAATATATGCGTGCGTTTGAGGTATGCATGCCCCACATATGCAAGAGTCTTTAGTGACTGAGGTTTGACGTCAGTAAAGCTGCGACACAATTTGGCGTCAGTCAAATATGCTGCTGAGACTGTTCAAGGCCAAACACGACCTTGAAACCTACAGGCGGTGACATAAATATTTTTAACCTTCTGAAGGCTATTTGACAATAACTGACAGGCTGGGCCTCTTTTCTTCATCATTTTTCCCTTCTCTCTTCCCAATTTCTACCTTTACTTTTTAATATAACTCACTCTTTCCGCATCTACTTATATTTGTAATAAGTAGTTTAGCATCCGTCAATCTCTTCTTAACAGTAGTTGTTATTGTTGGTGTTTTTGGTTTGTTGACGTAGTCATCGATTGCTATCTTCCCTTCTCCTCCTCCTCTTGTGACCCTATGTCCAACAACGAGACCAGCAAAACAGGCTTTCTCAGTGGTACCATAGCAACAGCAACAACACAAAAATATGCGCTGGATTAGTAAGCAAATGCTTAGCATGTTATGGTGGTGGTGGTGGTGGTGGCGGTGGTGGTGTTGTTGTTGTTGTTCATTCAGGGTACTGAACTGGAATGAGAGTCATGAGAGTGGTCCCTTTTGCTAAAAGATGCAATCGAAGGGAGGGAAAACCATCTGTTTACCTCCGGTGGATGAGCATCCTCATGTGATTTCACATCTACCAACCACAAGAATGAAGTTTACTGTGTTTCTGCATTTTACAACCGTAGCAAAACACCACTTCCTTCTTGGGCAAAGACAAACCCTAACCGGGCCTTAAATACCAAAAGCCAGTGATGAAACGTCCTGGGCTGTTTATTGCTACAGTTGTTCGCTTTCTCAAAGTCTCTGTTCTATGTTGATGGAATGGGATAACACTCCCACCGCAGACACTAGAGTGCATCAGTCTCAATAATGACTGAAACCAAAGACAAAGACAATAATATTAACTGACCTGTTCGTGATCGATAAAGACCTCTGAGCTTTGGGGAAACGGGTGAGGTAGCAAGTTAGAATGAACATCCAGCTACGTGTCTTAACCCACCACCACCACCACCACCACCACCACCACCACCACCACCACCACCACCACCACCACCACCACCACCACCACCACCACCACCACCACCACCACCACCACCACCACCACCACCACCACCACCACCACCACCACCACCACCACCACCACCACCACCACCACCACCACCACCACCACCACCACCACCACCACCACCACCACCACCACCACCACCACCACCACCACCACCACCACCACCACCACCACCACCACCACCACCACCACCACCACCACCACCACCACCACCACCACCACCCCACCAACGAACATCCAACCTCTAGCTAGATTCAGGTTACTGGAGAAGTAAGTTTGAGTATTGTGAAGGTAGTTTCTTTTAGTCAAAGCACACAACACCAGAGGAGACACCAAATAGTGGAAACACTTTGAGAAATCAACAAAATATAGCGTAATATGGTGTAGGTCTACCTTTTGCGGCCTCAGTTGCAGCCCTAACTTTCAGAGGCATTAATTCATACAAATTGCACATTGTTGATTCTAAAGGAATTTTAGCTCTCATTTCTTTTAGAGACGATGGCGGCGGTGGAAACCGACTTCTTACTTGAATCTCTCAAATCGACGACCATAAATGACCCTCAATAATGAAGTTGAGGTCTGGTGAGGATTTTGGCGGTAGCCAGATGAGATGCTCAACGTCATTAGAATGTCCCTCCTCGTGCCTCTATTCTTTGACAATCCTAGCTGCTGCCATCTTTCAAGATTCCTAAATTCTTCTATGAAGGGAAACCATTGGCCTGCCGGCGGATTCCTGGACAGAACCCCCGCCGCCAGTGTGGATTAAATGCCACTTTCGGCTGCCTCCAAACGCAGTGCACTCGGCTGGGGGGAGGGACAGATTCTGGAGCTTTCTACTCCACCAATTTACGCGCTTTGAATCACTTGTTTTTGAAAGCAGAGGTTTTCTAACAACTCGATCGATTTAGACTAGGACGGTCCTTCTCAGCCACCGACTTCGATTTCCGAGCCAGACCTGCGCCTCTTTGCTGAGAACGACGTTTTCCTTTCTCTGCTTCAAAGGC
Organism: Anomotaenia brevis; assembly: GCA_030710315.1. Lineage (NCBI taxonomy): Eukaryota > Metazoa > Platyhelminthes > Cestoda > Cyclophyllidea > Dilepididae > Anomotaenia > Anomotaenia brevis. The sequence continues at coordinate 223,854 of JAUOZQ010000111.1, forward strand.
GACAGACATGACTTTTGAGACAGTACCTCTTAAAACTCCAAGTATTCGGGCAGTTTCTGTACCCTGTAGTAAATGGGAGCAGTGGTAGGTTTATCCCATTTGTGTTGAGGATGGGGTGGTTGAATATCTTCGAGTTGACCAGTTTAACAGCAGAGACAATGGAAGGAGCTCAGCTATATTCGACGAATGTGTGTGCCCAGTATCTAGACTTTAAAATAACTAAGAACTATTCGAATTTTGCCACTCTGGAAGCTCACAGGTTGAGGTATGTTGGTTATCGACTGTAATTAAATAAATCGACCCCATTTAGCCACTATTTGCTCTTACCGAAAAGTTTCTGCTCTGCTGGTAGTCCCAGAAAGCAGTCGCCAAAAGTGCAGTTTGCAAACATTAAATAGAGCCCGATCAAGGTTACGATAGATGGCTCACTTCCTGTGAACTCAAAACCAACAAAAGGAACCCATCCGATTAAAAGTACAGTGCTCTGACCTTGAAGCTAAATGGGTTGTTTGATTAATGAACGACGGTGTGTACCATCGAATTCACCAAATTCTTTTTACGAAGGTGTTAAAAGTAATCACTTCGTCCGAAATTTTAAACAAATAAAACAAGTCAACAAATATTATATTTAATTTCAGATTAATTCATCAGTGTACCTGTCCTGGTTATCTATGACTGAGTTCCATTCATTAACTAGGCTTGGTCTTGCCTTCATAACTGTAAAATGTTAGTTTCACCCTCTTACCTCGGCTTTGCAAAAGCACCTTCATCCAAATGATTTTGTAAGCTTTACAGCAAATGGTAGAATAGGGTGAATGAGGCACAACTCAAGAGTGCGAGCTTGTCCGAGTTTCGAAGTTGACAATGAACCAGGCTTAATCACCAATTGAGCTGATAAAGCAAGATAGGCTTCTTCAAGGAGTCCACCACCAAATTCAACTAAAACCTTGTCCGGTTCGATTGATCATCTTCATCTCCATTTCTAAACTTCACAAACCGTCTTCGTTCATTCACACATTCCTCCCTATAAACTGAGTAAATGCTTATTTTAAATCCAAAAATGTAAAATTCGAACTTTGCGGGGCACACATTTTTCGTGGGCCTGTATGTGTTTTCCGATGAGATTCTTCATTAATTTTTAAAAATAAATCATGTGGTGTAAACTTCGTCGGGAAATGTATGAATTTCATCATTGTGATCACCTGCCCTACTCACAATAGTCATTCAATAACTGAATGATCGTCTTTAACGATGGTTTTCCGTCTATAAACAATTTCCTCACACCAGAATTAGTGTTATTTAATCATTTCACTATTTCATAATTTATTTAAGCTCCCAAGTTGTTATATTTTAAGGTATAACTATCAAGATCGTTGTAGTGAGGTTCGTTTCAGCATTTTCCCAATGGTTGGAGCACGTTGCATTAAAATTAATACCATCTATTTGTTTTCATAGAAATTTTTGTTACATAAATTTCCAAAATAGGCGAAAGAACTCATCTAGGAATAATCTCGGTTGCTGGATAGTTGCAAAATCTAGTGCTAGAATTGAGAGACCTCAAATCTGACCACGTGTACTTGCCTAGGTTAGTTTGTTATTAAAAATAAATTTTGTACAAAGATGTTTTATGTGGTAATTTAAATGCAAAATGAAGTGGTTTTCAAAAATAATATATTACAGATTCACTGATGATTGAAACCCAAAATTATGAGTTTTACGAATTTGTTACCTTCAGCAATCATATTGCCCTAATACGTTCCTTTTAAAAATGTTTAATAGTCTCTAAAATTGCTGCCTTCTGTTTGGAATTTAACCATTCCCTAAAGCCGATTCGATTAGTAGATTACGGAAATGAAACCGGGAGTCATGTGATTCTTTGTCTAGCCTTCACGACTTCACTGCCAACCAATCAGATTGCGGCATGCGTTGTGTGTTTTGCTCCCAAAACAAAGCAAGCTAGGCTCTGTAGTGGCTCAGAGATATACACAAGATTTTTGGCTGATTCAAAATTAGGGTGGGGGTGGGGTTGACTCGGTACAAACGCACTTTGTCACGGGATCTCGTTTCTTCGTGAACGTGGGAGGCTACCCTCTCATCAACACTCAGTACGTCTAGATTCGATTGCGAGGTGGAATTTTTTGGAGAGAGCAGTAAAACCCAAATGTTAGAGCACGTCGGTCAGAATTGAATGACAGCAATGCACCATAGCATTTTTCATCTGAGAGTACTTTTTAACCTACACCCGCAATGCTCATTCAGACACCTACCACTTGTGTTTTAGCTTTCAACATCACTTGGAATAAAAGCGTGCTCATCACAGAAAGAGGCTGAAAGCGACATTTGTGAGTTAGTCGAATAAAATCGGTAGGACTTTTTTACAATAATAAGGCTATTAATAGGTTTGTAAATGGGCAAACTTAATATTTGTTCCCTTGTATTATTTATTCAATCTTCGGACAGAACTTATGGCATGACCTGATAAAACACCCCCAAAGTTATAACAAATAAACAAAAAAACGGTTTTCTAAAAGCACACCGTAGTAACATGTTTTTTTACCAATTTAGCACACGCAGGCGTTTGCGACTGTCACCACCACCACCACCATCATCCTCATCATCATCATCCGGGTTATTAGCAGAAACTGTTGGTTGCGTTCAGGTGGGGGGAAGGTTTGGGTTGACACTAGGGTGACACCGATATACCACACATACACGCACATAGACAGAGGAGGAGATGGAGGGGGCAAATTGTTGACCGAAATACTTCAGACAAACAGTCAAGGACGCCAGACAGGGTGTCGCCAAAACGACGAAAATGCAGGAGGGTGGGGTTCTTTGCTCTAGCTCTTGGATGGATTTTCCCCACTCAGGACTGGGTCATGGCCAGAGCAGCCTTGACCTCTTGGGGCTCGCTGGAGACGATGGGGGCAGCGGAATTGTTGATTTGGTGACTACTGTGACCCACACTTCCTTCGTGAACGGATATCGTCGACTCATCATCTTCTGTGTCATCCTCAAAGCCATTTTTGAAGGTTCCAGCTCCGTGTCTGGGTGGTGATCGATAATGCTCGGTCTCAGAACTGCTGTTGGAGCCGGGATGAGCATGGAACATGGCTTTGTTTGGGAGATTTGTGCACCCATTGCTGGAATCGGTATTGATCGTCGTTGAGAGCTGTTGCTGCTGCTGCTGATGTTCTCGAATGAAATTCGCTCGAAGTGCTCGGAAAACCTGCTCCGTCGTGGTGGAATTCTAAAATTCCGACACAGAAGATGCATTCAAATACAAGAATAGTCATCCCACGTGGGAGCAAATGCCATTCGCAAATGCCCTTTTAAAACAGTACTTTAGGCAAAGATGAGTTATCTTTAGGCTAAGAAACCTCAAACATGCATTCTCAAGTCATACGAGTGAAAAAATCTGGCCAACAGCTGATCGTATCGATTTTTTCCTACGAAGGCAGTTCGTATCGATCGAATCAGCTGATTATATAGGTGGTATGTTTTCGCACGAACAAGGATTTTAAAACCGAATTTTTTGTTAACTTTTTTGCGAAAAACTTACCAATTGTGACAGCAGTCGACTCCCATCGATTCCTCCTGGCGTTCCGCCAGCTGCTGAGGCAGCTAGCGTCGCTGCAGCCGCCACAGGAGCTCCGATCTCCCCGCCAGGATTGTCACTGCCTGTGACTAGCGAAACACCGCATTTTTGGAGGTCTGGTTCCGATGCTCGCCGACTCAACGAACCCGATCGACTTCTCAGCAACGAGGCAGTCAAATTGGGCATCAGCTGAGAAGCAGGCGTAGTCGTATTTGTCGTCGTCGCCGGAGGCATTAGGAACGTTGTTGCTGACTCCGGTAGCCGAAGGAATCCGTTTGTTCGGAGCAAAGAGAGCAATTGAGCGTCAGGCGTAGATGCCATGTTGGTGGCGGGGTTGGTAGTCCCAAGGGGAGCCCGGTTGAGAGGAGGAGGGGGAGGAATATATTGATTTGGGAGAATGGGTGTGCGGGGAAGAGGATGGCTGTCGTCTCGAACGAAGAGACCGAGAGAGTTCACTGATGATGTAAGAGCCGTTGAAGAGTTCTTGCAGTGGGAGAGACTGCTAAAAGAAGGAGAAAATCGATAAATGCCTTAGTAACTCATCGGAGAAGATTCTAGTGGAGTTTTGTTAAACACCAAAGCCTCAACAGAGTTGATCGATTTCACGGTCCTCAACGTTAAACAATCAATCAATCGACAGCTCTATTTATCAGGAGGAGATAGCGGTCTTTTAATGAAATGGCTTTGTGTCTATCACAAGCACATACACAAGATATTCCCATAACTTCAAGGTCGCTAGATGTGCACGTTAGCTGAGAGAGAAGACACCGGTCCCCAAAATAGAGCGCTGCCCCGGTTACAGAGACACAGGCATAAAAAGTTGCGAAATCGCATCCAAAATCGAGTGTAATTAATACTGGATTGATTGGTGTGAAAGTTAACTCGAAAAGTAGCAAACTTGAGGGCTGCTCTACCACTTGGACACACAAGTGCTCATGAGATCAAGCTTGAAAATGCTAATCAGGTGTCCAAAAGTACAACCACTCTTGGCTGCAACCGTTCCAAAGTACAGCGATCGCGCAGAAACACATGTTGCGCAAACTCTTGTTGCAATCGCAAAAGATTAACTTAACCAAGCCTTCACGAAGAGATTGCATGTAGGAGTTTTATTGCTTCCTTTTCTTCAAAACTCTCCTTTTGCGCAACCCCTCATTCAATTAGTCTTTGTATATGCATGTTAGCAAGCAGGCATAAACACATCTGGTTCCCGAAGAGGTGCAGCACAAGACGAAGATAGAGCGATTGTCGGTGTGCAAAAAATTCCACGTCTCTTATGTGAAACACGTCAGCGATAATGACAATTTATTTGCATTAGCAACAAAACCACATATTTGAAGTGATTAAACAAAGATAATCGATCGCAAGCAACTGATTAGTGAGAGTATCGATTCAAAACGCAAGAAAATCTCGCCTACTAAAGTTTATCGATTTTCCACAGCGGACGCAGTTTTTTATCGATCGGGTCAGCCAGCAATTCGGAATGAGTGTTTCAACCTCGAAAACGACCATTTCAGCCCGGATTTTGGATGAAAGGACCTGAAGTGTTTTTGTTTTTGAGTGGGAGATGGAGGGTGCTGGAGTGCGTGCGACTGCACACAGCACACGCCCACTGGCTGCGTCGTGTTTACATAGTAGTGATGAATAAGCCGACAAACACATCCACAATCAAGGCCGAATCCCTAGCCTCGATTACTCATGCCCAACAAAACAAATATCCACAAAAACGCTAAGGAACAAAAAACAACAACTGTTAAGGACCGTGTCCTTAAACTCCCTATTTCGATGACGAGGTAAGTGTGTATTATTGAATTTAAAAAAGGTTTTTTTTCACAATCAGGATGAGGTATTCGGGAATAATGCTGGGTAACTTTTTCAGATGTGTCAAAGGCATTCTTTGAAGGGTTCAAGCCACCTTTAGCATTTAATTACAAGTGAAGACAGTGAGAATGGATGTAAGGAGCCCAATTTATGAATCTTGAAAAAGCTACCCAGCTAATCGACGATAAAAACAAAGCAGCGGGTTTTGAAGAAGCTTTTCCTTCAGAGAAAGTGGAAAATCAACTGGGTGGCCATTTTCCCTAATAAAACTGCTAAACACCCCGTATTCTCATTGGAAAAGAAGCTTGCTCTCTTTTGAAAGACTAAAACATAACAAACAGAAGCTGAAGTCAATTCCTCTTTCTGGTGAACATTAGAGATGCTTTCAAAGCAACGATTTCATGAACACGCCTCGAGTGACGATGAGTTGCCACATGATTGATAACCCCCTTCTTGTGCTCAAGTACACGGCGGTGAATCGCTGCTGCTTTGACAAATGGCGCCACCACAGTAAATGGGTGTGTGCGTAGTGCGTTTGCTCAGACTTGATGCAGCTATCTTGCGCTCTGAAAGCAGTCAAAGATGCCAGTTGTTTAAGTAACAACTCTGCTGTCGTTGACTCCAGTCAAAATAGAACCACGTGGTCCAATGTTCAACAAAAGCAATAGTTATCAATGTGTATATCACAGATCTCCCTAACAAGTGCATAGGCAGTGATTCTATTTACATCTTGGAAGCAAGGAAACCCTAACGACGATGAGTCATCAGAAATGGCTCTAGAGAGGAGACAAAGACGCTCGACAGACAAAGATTTCAACATTGCCGCCAAAACGGGCTTTAAAACAAGAGGTTTCTATCATCAATCTCTAAGTGTTTGTTATTTTGCAATTAAAACCTTAACAACGAAAACAACAAACAAAAAGTGGATACAAACAACCTGTGGATGGGAGGGAGCTTGTTTACAAATAACAACAGCAGATTGGAAATAAAAAAGTGAGAAGCCTTATTGAGTTCAAAATAACACCCGATTTGAGCGCAGTTAACAAAGTAGTGCCTGGATTTGTCTCCAACTAAACACTATTGACCAGGAGATAATAGATGAAGACTTCGAGGATATTGGCTTGAATCAATTGTGTTCGAACAGGAATTTGGGTAAATGAAGTTTGTCTGATAGCATGGCATCGATATTTGTTCTCCCGTCAACGAAGGAACGCTAAAATCACAGCTAAACTATACACACCTTAGACTCCCTTTCCTCTAAATACAAATCCAAGTTGTGCCCAACAACCAAGCGTTCGATGCAAATGCTAATCGAGTTTCAAGAAGGGAACCTGAGGGGAGATACAGTGTCAAGGATTTCATCTTTTCTCTACCGTGTTATACAATGCAAAGAGCCCCATCATTCCTTCGAAGCACAATTGACCTCTCGAAACCATCGTGGACAATCTCCAACGTGGATTTCACCGATAAACTTGAACGCATCCCACCGCATTCTAGACGCAGAGGACACTCACTCATTCGGAGCCAACGGTTGTTGAAGATGGAGAGCGGTAGGAGCGAAAGGACCCATGGAGTGAGCAGATGTCTCATCTCTGTCGTCATGGTTCACAGCGGTTGGCAAGGTCCCATCGGGTGACATGTAAGCGGGAACCGCGTAGGACCTCTGTCGTCGTTTCTGATAGGCTTTCAAGACCTGGTGGTCCTCCGATTCCGGATCCAGAGTCCAGAAGGCGCCCTTTCCGGGCTCTTCGGGTCCACGTGGAATCCGGATGAAGTAGCGGTTGAGTGAGAGGTTGTGGCGAATGGAATTCTGCAAGGGAAATCAGCGCATTTTGGCATAAAGCAGTGAAGTTGGACAAGGATCTTGTCTCCTAGACTTTAAAAAGTGACTTGGAGGTATTATTAAAACATTTATTTACAAATGATGCTTGTTTGAAGGGTCCTTTTTTGTGGTTATTATTCACAATCGCGAAGTTATTCGTTTAGCTTGGAAAATCTATTCTATCCTAATATAAACAAGAAATAGCCATCTCTAATGCAAGATAAATAATTTTTCCACAAACCATGTAGGGTTACACAATGCAATTGCACTGAAATGGGGACTTTTTCTCAATAAATAATGCGGGAAATCAATCAGAGGAAATTCGATCCACTTCGGTACCCAAACAACCCATTAATTCAGCTACAGGTACATTAGACGATAGGTTGGATTTCAGGTGCAATCTAGTTTTTGCAGGGTTGAAACTTCAAGAGAAAGACTAGTGTTCATGGGTGACTTTAGTATCTTGGAGAACAATTAAATATTACAGGGTCGAGTAATATAGACAGGGATTGTGTCATCGAGGCTTTGTAGGAAACTCAGGCGTCAACACTATTTTAACACAGTCCATCTCGTTCGTTTTGAAACCTCATAACTACCGGATTCGATTACAAAGTTTGTCTTGTACCCAGTCTTAGGTGATGAGAACTCCCTGAGTTTAGTAATTCAGTAGTAGCAGACATTAACCACCTCCCCCACACCCATGATGAATCGATTTTCAAGGTCAGGAGCGCAAAACCAGCCAATCAGGTTGGAGAGACGTTTGTTCAGCCTAGAACCCCCGCAACGCACTTCAAAGGAAACACCCGCGGTAAACCGGGCGTGGCCTTGAGGCTTTGTGTGTGTGGTTCTCCCAAGTACAACGAGACAAGGTCCCAGACAAAGGCAATAAATCATCGCGCGAGAGAAGGGACCAAGCCCTGGGACAAAGGAGGCTGGAACAAACACCCGATTAATACGAACCCCACAGAGGTACTTTAGCGCACAGGGTGAGTGTGTGTGCTTTTTACCTGCCAGCCCTTTTGGCTCAATTTGTAGAAGGGGTACTTGGTGGCGATGAAGTTGTAGATATCTGCTAGGGTCATCCGTCGTCTGGGATCAGAGACAATGGCCTGGACTATGAGCTGAGCATATGAGTAGGGAGGCTTCTCAATGCTTCCACCACCGCTTCCACCACCACTCCCGCCACCAGACGGATCGATACTGTCGGCTGGACCCTCCTGATTGAGCTCATCGTTGCTGGTGGTCGTTGAAGGTGGAGCCGGGGTGTAGGGGGATCCGTTTTGAGCTGGAGATTGGGGTGCACTCCCCTCGGGACGTCTAGACAGGCCCAGAGGGGCCGACGGAGTCGTGGAATCCACGGTGAAGGTGGAACAGGTCTTTTGTTGAACTTGAGCGTAGGCTGTTGAAAAGGGAAAAACCGATATCTGAATCGGTGATGTTGGACAAGGATCTTGATAGGGAGTTTTTACCATTTAATTTGATAAACATCGGCTATATTTTGTTATTTATATAGTATTTATTAATTTGGTTTTTTCTTAACTCCGACTACAAGATTATAACCTATTGGCTTATTTATCGACTTTTAAATATTGGAAAAAAACGCTTTTCCGAACACGAAATGCAAATTTGAATAGGGATTTAAAAAAAGAAACTAAAATGCCTTTTCTGGTAAGTCCGATCGACAAATCCATGCGTGAAAGTTCGTGGTTAATTGAATAACTTAATGGGCATCGCTACATAGTGAAATGTGGATCAATCTGCCCTTATTTATTGACTTTTAAATATGACACAACTTTGCAGAGTACCCCGGGTAAGTCAGTCACAGCGGCGCACACAAATGGTGGTTCATTAACAAGAGTGCAAAGCCTGTTGTCACCACAGAATGCAGGCCTGTTGGGTACAAATAAAAAGCCAGAAAGCACAAAGGTCGCCAGATGTACTTCTAAGGCCTCACAACTCCTCCTGAGAGCACGAGAGACAAAGACAGAAAATCGATATCGCACTCAGTGAAGTCGAACAGGGATTTTGGCCACTGAATTGCTTCTTTTGTTCGTTTTAAGACTTGTGGGCATTATCAAAACACAAGTTTGCTTTCGGCTTGAATTCATAGATTGCAAATACTTCGTTTGATTTAGAAATATGCACTTTTCCCAATTTTAGAAAAAAAAGGCCATTCTCTCAATAAATGGTGGGAATTGAGACTCAAAATGTAAATCCTAATCTCGTTTTACGGTTTTTTGACTCCGAAATGTGGAAACACCTTGAAAAATCAACAAAATCTTTTGGCGATAATCACAGCCTCCGAGGTTTTGAATAAAACAAATTGTGAATTGTTGGTTCCAGAGGGATTTTAGTCCACTCTTCTGCAATTAAAACACCCTCACCCGGTTCTCTTAGAGAGGATAGCATTATCAGCCTGAAAGATAGAGGCGTACGTCTTGGAATGTTGTCTTCCCATTAATCTGTCCAACCCCAGTAAAAATACAACTTTTTTTTCAAATATTAACAGCAAATATGGGTTGGACAACTCTGACGCCTATAATCCTCAAGATTAGTAATATCTACGTCAAGTTTTTTCATCTACCATCTACGGTAATATGGTAAAATTGAAAAAAAGCTCTCTAACAATAAACAGACCGGTAAACTTCTCAGAGAAACTTCGGAACTCAAGCAAACCATTTTTAGGCTGTAGAGATCAAATGATGTGTAGAACCTCGGTAAAAAACACGTGTATTATGAAATTTTGTTTGGTTTGAGACTTGGGATCGTTTTAAAAACATTGGTTTGCGTTTTTGGGTTTGTGATACTTGCTACCTCACCAACTTCACTACCGCGAAGCAGTTCTATTAATTAAGAAATATAAAAAAGGCTTCTCCCCGAATCACAGCAGAAAATGCAGCCATCGCTTCTCATCCTCAATAATGCAGGAACAATAATTCTGTGGTTACTTGCCTTGCATAAGGTTACACAATGCAATTGCATTTAAATTTGGGCCATTTTCGCAATAAATAATTCGGTAAATTAATAGCATAAATGTCGTTCACTTTGAAGCCAAATAACCAATTTCCCCATCCCCAGATGTTGCGGGATTTGAGGCACACAAAACACACAAGTGCACTAATTTTGTGGCATAGTCACCGATGAACGGGAGAGATTATCTCGTTTACACAAAACCTGTTCGCTCTTTTACGTGGGTGTGTTTTTCACAATTAACGACGAAAACACAGGCCTGGACCGCTGCTGCTGTCGTCGTCGTCGTCTCGTTAGCGTGTAGCGCAGACACTAATGCTCTAACCTCGGTGCCTTTTTCCGAGTCTTTTACGTCATTGGCGTGAACATGCAGCGCGTACACGTACTAGGCCAAGGGAGGCACGTACGCACGCACGCGTGCACGCTCATTGTCCTTTTACTGGTTAGACGCGTAGCGTGACGTCAACGTAGTGGACGGCCTTGGCGCCTACCAATGAGCGTGCAGCAAGCCCAAATGCACTGTTTTCTTTCGGATGCACGGGAATGTAAACAAGACCAGCGCGCGCAGAAGTGCACACGTGCGCAGGTGCGGACGTGCATGCCTGAGCCTAGCACGCAGGAGACAATGTTTTAGAAGCCACACACAGTACTAACCTGCTGCTAGATTTGGGAATCGCTGGGATGTTGGCTGATCCATGTCGCTGGAGATCTTGGTTATGGCTGAGGGGGTGTTTGCTGATTGGCTGATTAGGTGAAGCACCTCTGAGGGAGGAGTACACGACTCTGAGTTCGAGAGGGGCGCCTCAGATGAGCCGTTATTGATTTTTGCTGCCGACTCCGATATCAGAGAGTTGGCCTCAGTGACCTTGACGTCATCCTCCTTAGCAGCTGCGGGAGTGAGCTTTTGGCGTCTAAATGGATATGCAGAATTCTTACACATGGCAGCCCCGTAATATTATCAACACACCACATGCCCTTCATGGGCTTAAACAAGCGTAATGAAACGATGTTGGTCATGGAATCGCCATGTAATACCCTCTCCTTGCGTAATGAGCAAATACTGCTGATCGCACCTCAACCTTCTTCTGCTAATTTGCTTGCCTGTAACCACACAACCACACCTCTCAAAGCAGCGAACTCATGGCATTTTTGCTGGGATCATACGACCTGATTCCTTGTTTTCACATTTACGTCAACTAATAAAATCGAACCGTTTGAGCGAGCGGCTGAAAAACACTAAACCATGCATTCTTATTGGTTCAAATTATTAATGTTTACCTCAACTTTACGATCGAACCAATCAAAATTGAGTGATTTAATTTAGTACTAAAATATGGTCCAGAAACGCAAAAACGGATTACACTTAGAAATTAAGTTTTGAAAAAAACCTTTTTGCCACGTTTGCCGAGTAGGACGTCTGTTTACGTCTAGAGAAGCGAGGAAAGTTTGCGTTACTGGGCTTTACGCTCCCCCCAGCTGGGATTAGTACCCCAACTCCTCGAATTGCGCAAACAAACACGCCGAGGGCACGCGAGCACGACAGTCGGAGAGAACAGCCCCCTCCTTCGCATTGTGTGCGTGTATGTTGTCAGGGCAACGCCTAAAAGTACTGTGCGCCCCTTCCCTTTTTATTTGGGCGTGCTGAAGGCTTGCGTGCGTTAACGGACAGACTTTGGTAAACACAAACACGGGAAGGACCTTCAAGCCAACTCTGAAGGCCATACGCGTGGCCAAAGCAGAGGGGTAATTACTGCTCTCTCCTTTCCCACCTCACATACCCATGTGAGGGAGGTGCGCAGGCAAGGTTTTCTGGCCGCGGCAGCTGCCATTGGCTGCCCTCAAGGCTACCCAGCTAATGCTGCTGCCTTCACTGCCGCCGCCGCTCCTAGTGGTGCGTGAGTGTGTGTAGGCTAGAGACAGTTTATTTAGGGGTATGTACTTTGAACGCATGTCTTTATGCCGTCTGTATGTGCGGGCATGTGTGTACAAGACAAACATAGCCAGAGAAGGAGGCTGGATTTCGCTACACCAAGTGAGGACAGGAGGAGGGAGGGAAGAGATCTGATTGGCTGATGTGCTACACACACAAACACCGTGACCTCGGGCTTTCTGAGGTCAGAGAGGTCGATTGACCTCAGCTTACACACACACCCACCCAGATCCTGTGCTGAGGTTGCCGCTAGTTCATCAAGGTCAAGTTTGTAGAACCACTGTGTACGTACGTTTGTGCGTATCTGAGCCAAGAGGCTGTGTGGTGTGTGCTTCTGTTTGTATGTACACAAAAAATAAATATTTGGAGTGATGAGCGTAGGCAGTTTGGGATAGTTCCAAATAAAACAGAATTGAACCAAGAAAAACCTAACCACACCTCGCAGTGATTCACTAGTGTACACGATCTGTTTACCAAAATAAGATACCAAAGATAAATGACCTTGTTTTGGCAACATGATTGCGTGACTGTGAGTAAAAAATGACGAAATGGTGTTTTGAAAATCACCGCACTCACTTTTCTTCTGGATACTCGGGGATTTCTCCGTTGTGGTCAGCGATGCCACTGATTTCAGCTGAGTAACGCCAAATGGTACGCTTTTTTGGATGACGAGCACTGGCGTTGGAGTCCAAGGGCTCGACGATTAGGGTAATAGCAGTACTTGGAAATCTAAGTCGACAGCTATAAATTGAGCATTAATGGGGGAAATTGCTGGTTACCAATTAGTTATTGGGATTAAGTCATTGCCGAACATCTGAAACTCCTCGTCGATAAATATACCGTTACGACCAAGAATGCGGAGATAAAGGGACCCATTGATAGTATGGAGTTCAAGATGTTTTCTAGATATGCAATCTGAGTCACCGAGGCATATGTCTATAGGCAGTTGGCTTCGTCGTCCAACGGTAATAACCTCCTTTTTTAAACAGTGTGTAAAGTTGGGCCCAGTCACTCGAGTATACATTTTGGGGCTGTACGAGAGAGATGCTCGCTTCAAATAAAGTCAGACTCCCGATACTAGTACGACGCAAGCACCAACGGATTCGTAGGTAAAATGCGTGTAGCGCTCCGCTGACTCTAAGGTCACAGCGGCTCTAATCTATTGCACAAAACAAATTAACATTCAATAAATTATACAATAAAAAACAAGTTAAATGTACAATAGCAATTAAAATTATTAATTTACTTAATTTAACTTTGTTTTGGGCATTTTTGCATTTTTTAAAGGTATTTTTCGATAAATAAATTACCCCAAATATGCAATACATAAATAAAATAACTTTGAAGAAGATAAGAAAATGCTAAGCCATTTTGCTTTTAAACAAAGTACTATCGTTGTCTATTTATCGACCACAAAAGTACCAAATACCTTCGTTTTCTATTAATTATTAGATTTTTCTTTTCTGGTACGTAAATCCATAAAGTGGCAATCTGTGTATTCATTGGAGGTGCTTCATAGGACAGAAGCAAAAATAATGTGCCTCTTCAAAGAGTCTTAATCGTAAATATTGATTCCACACTAACTTATTGCCAATACCCAGGTCTTTATTGATGATTACGTCAGTTCGAGTATTTTGCATTACGATTAATTGAATGATGAATTATTTAATAGCCAACACTGTGGTAAATCAACTGGTGCTTGTTCGCCAAAGACGAGAGTTCCGTTTAATAAACAGAAAGTCGCCTTTTTCAATTCTTTCAAACGTGAGAATTGATAGAAAGAAGAAATGGGTTCCATCCTGTCAGTGAACTGTGACGTTAAATATTACAATTAATCCCTTTGTTGTGTTTGAATTCATTCATTTAAAGTTATAAATGACTTCAAGCTGTATAATTGTAGATTTTTCCCGATAATTTGGACTTAAAATCGCCATAATCATAAAATTATTTGTAACTTGAAGAGTTGTTTGTAGCTGTAAAGTAGGAAGAAGAGAATCGAATGCTCGAGATCATTCTACCATGTTTGTCAACCTAGATCATGTTGGAGCCTTGACCTTTCAATGGGCCGTTATTTGCAACCAGTCGAAGTGTCATCGATTCCTGTTCAAGCTCAACTATATGGCCCCAAAAGCATCTGATCTTAGCGGTACTACTCTGCTCCACACAGCTGTCATATACAATCACCACGAATGTGACAAGGAACTTGCTGTGTCCTGGGGCTAGGCTACCTAAATAATAAATTTCTATACGTTCCGTCCGATTTCCGATAGATATTTTGGCCCCAGAGATTAAGGCGTATTAACTTGAAATGTATATCCGACGAGGTACAAAGCGTTAAGGCCATGACTTAAATAGCCATACATATTGTAAATTTAGCAACTGAGGTAATGTGCAGTGCTTATGCACTGTGCTGTTGTGGATACTGATTTCAAAGACAAGGATGAATGTATTTTTCTAATTCGAGCTCGTTTGATCGGCGTTCGTCTTATTTTAATTTCACTTTCGTATTTCAGTTGTTTCCGTATTACAATCAGTCAACGAATCACTTCACTAGGTCTTATCGAGTTAATCTCCACCAAAAACACTGAAGGGTCGACAGCGCTTGAGGAGGTTTTGTAGGCAGCAATTTAACACCAAGTAGAGCTGAAAAATTGAGCAGGAATAGCTCAATTTTCTCTGAAAGACTTCCTTCTCCTTCTTCTTCTTTTACCATTTAGGTTCAAACGTATGTGCCAATGTTATTGATTGAAGCTTCGAAAAATAAAAAGGGAGTTTTCTTGGTAGTAATGACATCGACGTCACTCCACTCATGCTGCCTTGTTCCTTAGGCTACAGTAAAACTGCAAAAGTCCTGCTTGATGCAGGCGGGTTTCATATATTTGCTAAAGAAAACTCCTGGCACTATGGGCACTCCCCTATGGCAGTTACCAAGGCTGGTGATGAAGCCCTAGACTTTGCCTTGGCCTGGGGCCACGATAATGCTACGATGAAAACGGTACCGCCAGAAACGACCATTAAATCTAGTACTAATAGTAAGAAAATTAACTACATCGTATTAGCTCGATTCTAAAGCTATTTTTTGCCTTACATCATAGAAGATATTTCTAATTATCTGCACATCTGTTGATTTTGGTGTTAATGACCTAATGGACATTTATCGTGATACAATCTACGTTACTTCCACTAAACAAATCTGAGGTGATCTGGTGATTAATATGATATTTTAGGAACTTGGATAATATAAAAGTACTGGATTACATCTCTAAATAAACTGCATTGAGCTATATATGCACCGAGCATTGAGTGAAAAATGCGCATGATTGGTGATAAACGATATAACACTATCTGATATATTTTTATCTTATAATATTTTAATTTTAAACGGTAAATAGAATTTGATACATGAGAGGAAACTTTATCAAGCAATGACTATTATTTATTACATTTTTATGAAGTATCTGCTCTGATTTCTAATATTAGAGAAGTATTCTAGGCAGTGAAAAATAAATAAATAGGAATAATCTAAAAAGGGAATTATCTTATATAATTCCGGAAAGAATAAAAAACCTTGGACGATGTTATCATTCATACTGCTAATTAGTTTCTCATTTTTTTCCATTCAAGCAAATGTTTGATAATTCGTGCAAGGTAATTTATAGAAATTTATAAGTGATACACGACATTACATCAGTTTTACCAAAAAAGTGGCCTCTGTCGTTTAATAGACCTTGGTCATTGTTTCAGATACGTTAAAAGCCTTTGCGCGTTCTGCGCTTCTTATGAAGTTTCAACCTAAATAAGTATGGAAAATGCTATGATAACAGGGCGAGCATGGGTTCTCAAGAGATTTCTCCCTCACAAATTTACAGAAAGAGTTTTCAGACAATATTCGTAAGTCCAATGTTACCACCTCCACCTATTTTCATGTAGGCCAACTTCCCAGCTGGAACCTCAGGTAAAGGTACAAACCTTGTTGTCAGCTAATTAAAGCCGTTTTTAGGGAGAAATTCCCCCAGGGGACGTATAAACCAGGTTGCTCCGGTCTCATTTCGGGTTGAGGCGGATTGAGGAGGTTGTAACTGACGTCTTCTTTGGTTATTGAATATCTTCGGCATCTACCATAGGCTTTAGCTTCAAACCATTTTTTCTCATTTTGTTGATGAGCTTGTAGTGATCCTGTTTTAACCTCCGTTGACATGAGAGTAGTCTCGAATCGCTAACAAGGGATACCCCTATCAGATAACACCTCCTCACATTATTATTGTACGTGTATCTTCCCTGAGTCATCGATAAGATTGAGTTCATTGACTCTAGTCTAAATCAGTTCAATGAAATCTTATAACACCGTCCTAATCAACACTCTGGTGTGAACATCTTCTCCTGGTGTGGTATTTTGACTCGTCGTCTTATCTTGTGCATTAGTCAGAGATCAAAAAACTGTTCATAAGAAGCCCATCAGATTTCTCTAAAATCTCCCAGTATCCCACTACACATATTACCCTTCCCTACAACACGGTACTTCATCAAACACATATCGAAACATTGGTTTATTCCACTAGTTACAAAATGCACGATAAAACACCATCAGCGAAGGAGATGTGCTTCGCAAAGCTTCATGCACTTATTTCGTTGCTCTTTTTTGTGCAACGTGAGCGCTGTGGTGACTTGAACTGATTGAGCAATCAGCCACTTTCCTCTTTGAAAATGTGCATAATTTTGCTACTGCTTATGCAAGCCACCCAGAGGTCAACATTCCAGCTAAACCTCAAGGAAACATTAAAAAATTGTGCCAGATAATTAAAGCACTGTAAAAGAGACTTGCTCTAGCTTCCTTCAGGGGTGCGTTGGGTTGAGGAGGCAGTAATAAAGGTGATTGGCCGCAATTTTTTGAGCAGGTACAATTAAAATAAAAAAACAAGGCATTACCTACGGAGCCCCTGGGAAAATGATATCAACATGAGATATCAACAAATACGCAACGCTACTTACGCAGCGTAGTATTACACAATAGTATGTTTTTAATCTATCATATTTTATTGCAATTAAACACTACTTGTTTCTTATGAATCCACGGAAATATGCGAGACACTATCTTATTCCAGTATTAACTAGATGTTGGAAAAAGCACCTTTAGTAAAGTACGAGGTGTTATGCTACTTAAATAGTCCAAGAGACGGGACGCTCGGTAATTCCAAGGTTTATTCGACGAAATGCCAGGCGTCATAGTAACGACTTAAACAACTGAACATATTATACATATAATAACGAAAGATAGATAAATTATGGTTCAAAATAATCAAATAATTATATATATAATTCTCTGAAGTCGCAACAGCACTAGTTGTTAAATAGATGTGTTTCTGCTCATAGCCGGCGTTCATATTCTTAAATAGCTCAGTATTTTTTTCGTTTGTGCTGGAAAATTTATTAAAAAACCCTAGAAGTATTAGTAGGTTGATGCCTTGGATGTGTTAAAGGCTTTGCAAGTATAAAAAAGAGCCCCCACATCTAAAATTGCCATGAACGTTGATCAAAACCATTCCTCACCTTAATGACCATGGAAAAGATAACTTATATCACCTATTTAAGGAGATCATGGTAGCTGCTCGGGGATTGGGGATAAAACAACCTTCCAGAGTGAACGCTGGTTGCGCCAGATTGAGGAGGCTATGATAGACGTCATTGCCGGAGGCTATTTTTAGCAAAACACTGCAGTGAGTATTGTTTTTCGTGTCTTTAACATATTTTAGCTTCTAACCACTTCCTTTTTCATTTGCTGATGAGCCTATTGTGGCACATTTTAGCTTTACGATGAGATAAAAGCATCATCGCATTACCTTTGACCGCAATTTGCCAACGTTTGCATTAATAACTTTGTTTTAATACAATTCTTATAGAGTTGATTCGAGGAATTCACAAATGTGAACGTCCTGAGGCGTTGCAAAGGCTGTTTCTTTCAAATGAATTTGTAGGCGATGAAACAAGTGGCAGTCTGAAGGATGAGCAAGGTACTAGGGAGAATGAGGAATTTTCTTCAACCAAATTCTTCTTCCATCTTTTGTATCATGATTCTTGCTGTGTGAAGGAGTCGTGCTGCATTGCCCACCCCTTTTCGATTCACTAGAGTAAGTCTTTCTCTCCCCAAAGGTTGCTTCAAATACCCTAATTGATCAGAGTAGATTAAAGCATCAATTGTTGTTCCTTGACAACCCCACAAGACTGGTTGAGGAGGAACCTTTTCCATGAAGTTTCCTTCGAGGGAGCTGTGGCTGAAGTCTTTCCGATTTGCGAATCAACTATCATCACGATTAAAATTTCGACGAAAGATTCACAAGCCTCTGCTCCAAAAAGGTAAAACAGGCTGACGAGAATGGAGACGAGAGGAACAAATACCAGCTTGAGAGTATTCTCAGACAATTCATGAGTAGGTGCCCAATTTCGAATACGACAACGATGAACACTTGCATAGTTTGAACTAGGTGTAATGGCCAATTCCAGTTCACCTGATTAAGCAAGACAAGCCTCTCCAAGAAGCAGCTTACCATCAAGCTCAACTCCCCAAAAACTGCGAGAACGCTTCCAGCCGCATCTTCGGCTGCTGCTGCTGAGTTTCCTTCCTTGAGCTCAAAAAACACCATGTGCCTCAAATGACTCCTGGGTAGTGCCATTTTAGAAGGGTTCAATCAAGCCACTCCTAAATCTACTGTTCTGTAAGACAATTTTAAATGCATACAGTCATATAAAAAATGCTAAGCTCTATTCGACAGTACTTATGGGATAAACTCAAATTTCCTCAAAGTACCCAGTACCCCACTAGCATCCATCGCCCTTCCACCACCACATAGAGCACAGAGATACATCGAAACGCAACTTTATTCTCATAGTTACAAAATGCGCGAGATAAAACACCACCCATCCACCACTAGTTATTAAAATCGATCCGCTTCGCCTCATAGCCGGCGTTGCCGACCACATTGACCGTCTTGCCTCCCTCGGCCCCACCACCACCACCGCCGCCGCCGGTGGTGACCGTGGTGAATGTCTGGCCGCCGGCCGCCGTTGCTATGGTGACGCCCGAGGCGCGCTTCAGACCTCCCGCCACGCCGGTGCGTCGCTCGGCGGCCCCGATGACGGCGTTGAGCTCCACCAGGTCCTTGCTGGTGCCCTTGCCCACCGTGAAGGTGACGCGCTTCGGCGACAGCGTCTGTCCCGCCACCCCCAGACCCGTCTGGGCCACTGCGGGGGGCGCCGAGTGGCTTTGGGAGTGCAGGCCGCCGCCGCCGCCCTGATTGGTGGACTGCTGCGCCGAGCTGATGTAGACGTTGCGTGTGGAGGCCAGGCGTCTATGCGAGAAGACAAACAGTGACTAGTCGATACTACTGAAATTAGATTTGAGTAGACTGTAACACTTTTATATCTCCAGGAAACTACATTAATAATTTCCTTATTATCTTGTACAGTTGTTTAAGTCGCTACTATGACGCCTTGCATTTTGTTGAATAAACTTCGAGTTACGACGCGTCCCGTCTCGTGTGGCCGTTATCGAACTATTTAAGGTAGCATAGCACCTCCGTACTTTACAGGCAGAGGGGAAATACAGGGTTTAGTAGATTGCAAAATTGGACAAAGAGCCCAAAACCAGAGTCCAGGAACTGCATTAGAAGACGCATTTAAGGAGACGAAACTCACCTGGCGGGTAAAACCCCGTCTCCAGCACTGGAAGCCGCAGCCAGATGTGAGGCAGCACCATGTCGCTGTATCACCCTGTCCTGATGTCCATGGAGCTGTGTTTGTTGCGCCTGATGCTGCTGACTACCGCCAGAGCCCTGCCCGCCCTGGTGACTCAGTGGCAGGGGCAGGGGCGTGAGGCTGAGCGGTGTTGGCGTTGCGCTCGTGGTCGTCTCGCCAGTCTCCGGCTGCTGCTGCTGCTGATCGCCCCTGGGAGCCACCGTCACCAACTTCCCTGCCATCACCGCCTCTCCCAGTCGACTCAGGAACTCCTCCATACCCGTCGGCAAGAAGACGCAGTTGTAGAAGCGTATCAGGTCTCCCCGCTCCTCGTAAATCCCCCCGCCTTCTTCCACCTCATGCCCCTCGTCTCTCCGAAAGTGACCAATCAGCACGTCGCGGTAGGCCTTTCTACATGCCCGCGGCTGCATCCGATAGACCTGCACAATCTCCAGCAGAGTCAGTTTCTTCCCCGTGGTGGAACTAGCCACCCCAACAGCCCGCACCACTCCGTAGATGCAGGAGAGGAGGATCTGGTCGAGCAGCCGATCCTGCAGCAGGTGTGTCTTGTACACCAGCACGTGTTCGAACGTCGTCCACACCCTCGCCAGCAGTAGATTCGCCGTCTGTTGAGCAGTAAGCGTAGAGCTGCCAGATGGATTAGTGGGAGGAGGCGGCAGGAGCTGGAGTTTTGAGCAGAGGGCTCGCAGACGAGAGGCAGCTAGAGTGTAGACATGGCGGAAGAAGAGGGCCATTGAGTCGCGACGCAGTTCGAGGGGAGGAGGGGGCCAAATGCTGGTGGTACGAGACTCCCCGCCGGGCTCAGTGCCCTCGTGGTGATCGGGCCGGGGGGTTTCGGGCACCGTGGCAGTGGGATCAACCTCCGCGGCTGCGATCAGACTGGCCGCGGCTCGGGCTGACTCATCCTGGATGGTGGTGGCGGCGGTGGTAGAGCCTGCAGCGCCTATGACGGGGTTGCCAGCGGTGACAGTGGCAGTCACTCCGCCAGCGAGACGGATGCGCTTGGAGGGGGTGATGGAGACGATGCCGGCGAGGGAACCGGTGGTGTTGGGCCCAGTGGTGACCACTGGGGTGGTGGAGGCGGTGCCCGAGGGCGTATTGCTGGTCACAAGGAGCTCACGACGCGAGAAACGGCCGCCGGAACCCTGAAATGGGGAGCACTATAGGGGGAGGAGTTGATAAGAGCGTTGAGGGGAAGGGCCAATACAGAGCGGAATTGGGGTGAGCAAGAGCGTTTACCTCTAGGTTGAGCTTTAGCATGAGGGCCGACTGAAAATGATAAGAGATAGTTCGTGATCAGTAAAAGCGAATTCCACAACCAGCTGTAGCACCATGTAGCGCATAGCTACTATTAGGCTCTCTTCCATGGGGTCACCAATTAGTGCTGAATAACTAGTCAAAAATTCCATTTCAGAGGAGAAAGAGAAAAGGTCCGTCCTGAGTGTTTATTAGAAAAAGTGTGTAGATGTGCTAAAATTAGTTTGGTCTGAGGTAAAGGGTAAATCACCCAGTCAATGAGATTTAGGTTAACGCGCTCAGTCGTCCTAGGGGTAATTCAGGTAGCCTTGGAGAGCGATGCGATCAGAGTCCCAGACCACCGTAAGGCTACTACAACTTCCTTGCGTTCAGCATCTATATCTGACCCTTGGCTGCCTGACTAGTTGGTCCCAAGGTCATTGACAGTCACCAACTGCCGCAGTACGGCCGTTTTCAAGCTCTTTTCTTCGGAAAAGGTCAATGTGACAAATACGGGTACCACTGAGTAGAATTACTTACGACTTTCACATTAGAGATCCCTATCAATGAGCGAAAATGTGACCATTTTCATGGAAACTGACAGCAAAACTGCCTGAAGTTCACGGCTTAACTGACAAGTGTAGATGAAAACCCAACGTTTACAGCTTTTAAAGCCTACCAAAATTAAATTCCCGAAAAGACCTTAGAGACAACGATCATATATAAGTGATATCAATGGTACGTAGTTCAAAGCAAGAAATCAAAGTAAAGACAAGGAAATCAGCTGGTCGTCAAGACGTTGTTTCTTCTTCAACAAGAAAGGAAGAGATACTATACTGTCCAATCTACTGCCTTCGTGGTATCCAGTTTACTGTGGGATGTAGTTTTGCCTGTAAAAAAGGACTTTCAGTTCAGACTTCAAAAATTAATCCTGGTAATTTGAATCAGTACTATCCTAGAGGTACTAGCTTGTTCCTCCATGATTAAAAACAAGTCCACTGAAGAGCTCGGCTGGTGAGAGCAAGAGGAGAGAAAGAGCGTTTACCTCTAGTTTGCTTAAAAGCTGAAAACGTGGGAAGAAAATGAGTCGTGAACAGTAGGAGCGAATCCCAGAATCAAATTGCGGAAACAGAGAGCTAAAAGCACCACAAAGAGCCGTTGTGTGGAAGAGAAGCGCCAATATGTTGTGAGTGGCTGCTTTTAGACCCACTACTAGAGGAAGACAAGAAAACGTCCGTCCCGAGTGTTTATTATGCAATTTAAAAAACTGTTTCTTACAGATATTACAAAAATTGTTATGACGTTATAAAATGGCAGCCCTCTCAGAATTTTAAAGAGTTGTACACGACTCCCGTGGATTAAGACCACTGCACTCAGTCGTCCTACCTCTTTTCGGAACAATTTTCAAATATATATATATATGCCATTGAA
The DNA here is from genome assembly GCA_030710315.1 of Anomotaenia brevis. Classification (NCBI taxonomy): domain Eukaryota; kingdom Metazoa; phylum Platyhelminthes; class Cestoda; order Cyclophyllidea; family Dilepididae; genus Anomotaenia; species Anomotaenia brevis. Next base: position 246,408 of record JAUOZQ010000111.1, read on the forward strand.
AAGGTCCAAGTAATAAATACCAGCATCATTGACTGGAACTGCTCACGAGTTTCACTTTACAGATCCCTATCCAAGAGCAAAAAATTGGACGTTTTCATGGAAACTGACAGCAAAACCTCCTGGGATTCACGGCTTAACTGATGCGTATTCTGAAAACGACAATCTGATTAGAAAACCCAACTTTGGTAGCTCCACTTGCAGATAGACCTTAGAGAAAGCGATTGAATAGAAGATGCCCCCAGAAAGAAGCTCAAATCCAACCACAAAGCGGAAAAGAGCAGCAGAATAAGGCCCCACCTATTGCCTTAAAGACATCCGACTTATTAATCAATGTACCCTTATCTGTTAAAATGGCCCTTAAACTCAAGCTTCAAAGTCTCAACTTAGAAAAGATGGTGGGAGCCTTCCTCCTCAGAGAGAGGTCTAAGGTGGGACCTGGTAAGCCCTGTTAAGAGCAGATGCATGAACGAAGTCCTCCACCAGACCACAGGACGGCGGGAAAGACGCCACAACACTGATGTCATCCACACGCCCCCCCCCCTTTATCAAAATGGCTCACTAACCCCTCCCGAGTGGGCGATTTCTTGGGGCACAGAGGACACCTTGTCGCTTTACAAATCAGGCACCTCGATGCCTGATGATGACTCGGAACCAGTCAACCTTTATGACGGTAAGACACATGACGACTCCGTAGGGCAAACATGGGTCAACATTCGCAACCATCATAGGCCTGTTTACCCCTTTGATCGTGGCAAACACACGCCTACACACCTAGGCAACGGATCTCACACGTAAAATCGAGATTCCAGAGTCGACATCAAGTGCTGATTGACAAATAAGTCGTCGACTGCAGAGCTGAATTGGTGAGAACAGGGCGGGGGATGAAAAGCTTTTTACCTTTGGTTTGAATCCCAACTGAAAAGGAGATGAGAAAAGTCGTCATTAGTATAGAGAGCCAAAGTGTTGTAGCTTAGAATAGGAGTGCGGAAACACAGCCCACATGGAAGTGGTGATGACCACTAGCCAATAATAGTTATCAGAAAACCGTCGACCACACTACCCTGACCTTCAACTGGGAAAAACACCAATCACAGCAGATTTCCTTCTTTAAAATCTGCAGAGAAAAACGTGTGCTACCATAATCGTAATTGCTTTAGAGAAAAACTGCATTGCGACACTCATACTCTAGTCACTAGGACTAACTTTGGACCTCCTAGACTCTAGTTGTTATACTCACATCCTCGAGTCGCAAATCTACATAGAAGAGGCTCGTGAAAATTTTTCTGACCACTCAACTAACACTCACAATTGAGTTACTGGGCCCAATTGATGGCGTCTAAGAGTCTAGAGAAGGCCAAACCTTGGTGTCCTACTCACATCATCGACTCGCAAGCGTTACACACTTCAACTTCTCCTGAACCACAATCTAATTTTTAAAGAGGAGAAAAACTACATTCTCGAGTCATTAGATCCAACTTTGTTCTACTTGGATCGCCTAGGCAAAAGCGTTGCAGCGGTCAACTTCATACGGAATAGGCCGTAGGAAGTCGTCTGAACCTCACTCTGACTTTTAAGAGGAAACTGCATAATTGAGTCATTATGCCCAAATTCAGATCCGTTAAACTGCAAAAAGGTGTTCTACTCACATCATCGAGCTTCTCCGGCGCAAACAACTCCTCCACCGTGGGTACCAGGGTGACTTGGGGGTCCTCCTCACTACGAATGCGTTTCCAGACGCTTGACCCACTTCTCCACGCATAGTCGCCCAGGATCGCCTCCACAAGGACATTCAGGTACTTCACCAACTGCCGCGGCAGCTCCACATTCTTCACCAGCACCTCTACGACTTTGTAGAAGCTGATGGAGTCCAGTTTCATGGCCTCGAGGATCCAGGGAAAGCGCCTCTCTCCCTCATTGCAGTTCACCAGCACCAGTTCCAGACAGCAGGCATAGAGAGCCCGGTGAAACTCCTCCGACTTCACCACTTTCCCTGCGGTTCCGTGTTTGGCCTTCTCGTCGGCGAGAATGGATTCCAGGGCGTAGTAGTAGAGCTGTTCGGAGAGCGAGGCCCGATGCTGGGCCCCCTCGTTCTCCTGATCGCCAAAAGCCGCCATAAAGGTGGCCGAAAGGGTCTGTAGACGGGTACGGATGTCGGTTAGGGGGGTCTCGTTGGCCGAGGCGGCACGATTGACAAACTCGGCTAGGCTCTCGGCGGGATTTCGGCCGGCCCGAGGGGCTAGAAGAGCCTGGAGGTGGTGGAGGTTCTCGCTGCGCACTGAAGCACTGTCCAGACCGGCGAAGGAGGCAAGGGAACCCTCGAGGGGGCCGTAGAGAGCGCTGTCGCAGCGGGTGGAGCCCATGTAGAGGGAATTGGAGACACCTTCCATCTTACCCGCCACCACGGGCTCGCGCTAAAAGTCGGAAAAGAAAAATTGGACTTACGAAATGTGAATATTAAAAAGCTGATTAGTAGACTCACCACTCCCGTTTTCGGATCAATCGGTCGCGCCGAGCCAATCTCCTCCGCAGCATTCGGACTGAGAAACACCCTCTCATCAAAGTCCCCCGTGCCCAAGATATACTCCTCATAGTGGTCATTCAGTCGCTGCATCGCCTTCCCAAAGTTGTCCACTCGCAGGAAGCCCGGCGGTCCCACGGGATGCAGCTTCCCCATGTCCTTCTCCAACAAACGGACCACATATGGCCGGAAGAAGTGCTCCTTGATGGCTTTGCACTCCACGTAATTGGTGGCATTGTCCTCACAGATGTACCGCAGCATACAGGGTCTGTCGGAGCTCGAGCTGATGGCTGAGCCCATGTGAGCACTGGCGGCATCTTCTACTAAGGCGGCGACGGTTGCGGGCGTGGCGAAGGGCGCGTGACGGTTGGGCGAGAGGCCCTGCGATCGATAGTCGGCGTTGAGGAGGTGCCAGGCCCCGGCAACCATGACCACGCCCAGGGTCCAGTCCAGGCAGCAGGAGAGCAGGTGGAAGGAATTGACGAGGTCGTCTGAGACTGCTGGGAAGTTGGCGCGTGTCTTTACGTAGAGCAGCCAGACGAAGCGGAAGAGGTCCAGGGGGGTCACACCGCCTAAACAGAGGTGGAACAAGAAAGACGATTGGTCAGCCATAGAGAGACCACTCATCTTTTAAATAGAGGAAGAAGGGGTTGACTCACTGGCCTCCTCGTCGTGGTTCACCTCCGCGGGTCGGAAGTAGGTGCCGAAGGCGCGGAGGAAGTGGCGGAAGGCGACCGCGGAGACGGCGAACTGTCGCTCAAGACGCTCGATGCGATCGTGCGCCTCGTCCGACACCTCGGTCATGTCGGCCCATTTGCGCACCCGGTGGAAGAAGGACACGAGGCTCATGCGGGCCGTGGCCAGGAGGCGCGACAGCGACACGTACGTGCCCCCGCCGCCAGCGCCAGCTGCAGCGGCCACGGCCACCCCGGGGTTCTGGATGGGGTCCCCGGAGGCGGTGGTGGTGGCGGCGGTCCCGGTGGCGGAGCGACGACAGCACTCGTAGAGGGAACAGACGAGCCACTGAAGCTGGTCACCCTCGATGGAGTAGTTGGTCCACACCTCTACACCAGGAGAAAGACACTTTCAGAGATCTGATCAACCAGTGCTTGGATTTTACAGCTATTAATAACCAGGCTCTGACTCCATTTACCGCTCACTGGGTAGCAACAATTATTTACAGACGGTCTGAGCAATTAGAAAATGCAAGTTATTGGTTAACAACTCTGCAACATCGTAGATAGGCAGGGACCGATTGAAAGAATCAGTCACCAATTAATACAAAGAGTCTAGGGCCTCTAACCAGACTAATGGATAGCAAAATCTAAGTTGGTCCACACGTCTTCAACACTACAGCAGACAGCTTGAGAGACCATTAACAGATGCGTCTTGTTACCTTGTGTAAAGCAATACAATGAGAAAAAGATGTTTACAAGCTGTGAATCGTCTCGTTGGATCCAACAAATGATTTAGAATCACTGAAAAAGAGTTTAGTTAAATAAACAAGGGCTAGTTTCTTCTTACTCATCAATCACCTGGCCATAAGTAGACCTACAACCGGATAAGATTACCCAGAAATATTGTCCAGCAGACACACAATGTGAGAGATTATTAAATGCAAGGACTGGTTTGCTCCCTGTCATTCACTACCGAAAGAACCTAAAGCTTCTAATCAGGCTACTAAAACTCGACCTTATGGGAAAATACGTATTTCCGTCGACTAGCAATAGATACCCAACCGTAAGAAATAGCTTCTTTTAGGAAACCAATCACTGCATGAGTTCAGTAAGGCTTCTGACTTAGTGGAGATTGCCTTAAGCCAAGTTTACGTCGCAATGAAAAATAATTACTAGTAAACAAACGGTTTAATAAAAAAATGCAAGAACTAGCTTCTCTTGCATTGTCAATGAATGACAGAGGCACTGCAGCTGGTCGCCTTCGATGGAGTAGTCATAAACTGAAAAGACGAGTCACCAACCAATGTATAAGTTCTACAGTTTCCAACCAGGCTGTAGTTCGAACTACATCTCAATGGCTCAAAGAAATCATCGAAACTAATTGCCCAACAGACAGGTAATAGAAAAGGCAATCAATTGCAACGTCTACGTTTCTCACTCAACAACCAAAGGTATCTATGCTGGCCGTGATTCTTCCTAATTGTTCGCGAAATCTAGCTAGTAGTACCATCTATCAGAGATAGTCTAAAAGGCATGGGTTCCAAAACTTCAAACAAGCCCGTGAATCGCCTTAAATAAACGCAAAACATGAACTAAAATGGAATAGCAGACAAATACTCTGAGGGATTAGTAAATGCAACTCCGAAGATTACCTGAAAGGTAGGGCCTCAAGCCAAGCCGCGACTAAAACTAACAGTAAGCAAAAATGACCTAGAAATACTACTCAACAGGCAGTTGGAATAATATTAACAAAGGCAAGAACTAGGCATCAATTAATGAGTGAATTCCCTAAGGCAATGGTTCGGCCAAGAACTCAGTAACTATAACTATAACCTATCAGACAGATGGCTTACAAAATCACAGATTTCGAAAAAAAGTTTGTTTCAGTAATCAATCATAAACTAAGCCTCCTATAACCAACTAAACTTAAAAGCAGTCGATAATTACTACATATCAGAGACGGTTTGAAAGACCTTTGAAGCGAACGATGGATTCTTCTCAAACATCAACTAGTGATCGAGCTAAAGAGCTTTTGGTGAAACTGTGAGCCGACCCATTAAATCACAAAATTACCCAAAAATCCCACACCTAGTAGATTTCGCAGTCTCCTAATGCATGAACAACGAAAACTGGTTTCTTTTCATTTAACATCCAGTGCATGGATTCTAACGCCTCTAACCTGGCAATAATTAGATGAACAAGACTCGATAAAATAATATTAACTAGCAGAAAGAGCGCCGAGGAAAGGCTTAGGTGTGTGTTTATACCATTACGAAAGAGAAGAGAAAAATCTCGAATTAAAGTGTATCAAAGTCACAGCAAAGAGGTGCTTGAAGCATATATCACGATTCTACGCAAAGTTGAAGCAGTAAACCAAGAACTTTAGTCACAAATGACAGTACTCACCGCTGATAGGACCAACAAAAGTACGGAAATACCATCAGCAACCTTTGATTAGTCCCAAGAACCAACAAAAATGCACTAAACATCTGTTATTCAAGAACAAACGAAAAAAATCCATGCAAAACTATGACGATTATGTGGGAATAGAATAGGCTCATGAATATAAATTCAAATTTTGAACTCGAATTCAACTTATAGTAAAATAGGAAAAATATTAGAATGTAAAAAGCCAGTGTTTACCAACGAAGCAAATACTACCTCTTATGGAAAAAATATACAGGTTAGTGCACACACGTGCGGTTAATTAATATATACATCGATCAAGACGATGCAAGTGGACTTACCTTTATATTTTTCCCATGCCTCCTCACGAACGGGACCTTCTATACAGAGAATCGCACAAAGATCCTCAAAGCGTTTTTCGATGGGTTCATCTTCATCGAAGATGTTCATGTCCTAAGGCCACTCCACAACAATGCACACAGATAATAACTTAGCGCTTATCAGGCAATTCGAAAAGCGGAGAGTGACTTTGTTTTAGTCAACATAATTTAATGGTTGACAACACCTTATAGCCAGCCTAATTTCAAAAATGTAATTAAAAGATAAAGAATAAATATCATTTTATTTGTATTTTACTTTTTAGCGTAAGTAGACCTGTCGGAAGACTATTACAAATATTAGTTTTATCCCTGAGATCCGCCTGCTGAATCCAAAATTACCAGATTCATCATTTTCTAGCATTATTTTAGATCTCGAAAATTATTACTGTAATTTAAAGAAATTTTGCTTGGTCTAATGTAGTATGTCTTGAATTTGATCCTTTCCCATTTGTGTGGCCTAGATTTCTCTATAATGACATCAACAGTTCACGTTTACGTCAACGTTGCGTGTGCCGTTTTTAGTTCTTTCAAGCGGAAAAATGTGTTTGCTTTATCTTTCAATTAAACTTGAGTCAAGGCGTAGATGTTTATTTTGCGTTATATCGGAGAGAAATGAATTAAAGATCGATCTATAACCAACTACAAATCAGTCGCGTATATTCATAGAACACTGAATCCTTTAATGTTGAGTTTGTTCTGGCAGTGCTAGGTAGTAAGCTCATTTGATTCCCTCCAAGATAAAGGGAAAGTTAAGTCAAGGTGAAATGCGAAAGTATATATAGCTTAAATACTTCTACATCGTAAATATGAATCAAAATAGTTCTTGGATAAGCAGTTACTTATTAACAGTATCTCTTCTTGGAAAATGGGTGCCTCGTGTTTGTCTGAAAACAATCACACATCTTGAGTTGACGACTTTCGTTCCTCTCTCCTTGATTTTCGCCAACTTGTTGCATATTTGTTGATGGATGGACTTGTGACAGGCGCCGAGAGGGGAACTTCAATGTAAAAGGTTTTTCATCCTTCAATCTGGTGGGATGGTCAAGGAATATTATATTTGAATTTACATTACTACCCAATATCGAAATAGTTAATGATCATATTCAATGGCAGCAATTACAAAGTCAAGTGATAGAAATAGCTTTGGCAACGTCATAGAAAGTGTTCGAAATTGATCTTTGTAAGTTTTGGTATCAAAACCAAGTGAATTTTACAATTAATCAACTAATCAGCTTATTGATAGAAGATATTAAGTAACAGACAACCAGAGAAAGTACGTCTATGATTACATCTTTAATTAAATTTAAAATCTAATAAATTGTTTTATTCATTTGAATTGTGGACAGAAGATATGGGATGATTTGACAAATGTTTACATTGCTTGTACCTTCTTAAATCATTTTAAAACGAGATGTACAGTTTATTTCAATGACTACAAAACAGTCATTTCTACAGAATTTTGACATAACATGACTTCTTTGTTGCATTTCAATCAAGAGAAATGAACTGACGATCAATTCCGCACCAGAATCACGGCAACTACGTATTTACTTCTTACGTGATTCTGTGAGTATAAGGTAAGAATGATGTTAAAAAGAAGTCAAGGCGATACATTCGCGTATACTTGGCTTAAACACCATTATATCGAAAGTATGAAACAAAATAGTCTCTGGATACGCAGCTAATGACCACCGGCAACTCCACGGCTCTCCCCCTCAAACCGCATTATGGAGGGCATAGTACGCTCCCTTCTTCTCCAACAGAGCCTGCGGCGTTCCCCACTCCACCGCCTTCCCGTCTTCCATCACCACAACCAGGTCGCACGCCTCCACCGTCGACAATCTGTGTGCCACCACCAGACACGTGCGTCCCTGGCCCCTCATCGCCTCATCCAGTGCCTGCTGCACGATCCTCTCACTTGCCGCGTCCAGGGCAGCCGTCGCTTCGTCCAACAGCAGCAGCGGCGGCTCTCTGATGAGCGCTCTCGCGATGGCAATCCTCTGTTTCTGTCCGCCAGAGAGACGCGATCCTCTGGGGCCCACGGGGGTCTCGTAGCCCTGAGGCAGGTCCGAGATGAAGTCGTGGGCGTTGGCCTGCTTCGCCGCCTCGATGATGCGTTGGAGGGTGGGCTCGCTCGACTCCTGATTGAGGCCGTAGGCAATGTTCTCTCGGATCGTGGTGTCGAGGAGGTTGGGCTCCTGGGAGACCATGCCCACCTGGCGACGCACCCAGTTCGGGGCGAGGTCGTGGAGGTTGTGGTCATCGAGGTGGATGCCTGTGGGAGTGTCGTAGAAGCGCTGGAGGAGCTGGAGGATGGTGGACTTGCCGCAACCGGATTGGCCCACCAGGGCGACGCTCTTGCCGGCGGGGACGGTGAAGGTGAAACCCTTGGGAGTGGAAGAAGAAGAAGACTTAGAGATTCTCCTATCTTTAACCTCCTCTCTTGATCATACGATTATCGATTGTGGAAGAGCCTAGGTATACTGGCTAGCCAAACCCTCATAATTTCTGTCCGAATTTTGGTTTGAGTCGCTGGAGAGAGGAGGAAGGGGTACAGAGGATTTAAATATTATCGGGGATCTCCTATTTTAGCTATATTCTGGGAAGAGCGCAGGTTTAATTACTAGCCAACCTATCAAATCATCCTATAAGTTTCTTTCGAATTTTGATTAAAAAAGGGTGTACCTAGTGTTAGATTCAATCTTCGATGTACTTTCTCTGATTATCTACAACTCCCTTCAATCTGCTGACAAGCTCATTCAAGCTTTCATCATTGAAAAATTCTTTTGTTGACAGTTTCAACCAATTACAGGGGCTTTGTGATAAAAATATGTTTCCTCTTCGAAATGACTTTGTGAAACAAGTTAGAGGCTTCTTTGAATACTGCTGAATTTTCTTTTTTTTTGAACTGCTAAAAATTACGTGTCCCAAATGATTATTGGATACACTCATGTCAGCAGGGTTTTAATCAGGCACATTTTAATTTGTTGTAATGCAAAACAATAAAATTGGCTCATTTTTAATTCACCGAGAAATAAAAAACAATATTCAGTTCCATGAGACACCGCAAAATACCCTTTAAACTTCGTTCAATTTAAAAAAAACAATATTCGGACAGGCCTGAGGGACTTGTGTTCAACTGGAAGAGGAGAACGACGATTCAATCAGTCATTTAATCTACCTCAAAAGCAACCTTACTTCGAGGTATGTTCAACCAATGCTACTCAAACCTAGCCACCCACTTCTGCTTCTACAACTATCAGTCTGTTAGTGTTCAACCGGTCATTCAAAGGCGTAGAAAATGTAGTGATCAGTAGCCAACTCTGAGGAGGCCCAATGTCGCTTTAACATCATGTCTCGACTTCCAAGTTTATACAATGTCTGACCAAACCATATGACTCAATTCTCCGTAGCCGAACGAGGTTTGACTGAAGTCCTTCGATCCCATACCCTACTTAACACACCAGTTCATAATAAACATCATGGCACGGAAGTCATCTCTTCTCGCTCTTAATCACAGTTGAGGTAATGGATAAGTCTAGGAAGAGAGTCCACTCCTACTTACCTGAATCTCGTCTAGTTAATCTTTGCGCCTTCCTGAGAGTACTACTTAACTGCAGAGAAGTCAGACATAGATCTAGCTTCCTCACTGGCCAGGAGTTAACACACGGGCGCAACCTCACTTAGACTGTCTTTCAACCACCAAATACTACAAGCAACCAGCCTCCTCAACCACCCATGAATCAGTCTACGATGCGTTAGCAATCTACCGCTTCCTGGAAGTCGTCAGTTCCACATATTACAGTTTGTTCCAGCCCAGAGCCTTCTGCACCACCCCTGACCACCTTAAAGGAAGCGACCCATTTATATCGCCTTTGCTGCAAACGCATCGTCTTTCAGCCGCTTTCGGTCTTGCTGGGATTGGAATGTAATGACTCTACGGTGATCTGGGAGAGCAGGAACACCTGAATTGCCGTTGGCAGGAAAGACAGAGAGAAATAGCAAGGAGGAAGCCCCACCTTGAGCACCTGGACCTTCTTGCGTATGGGGTAGCGGAACTTGAGGTTGTCGAAGACGATTCGACCGGTCAGGTTACCGCCCTTGTCGGGGAAGAGGCCCTCGTTGGGTGGAAGGCGCGGGTGGCGGTGGAGGATCTCCAAGATGGCCTTCGACGCCACCGAGGCCTTCTTGGCATCGGGGGCGAAGGAGGCGGTGTAGCCGAGGTTCGACGCCGCGAAACTTATGGCTGAGTAGGCTCTGAGAGGAAAGGGGCCACGATACTACTTAAACATTTCAGCGACCAGAGCCTACGTGAGGTATTTTAGAGAATACAGGGCTGCAATCGGCAAATCCACCCCTTTCAGCTTCAACTACTCGCTAATCTGTCAGCTCAAATTCCTTTTTCAGGCCCTTACATCTACTCACTGTTCCACAAATCCAAAGCTCACTTTGGGCCTCAACAAAACCTAAAACAACCTGCCTCAAGCCTGTAACGAAGTTGGTTACATTTCTACCGAGCGGATCTCGGAGTTCCATCGGTAAGAGACTTCATTCATAGACAATACTTACCTCCACAGTTGAAAGACGCTAATCTCTGCCCGTTGAAGCAGGATTCCACCAACATAGAACACCCCCGCGAACTCGAAACACATGAGGGAGTTTGCGACGGCGTTCACCAGAGCGTAGCGAGCAACGCCCTTCAAGATTTGCCTACAGAGGAGAAGGAATTTGCATCAAAAGAGCCTGCCGCGTCTTACCACTTACGCTTTTGTCAGTAGAGCCTGCTTAGAGTAGGAGTCCACAAAGTGGGATTCTGCCTGCATCGCCGTCACGGTCTTCGATGCGGAAAAGGTCTCCTGGGCAACCGCTGCGCCCTTGACGCTCTTCCGGGTGATGTCTGTGCCCCAGCTCTGCATCTGATTGGCATAAGTAAGAGGTGAAGTGGTTCAAGTAAATAGAACGGATACTACTTAAATATATTTCAGCGGCAAATTGTCAGGTCATTCCATATGTTGTGTCTGAATGTTAACTAAATTTAATCAGTTCAAATGGATGGTAACATAAAAACGATGTTTAACTCTATTAGATACTATAAATATTCATTATATTTCTTTCATTTGAAGAAGGATTAAAAGGCGGATAGGATTTGTGAGATAACCTTAAATTCGGTGGTACCACACTACTTATAAGCATTTCAGCGACCTGGGAGTACCTCAAAAGCTCCAGCAATGACGAGGACGGGGAAGTATGCAAGCGCCACGAGGGTGATTTGCCAGCTGTAGTAGAAGCCGATGAAGAGGGCGGTGGTGATTACCACGAACATCTCGAGGAGCGAGGCCAGTCGACGACCGGTGAGGTTCTGCAGTGTCGGCACGTCAGCTGCCAATCGACCAGTCAACGATCCCGGTTGGTTCTCGGGCCTGTCGAACCAGGCCACCTCCTGTAGAGAAGAAAAATGTGGACAAAATTGCCTTGCTTAGTTGCCCTGTTGGGTATGTAACCGTAATCTGTCTTGCGTTGTTAAACATTCGTTTGCGTAATATACAAGAGATTTCAATATGACGCAGGTCCATCTCAATTCTCCCGAGGCATTGATTTATACAATTTGGGAATTGCTGGTTCCAAAGGGATTTTAGCAGCAGATATCGACTTTTTAGTTGTAACTCTATAGTCGACCGTAGATACTCCTCAATAATGTTGAGGAGGTCTAGAGTTTGTGGTAGCCAGGTAAGATGCTCAACTTCACTAGAATGTTCCTCCTTGTGCTGTACCGATTGGTGCAGCATCAACTTCGACTTTCGGCCCGACCTTTTTCTTCGCTTTTCACTTCCTTTGAGACAGTACCTCTTGACAATACGCCAAGCATTTGGGCAACACGAGTACCAACAATTTGGCTCCCTTGAAAGTCCGAGAGGTCTACTATTTTTATGAGGCTCTAATCAATTTTTCCAGTTTAATATATATAAAACTCAGTTAATTTAACTAAATTAATAGATAAAAAACAAAATTAGTAAACAAAAACATTAAAATATGTCAAGCGTGTTAAAAGATTATGATGCCAGTGTCAGGCGTTTCCACTATTTTTTTCTCACCCCTGTAGATGCCCTTGACCTCTGTTCCTAATCCTCATTGATGAGCTGAGAAAAACAGTAATTAGATGGTTGAGAACACAAGTAAAAATGAAAGTGCTATCAGTTATTGATCTAGCCGATAATATACTACTTGAAGTGGACGTCAGCGCTTGGCAAAAATGGGCCTTTATTGAAAAAAAAGCAGTAAATTGACGAAGGAACCAAAGGATTTTTTACGAGATCTTTGCCCCTGCTAATAATAGCGGTGGTTGTTTCAAGTAAAATCTTTAACAACAATTGTGTACTTTCCTTGCTTATAGAATCCATCTTTTAAAAACACGACTAGAATTGTTGGGGTTAAAGAAAATCATCTAATGTTTTTCGAATCAGCAAATAACTCCAAAGGGTTCAACTGGAAACTAAAATTTCCAATTAAGTTATCGAAATTCTGATGTCAAAACTGAAACTTCCGTCGAAGGCGACAGCGGATGTCGAAGCATTCATGCTCAGTTCCACGATGTTGTGGACCACTATAAAATAACGCTTACAAAGGTATAAATCTGAATTGAGAGATCAGCAAACAGCCAATTAAGCTTCAACTCGACAGTGGTTCAAATAAGCCGAGTATTTCACGTCAAACGTAGAAAAACCTTGGAGCCAATTTCAACAATGTCCAGAGTGTTTACACCGACTTTAGTCCAAGCAAATCAGCTCGTTTTGGAATATGGCGCTGGGGAAACACGAAACGACCCTCTGAAGGGTCTTTTTCAGTCAAACAATTCAGTCTAGCTCAAGCTCTAGTTGCGTAGAAGTGATAGAGAACGAGCAGAAGAGCATGCTTAAGAGCTTTTGTTGAAAAAGATGGGTCCACTTTCACCTGATTGAGAATGGACTCGAAGAGGAGCTGTCGGCACCGCGATGTTAGTCGTTGGCCAGCCACCCCGAAAGCGAAGCCCTTAAATGAGAAAATAACAAAAACAGTTGCAGAAAATCCGAGTTTCACTGAGTGCTCGTTGGTTATGGTGATATTTGATCCAATCATTCGTGGCATGGGGTGCTTATTCTGGATCATTATTGAATATTCCTAGTAGACTCAATTGTAACGAGCAAAGTGATTGGGTTGTCCCTTCACGAAGACGTTAAGACCAATATTTTGTATTGATCGGAAATGAAGTCATGTATAATATCACCATGAAGCAAAGTTGTGACGTTAATAACCATAGAAATCAGAGGTTGAAAGTTCGATTGTCAGTGGGGAATGCACAGCAGTGCCTAGAGCTTAGGATGGTTAGGATTCCTCTAATAACAGTTGTTATCACCATCCTATTCGCCTTACTCCTCATTAGAATCATTACCGTCTTCGTTATCCTCACCTCCAATATCATCATCATCGTCATAATAACCGTTATTAGTTTCATAAAAAGTCGTTGTCCTTTCTGAGACACCGAAAAACCTTTAGGAGCAGCATCGACTACCTCCATCGTTTCTCCCTTACACAGTTGAGGCATTAAACGCAAATGTCAATTACCGACCTGAACCAGAACCTCCACAACAGATATTACATGGAATTTACATCACTGGCTCAGCATCACGTGAGCTATGCGCTGTCACCTCCTCAAACCTGGTGACTGGAACCCCCAGGCCGCCAATCGAAGTCTGAGTCCAGTCCTCCGTTCCCATACCACATAAACGCCTTTTGTGCATTCCTCAAATACACACGTTTTTGTGCGCAATGGTGCCGTGAATTCTCTTATACGGTCTGTGCGCTTAAGTGTAAACGAGCCTTGAAGGAACTACCAGCAGAGGAACTCTAGTTAGGCTCAGTACCGCGGCCGTGGACGACGCCGCAGCACCGATTTCAGTCACGCGCCTTCCCCTTATTAAAGTGGACTACGCCCTTCCGAGTTGTCCGATAACGTCCCTATCGCATTAGATCTTGGTGAATGACTATCTCGCACTCAATAGATGCCCGGAGAAATGATGGGAGGACTCACGTTGAGCGTGTAGCAGATCAGTCGTGCTGCCGATAGTGCACCGAGGCCGATGCAGACTTCCCTGCTGCGTCGGTAGCGCACTTCGGTGTCATTCACTGCGAAGATCTATCACCGGAGGGAAAAGACGAAAATCGCAAACAGAGATTAAAAACCGGAATACCAGAGTGATGATTGCTTTGACCAAAGGCGTTCACAAGCGTGTAACGTGTTCTAGTAAAGTCTACACCACTGTACGCCATTCATAAGAGTAATGATGAAAGTGGTTGGCAATGAGAAAATCCACGAGCATCAATTTAAGAAGGAGGAGATTCAACCTCCCCAACAGACATGCAAGTGATTTAAAAATGGCTCATAAGCCACTAAGGTCATCGACATGATTCCTATTCTCTCATTGGTTGCTGCAAAGCCGAACAAAACCCGCACAGTCAAGCCACGCCTAACAAGAATGAGCGGCACATTTGAGCTGCTTATAAATACTGGGTAATAATAATGTATGGGATTTCACAGGAGCCTGCTTAATATTTCAGTGTTGCTGTCTTTTGAGTAAAAAAGGTTATGCTTACAAGTGCTTTGGTCCTTACTTGTTGGAAACGGCCCAGTCTCTATCCCTTCCAAACTAATTAAATGCAATCGAATGTTTCTTCCATGTTAATTTGATGTTAATTCAGGCGACAGGCAAATGAATAATAATTTGTTTGACATTTCAAATTATGCAAAGACGAATTCCTTAAATTCTCCTGATTTCTCAAGCACGCCTGACAACTTTTATCCTTCCCTAATTGATTGACGTCAAGACAAGTGGTCGCGGCTGAGCAGAAGCGGACTCACGTCATACATCTCGGTGTAGACAATAACAAAAGCGGTCTGCATTCCACCAATCAGAAGAGAGGTGAAGCAGCCTAACACCAGGTACCAGGCCTCCGGTTTGTTGAGTCGCAGGATCTCCACAAAGGTGTTGGGCTTCTTTTCGAGAACCTAAGGGGCAAAATCGATCGAATTGAGTGGGTTTGTGAGTGACCACTGTGCTCTAAGAAATCGCCAATTCGAATTGGGCATAGTGAACAATTGCTACGTGAAGCATCAGCTTCTTCAAGCTTCGTTATGCATATGACCTCCTGGATCTTTATATGCCATCACCGACCTGTATTTGGTTGCTCTCAAGCTAGATGGGTCAATGTTTTTTTCATGCATTACGCTTTCTCTAGTAGGATAGCTGAGTCGCTTAACTGATTTTCAATGGCAGAGAACAGCTTCTATCCTGATGGTGATCCTAACTGGCCAACGAAATAAGGAAGAGCTAATGGTCGCTGCCCGACGCGCTACTTTAAGACAGTGATGAAAACAATCCGGTTTCATGAACTTAAGAATTAAAAAGGAGAGGACAAGGCCTGTTGCTAGGTAGCAGTATAACTGTGAAACCATAGCAACAGATTCCCACGAAAATTTGCAAACAAAAAGTCAATTTAGATGGTTAAGTGGAATAGCAAGGCCCTGGAAGCTAAAGGATTCTGTCCACCTTCCTCACACAACCGAAAAAATCGAAATTAACGACTAGATCCTTATTTATCCATGTTTAATCATCACTAATAAAGAACTTACTAGTTCGTCTGATGAATCAGAAATTGACGAAGAAATCGATTTAACTTCAGATTTGGCCTCATCCGCTTTCTATAAACAAAAGACCAAAAAGAATTTTCAGTAAGAATTTACAAAACGATTCAGCAAAACGGTGCTATTTTAAACCCACCGCCACCAAATCACCCTTTTCGCGATCCTGGAAGATGAACAGGAAAACTTTTTTATTAAAAAATTGGTCTTTTACCAAGATAGATGACCTTTAAACCCACCTGCTGATGCTGCACAGCCTTGATAATCTCCTCCACATTGTCATCATCTTCCTCGTCATCGTCATCTTCACTTTTTCCTCCTCCATCCTCTCTCTTTGTGGCCCCTTTCGATGCCTCCTAGAGACGATAGATCAATCAAAGACCACGAAACCTACTCCTTTTTGCGCCAAATCAGCGTACACTCCCGCCTTCCTCATCAACTCCTCATGACTCCCAGCCTCCACAACCTTTCCCCTATCAAGAACCACAATCACATCCGCATCACGGATAGTGGACAGTCTATGCGCGACGGTAATAGTCGTCCGACCCTTCGTAGCATCGTCCAGAGCACTCTGGACGGCTTTTTCCGATCTGGTGTCCAACGCAGAGGTCGCCTCGTCCAACAGCATGATCCTGGGGTCACGAATAAGGGCTCTGGCGATGGCCACACGTTGTTTTTGGCCTCCAGACATGCCACCACCACCGTCTTGGGTGGAAAAGACAGTCTGGTAGGCTTCCGGTAGCTTGGAGATGAAGTCGTGAGCGTGAGCGAGTTTTGCTGCGTTCACCACGTCCTCCTGAGTGGAGTCGGCTCGGCCCAGAGCGATGTTCTGCTCGATGGAGCCAGCGAAGAGAATGGGCTCTTGAGAGACCACACCCAGACACCCACGCCACCAGGAGAGGTCAAGGTCACGCAAGTCAACCCCGTCCACGGTGATTCGACCCGAGACAGGGTCGTAGAGGCGTTGGATCAGTTGGATGATCGTCGACTTGCCTGAACCGCTGGGACCTGCATAGAGGAAGTGGAAGGACTCTTAGAGCTGGGTCACATCCAGCGTGATGTCACAGCTGCTCTCTAGAAGACTACATCTCTGGGTTTCGGTGAGAAAGAGCTCTGGCGTTAAGACTCGGCCTAAGTAGTGCCTTTGGGTTGACACAGTTTTTCTCGCTCTGTTTTTGTATTAACCCTTCAGTAGGTATCATTGTGCAACATTTCCAGTCTCCCATTTGGTGCCAATATTTGGTGTGCTCTGGTGCAATCCCATTCATGAAAAATACCTCAAAAAGGGTCCAGTTCAATTAACTGGAAGATGTAGGCACTCATAGCTCTATGAGCCCGTCATATGGTTCAACAGATTTTTTCTGACAGCTAACAGTCTGCAAAACCGTGGGAAAACCACCCAAGGAGCATTGGGATACTACTTTTTAGGTTCTACCGATATTACAAACGTACTTTGGCTCCCTAGGCAAACGCTGCCAACTCTAGTGTGACAAAAAGGGGAAACTGAATAGATTAAAAAATCGATTGGGTGAATGCAGGAGGGATATTTAGCTCGGAGGGTGATGCCAAGGTGTGGATTTCCATACTGGACCCAAGCGACTGCCTTTTGGGTGGATGAATTGTTTCTTTGATTCGTTTCTGTGTCAATCCACCAATAGATCCCACCAGACCTCAATCCACAGAAAAAAATTGGCTGAGAACTAGATTGGCTGAGAACTAGATTTAAAAGAATTCTAAAAGACAAAGGAACTACGCTATTACAGAGAGGAGAGTTTCACCCAAAATAAGCGCCGCCATTAGATCTTATCACAGCTTCAATGTGCTATTATAGTTGTGCCGTCCATTAACTGGGTAGAATTTTTAGAAATGGAAGAAAGGTGGCCATTAGTGCCTTTCTTTCTTTCCATCAGAACTCCCTACATAACGGTCCATCGGTGGCTTAAGCACTGCGCATGTGCTTTCCAGTCTTACAGAGTATATAAACCGCACTTTCTTCTGCTTAAATCCAACAAACTCACCGACAATGGCCAAATTTTGTCCTGGTCGAATGCGCCAGGAGAAGTTTTTGAGGACGATAACGTCGGGGCGTGTCGGGTAGTAGAAGGTGACATCCTCGAAGACGATGTTGCACTGGAGATCCGGCAGACGCACCTTTCCCTCGCTCGCCGTCTTGTCGATCACAGGAACCTGCGAAAGGAAGGGGGACTTTGATACCGATATTGATCAGCTTTTTAGTTGACGTCTGAATCGAGTGTTGGTTGATTCCCATCCCTTCTTAATTGAGTTGAGATGGAGCCTATACATTTAACTAAGGGTACAATTAACAATATACATTCTCTGCCTGTTCATTTCCTTATCAGCGGCAAACATAGGTCGCCACTGCTGACAGCGGAGCGAACACGAGAACCGAGCATATTAGAGGGCAACAGCGTACGACATGGACTCGAGATCCAATCGATTCAGTTCCCCTTTATCACTCTAGAGTGTGTAAATTTTACTTTTAGGAGCCAAAGTCCTAGTAGTCAAAGTAGCCCTTTGATTCGTGGTTAATTTTCCCCTCGTAAATACGAAGCGTAAGCTGGCAAAAAACTTTGTTGCACCATATGACGGAGGAAAAACTACTAATGCCTGGACTACTACTACTAATGCCGAACTCCAGTATCGGACTCTGGAGTGTAAGGTTAATAACCAAGAGAAAAAAGGACTAATTCATCGAAAATGGGATTGCACCAGAGCACGCCAAATATTGGCAACAAGGCGTAGACTACGAATTTTGCACGATGTGACGATTGTGTCAGTAAGTAAAGTTGATTGAAAAAAGCACTAACTAAAGGCTCAGTAGGGGACCCAACCCAACCGCTCGCTGCCGAGTGCCAAACTTGGGTTGACAGGTGCAAATGCACTCAAAAACATGCTCGTCTATTAAGAGTTTTCCACTCTTTGAGGTCTGTCAATGAACCTTTTGATGGAATTTTAGGAGTAATTCATAGAAAATGATGCAAAGTTAGGTTTTTATGAACACACAACGGTTACTCGTTTAAAAATGTAAACCCTTATTTGTGCTGACAGTGGCATACGTAATAACATCAGGCAATCAAAATAAGGAAGACATTACGGTCGCTATTCCTCAGTGCCCTCAAATAAGCATAATTAAAAGCAATCCGATGATATGAAAGGGGACTTTTAGGCCGTGCCAGAGATTGTGTTGTTGTAGAAAAAAAGTGTGTTGCTGGCAGCATTGTAATTCTTCGGGCTTGATTCAAAGAATAAGTGAAACTACTCTCAATGAAGTTCCCAGAAGTTAATTGATGGGTTCTAATGCACCGTGAAACCTGTTCTGCGTAGAACACCCGCTGATATCATGAAAGCCCCACCTTTTCGCGTATACCCGGATTGCAGGCGACTTATGAAACCTTTTTTTATAGAAAAAGCATCGTATCGTCGAATAGGAGGTGCTTGGAAAGCGTTTTGCAGGAAAGTACACGATTGTGTTTTTTTCGGAGGTGTTAACGACATTTGCGCACATAGTAGGCTTCCGAATTTAAAAGGTTAAATCCATCTTTGTCATTTCTAGGCATGTGATGACGACGGGAACGGATGATGAAGGAATCACCTCAGTAACTTTTGTCATGGTGCTTAGTAGTTTCAGGCAATCAAAATACGACTTTATGAGACTGGGAGCAAAGGGGACGACTCACACGATTCGATTGGTTTGGGAATTGCTTTGTGAGCCTGAAATAATGATAGTAATTAAGTTGTATAGACCGCCAATATGGCGTCATGCAGCCACACGATCATAGCATAAAGCGTTGCAGGAGGACCCAGGCAGTATAGGAATTCCTCGGGTTTTGTGGCCGCTTGAATAGAGCATTCAATGAAGCTACACTCGACGAAGCTTCCAGTTTTCAGTTGAAACCTTTTCTGGCTACAACAGGCTTAGTTACTGGGAATACTTCACCCTAGAACACCTTTTAATGAACATTTACATCGGGGTTGTTAGGAGTATTCCAGCCTTTGGGGCTTTTGAGTGAATGTTTTAATGAAGAAACCATCTATAAAAGCAACAATCTGGAAGCATAAATTGGAGGCTATGATACAACAGATCTTGCCTTGACAGAACAGCAAATTCCTCTTCGAAAAATGAAAGAAGAATGTGTTCCAGTAGGATCCTGTCAGCATCCGAATTCGTTTCAAGCTCAACCACGCGTTTTCTAGCCTGTTTGATGGATACAAGAGCAGTTAAAAACTACTACATACTCGGTTAATAGAAGTTTTCCACCCTACCGACCTTTAGAATGAACCTTGTTAAGGAAAGGATACTAGAGAATGACACATGCGATTGTTTTTCTAGACGTATTAAAAGGTCACTACACTTTCTCCTTTAAAATTTCAAAAAACCACCGTCGATCATCACCTAAGAGGGTAACTTGTATTTACGATGGTTGATCGCGCTAGACAATTAAAACAAGGAGGAGATTATGGTTGCTTATCTTTGATGCTCCCAGATGAAAACTGCGTAAACAATCCGGTGGCATTAATGGGAACTTCGAGGCTGGGCATAACAGATAATCTGTTGATTGTGCTAACATAACAGATTCTCCCCTATCTAGAAAATCTGCAGAAAAAACTCTGTTGCTAGAGGACTAGGACAACATCGGGATCCATCGATCTTTTTGGCCACCTGAGTTGAACATTTAATGAGGCTATACTCAAAGAGGTTTCCAACTTTTACTTGGTGGGTGTAGGTGAACCGCAAAACCTAGTCTCGGTTACTATGAGAAATCCCCTGTGACGGCCAGACGCAAGCTAAGCCGTCTAGTCGATATCATGTTCTCAAAACCTGCCAAAACCTAGAGCTACTGAACACCCCGTAGCCAATCGAATTGTGTGAGTCATGTTCCTTTGTTTTTATATCACGTAAAGCCGCGTGTGCACGGTTCACAAGCTCTAGGCATTACATACTCGGTTAGTAGGAGCCTTCTCCTACCATTATGAGGATTTTTAATGAATCCGTTCAATGGAAAAAAACATCCAATTGTCGAATATAGGGTGTTAGGAACACAATTTATAAAATTCTACAAGTTTTGAACCATTATTTCTTGATGAATGATGAGCGAGGCCTTGACTATCAAAATAAGGAGGAGATTATGATCTCTGTTCCTCAGTGATGCCCAACGAACACTGTGCAAACAATCCAGTTGAATGAATCAGATATTGAGGGTGTGGAATAACATACCTCCTCCACGAACATCTACAGAATCGGAATTCTTTGGGTGAACCAAAGGCTTCAGCCTCTACCACGAAGCTCACGGGATGCACACATGCCAATCCTAACAATGATATGCTTCAGGAGAGTTTTCACTTAGTGACTGCGATTCCTAAGAGATAGATGTAATACGCTAGGGTAAATGGAGATGCCTCTGCAAGACTCCTCTTTCCTTTTTACTGCAATTCTTCCCCGATTTCTATAGCAACGTTTATTCTTAAACAATTAACGTGGTTAACGGGTGACGCTTTTAGGAATGATACATTATTTTAAAAGTCTTAATTAAGCTTGATGAGGGTACTGAAAACACACGTAACAGTAGATTAATCCGATAAACTATAAAAAAACTTTTCTTTATAAAATGGATCCACAAAAGGCATTTAGCGCTAAAGAGGTTTGCGGCAGCCAAAGCAGGATCATTTATGGATGTTCGGGAGAAGTTGACTATTAATAATTGTTTGTTGCTATTCCAAATGTGTTACGCCAAACTTCCTTGGGATTCGTATAGATGACGACAACAAGCTAACGGATAGCTGATTCGACATAGTAGAGAATAACTACCACTTTTACGACGATTTGCAAAGTCCATCAAACTAAGGAAGAGTCGCCGCTCAATGCTCTTCCTCATTAACAACATGATGAAAACAGTCCGTTGGCATGGACTGGAGAAGTAGAATGGACACTATTAGGTAATTGTGGCTGGAGGAAGACAGTTTTTTAATAGCAGACGATCTGCCCATAGCTCTAGCGCAGCGGATTTCCTCAAAAAGTGTTGAGCACTCCGACTCTTAAAGCTACCACTCATACAATCATACCCCCTGTCAAACCCTAAGGGAAAACAAAAGATTTGTCTGTTTTTAGCCTATTTTCAAGAATACGTCAGTCCGCCATCATCCCAATATGTCCCAGAGTAGGTCAAATTTTTGGTATCGCTTTGAAACTTTCTACAATATAAAGGTTGTTTTCAACAAAGTTGACGAGATATGATGACGCTTTATTCCGTTCTGGGAGTAACTTGGCAGTTAGAATTGTCAATGTATTACCTTATACATTGAAATGAGAATCATTTGAATATGCTTTTTATAGAACGGTGTTACCTAATGGTTGAAACTTCTACCATGGTTTATATATTTGAATTTTGTAAAGTAGCAGCTCATAGCTAGTAGTATATTCATGTGATCCAACAAATGTAGGAGCAAGTTTTAGTAACTAGTAACTAGCTCAGGGCTTCACAGGATTTCAAGTCAAAAAAGATAGCTTTTTCCAATGAATCTTCCATTTAACTTTGCAACCAATTTTGCCAATAAGGCAAGTGCTCAGTCTACAACGACTACATGACCACACCAACTTTTATCCTCATTTTCGATTAATTCTTCTACAGCTAAGCAGACGAAATTCCAAGTACACACTCCACAGAATACGTAGTTGATGACCTCATGCGTGACAATGAATTTCCACCCTGCTTTAACTAACCCCCTGGAATGCCTAATTCAGTTAATCTACCCGTGTTTCCCACTCCGAGGCACATCTATCTTCCTTGGAGAACCTTTTGGAGCAGGAACGAGGAAACTCACCCGATCAATAGTGGGGAAAATCTCCGCGGCCGCAGTGACTGCGAAATTGAAGTAGTCGACCTGCTGGAAGGCCTGGCCGATCGTGATACCGCCGAAGAGCATCGAGATCACGACGTAGATGATGTCGCCGGGGCTCGAGGAGCCGCGAGTGAGCATCACGATGCCGTAGTAGAAGGTCACCGCCATCAGCACGTAAATCGACGCGTCCGTGCTCCCGATCACTGTGAGAGCAGAGATGGAGGGTGAAAGGGTTTGGTGGTTAAGACATTTTCTTCCAATCAGGTTGTTCTTCTTCTTGGATATTTTATAATGGGATTCTCGTTGAGTGGGGCCGTGCTGCATTGTCCTGATGAAACATCATCCATCATCATCATCATCTATTAGCTCACAGTAGATTCGAGCATCAGTTAAAGTGGATTGTTGGTTAGTTATTCCACCAGACGGGGCCTTTACCCCTTACGATCCTGACACCATCTAAGAAGGCTTAAAATTGCCAAAAAGGCCCATTTTCGTAGCATTTTTGGTGGAGGTTGAAACTGCCGCATCTGAACTTCGTAAACCATCTTCTCTCATTCACATCTTCCAGTGAATGTCGTCAGATGAAAGGGATCCTACGTCTGATTGGTAGACTATTTCCCAAAGACACAAGCATTCTAAGAAGTGAATTAGTTCGATTAAGAAGAGTACGTTTCTTCAATTTATTTTTTTCTCTATGACGAGAGGGTGTTAGTTCATGGTGAGCCCCGAATTAGGTAATAATAGGCCTTCTTTACCCGATGAACCACATTTCTACCTCTCTAACCTTGTTTAGTTAGAATTGGGCATATTTCTCTATTTTCTTCTCATTACACTAAGGATTTATTTATAATCTTACATAAACTGTCATCTACCTTTTGTCTAGGCGCCGGCACCAGGCCGAGGCTCGAGGCTGCGAAGGGGTGGTCCCCTCAAAACGGGAATGGCGATATCGCCCTATTTTAGACACTGCAGAAGGTTCATTGTTGAAGTTATTACGAAGCCCTTATGGTTCATAGTCCAACAGATCATAACTAACCTTTCCATGAATAAGTTCTTTAGCCTCTTTCGAGGGACAGATTATAATTTTAAACAAACTAGAGCATTTCGAGTTCGGAACAGGGCTGTCTGGCTAAGTACTCGACTCTGCTTGACATGGGATCGGAAATAGGATTGAGCTGCTCATTGAAGTTGATTCAGGATAAGATCCATGTTGTGTGGCACGGCCCAGGAAGATTCATGATGCGATGGAATGTTTGAAATCTTTTACTGACTCCCAACTACAAGTATATCTGAACTCACCTTGCATCGGAAGCAGATTGCGAGCGTTCCTGGTAGTTACTGAATCGGTAATGATAGGCTTTCTTTACCCAATGAATCACATTCCTACCTCACTACTCTACCATAGGAAAAGAGCCCTAGGCCTCCAAGGAGAAACGCAAGCTTTCTACCGAATTAGCGGAAATTGGAATAATTTTATACTTAATACTTATCCAAACCACCGAATTTACCAATTGTTTACTTATGATGCCACGGACTCCGTCGATTTAACAAGAAGTAAGAAAACATGAAAGACGCACGATCCCTGAGATTATCACTCTCTCATTATCGATAGCACAAAGCAAGACTCAACAAAGATGGTTCCAAGCACAAATCGAGGGATGAAATCCAGGTTCTATGACAAAACCCAAGAAAATTTTTAGAACATGAGATTGGTCAAAACCGTCTGTTGACCTGACTGCAAATATGCCTACGTTCATCCTGAATTGGAAGCGCTTTTTGTGAGGTACACAAAATAACATTGACCTTGTTGCCATAGGAAAGGGGCTAAAGCCATGGATTCCAGCATTTCTATGAGTGAGTTACAATAAATGCCGGCTTCCTTATGAACGTGATTAGAATCGCTGGAATCGGACCAATTCTCAATCCTCCACCTCAGAGCTGTATTGAGAGATAACGTTGTTTACGTAATGATATTAGAGAATTTATATATAAATGAAGCAACCCGGAGCCTTGGAATAGTACAACGCTATCCTCAAAACGTAGAACGACGATGTTGTTCTATTTGAGAACATGGAGAAAGTTCCTAGCTCAATAGATCATAACTACGCGGTCCATGGATATGTGCTTTATTCAATGTGGTTCAACCTTTAGATAGGCTAGAACATTTCAAGCTCAAGAAAGGGCTCAATGCTATAGTGCCTGCTTCCGTTGATTTCAAGACGTCAGTTAGGCGATCTTCACCAAAGGAAGCCTCTGGAAACCTGGGAATAGTGCGACACCATCCTCAAAAGACGTATGGTCTTTCAGATTACCGGTCTGTCGTGGCTCCTAAGTGGCACGGTGCTCATCCCTTTGATTCTCAGGCGACTCCTGATCACATAAATAATTACCAGGCGGTTAGTGGACACGCGTTGGACCCCTTATAGAGGGACTTATTGAATCTTACAATAGCCTATAGCATCTAACGATACCCTGATACGCACTGTAATCTTTGGGGGTGATTATGGATGAAATCCAGGTTTCGTGACACGACACATGAAAATCTCTGAACTGTAAGAATGGTCGAAAGCGTTTTTTGACTTAAGAACTTTTAGAATTTGAGACGGTTTCATGAACCACCAACAAGTCAGCATTCATCTTCTGATATTGAGTCAAAACAATTAATAGATTTATAAGTCCCGAAGCGGTACGAAGAGGCTTTCTTTTGCCGATGCATTTCATTGCTACCTTACTACTCCTCTTTGGTGATCTGATTGCTAACTTCAGTGAAATTTGATTACAGCAAGAGTGCCTATCTCGAAGATTCGGTTTTTACTCTCGCCAACGAGAGGATGAGAGCGTTTATGGCAAGTCCCAATGGTTAGCTAAAAAGCAACAGAATTAATCAAGTTGTCACAGGAAAAGGGACTTGGATCTACTTTTTAACCTCCATGGATTCCAGCAATCCTATAGGCGACAGTCTCAATAAAAGCGAGCTTTCTAGGGAACGTAGTTTAAATCACAGAAATCGGTCAAAGTCTTAATATTTCACTTATCCAAGCAGGTACCTTTTACGAAAAAGTTATGCTTGGTCCCACACAGCTAAATTGACTGATTCCGTTGGTCTCAAAAGGCCTCTTAAGAAATTTTCAACGAAGAGGAGGCTTTGGTAAATGAATGAAGCATTTTGGGGCCTGAAAATGGTTCGACAAAATCCTCAAAACGTGGGATGACGGAATTTTTGTATTTTTTTTTATTCATTGGTGCAATCAGACAACCATCGTTGCCAAATTCAGTCAGGAAACCTTTAAACTGCGAAATTTTTAAGTAGTAATATCTACTAGAAAGGCAAAAATGAGGCAAAGATTCCTCTTCGAAAACCATTTCTAGTCGCGTTAGTGGTAGGTCTCGAATAGGGAGAAAAATAGGCCTTTTAAACCCAATGACCAGCATTTCTACTTCGCTAATCCTGTTTGGTGAGCTAGACACAACAAAATAGGCAAAAGGCCCCTGGGACTACAAAAATTCCTCATTCCTTAAGAGAGAGTCTCAAATGAATGCAGGCTTTCTAAAGAATGTGCTTAAAGTCACGGGAATAGCACCGATTTTTTCCATTATCTAATTGTCCTTCCAATTTCTTTATTTTTACCAGGTTTTTCTTTAAGATTTCACCTGCCTTTTTACCTACAGTGCCTGATTGCGTTGGCCTCCGAAAAGAAGACTTTAAAAGAATACGAAGAAACCTGAAACCCTCAAAACGTGGAATGACGCGGTATCTTCATACCGTAGATTATGCTGACGTACGATCTCTCCGATTATCAATCTGTTGTTGTGGTTACTAAGATGCAGGACGTTCAACTCTTTGCATCACAGATGTGTCCTAACCCTCTGAACAAATACCAAGCGGGTCTATGAAAAATTGTTCTTCCATTATCGAGAAACGGATTTATCTTCTAAATAAGATAGAGCATCTAAAGCTCAAAAAGGATTATTTCGCTATGTAATGCAGTCTGCTTGACATGGAAATGAAAATGGGATTTAATCACTCAAGGGGTGATTCCGGGTACAATCCATTTTTCGGAACACATCGGCTGTAGGTTTTCGAAGAGTGAGGATTGTTAAAACCGTTCGCAGACTTCCCATCTTGTTGAATTTGAGTAGGTAACATAAACCACAAACATGTCTGCTTTCATCATGTATTGGAAGCAGAAGTAGAGCCAAAACCACTATCCAAATCAACGTTAGGGTGTTAGAATGTTCATGGTCAGTCCCCTGACGCAGTATTAATAGGCCCTCTTTAAGAGATGAATAGCATTCCTAACTCATTATCCATGCGCACAACAGTACTGACCTTATCGTGAATGGAAAAGGACCCTGGGCCTGCACGACAGCATCTGTGGATTCATTATGTCTGCATTTGGCTTGCATTGGAAGCAGATATCGAGCCAAAACCACTACCAGAAATAGTTTTAAAAGTCCATGCGATAGAAAGCTGGGCTTGAATAGAAACAATTTGCCATTGAGGAATACTGCTACAATTGACGATGGAAATTTAAATTTCTGTTAGATAATCCTGAACTGTGGCCCCCTTCTCGTTGACAAATTTCGCTAGTAACTCCTTAAACGGAGAAATTATTATTTGAAACGTCTACTTGAAGGACAAAAATCGGGCAGAACTCGCCCTTCGAAATCCATTTCTAATCACAGAAGGGATTGAGATAATACATAAGTGACATTGACATTTGAGTACATACGAAACACTCCACTGGAAATATTTCTCGGGTTACTCAATGAATGCTAGGCGTATGTTAATTTAATCTTTGTGATATCAAGCCATAACCATTTCATGACTTATCATCTGCAGTTTGAACAATCTTTGTGCAAATGTAACCTGAAGAAATTACTGTACGCCGTAAAAAGTCAAACTATGAGAAAGGCAGCTTAAAGAAAATCTAATAATATGCTTTTTACTGACCGAATTTACTAATGGTCGATCGCTTTAATTAATCAATCGACCAACTCGAACCAATCTTATCGTTGGTATTATAATTTCACGACTTCATTGGCACTTTGCAAAATCTAAGTGCAAATATGACCTCAAAAAATTCGCAAACATTGTAGCTAAAGTACTCAAGAATCTTGGAAAAGCAGGGTCCACTGACTTTTGAAAAAAAGAGGGCTTGTCAAAGTGTACAAATTAAACTTTCACACTAACCGAAACCGCAAATGGTCGATCGCTTCACTCCAGCTCTATCAGCCCCAACCAACTCGGCGGCGTAGCGTTTTGCCTCCTTCTCCTGGCCCTCGAAAGCGAAGATGGTCTTGATTGAAGCAAAAACTTCGCCCGCGACGCTATTGGCTCTTGAGTAGGCTGCTCGTTCCTGAGCGCTGAGTTTCCTGATGACACAACCCACTGCGGCGAAAGAAGCACACACCACGGGGAATATGGCAGCGGAGACGAGGGTCAGTTCCCAGTTTTTGATCATGGAGATGACAAAACCACTAGCAAAAACAGAAATATTTTGGACGAAGAGGCCTGCTTTCTCACCAACTCCCATTTCGATCTTGTCCACGCCCTCAGTCAACCTGGTTATCAGGGTACCCACATTAGTGGAATCAAACCACGCTGCGTCCTGTCGTAATATACTCTGTTGGCCAGAAAGATCAATTATATTATCCAAATTTTTACCGAGAAATACGCACGGCGGATGCGCTTCAGCTGATTTCGAGCTACGTATTGGATGCAAAACATCTGGAGGAATGCAATTACGAATGTAATTGCCCCGAGTATGGACATGTACTCTATAATCTGCTTGAAATTTCCAGTCGTGGGATCGATAAAGTCATCCACCAGATCGGCGAAGAGGACAAATGATAGAGGAATAGACATGCCAACTAGAGCACTTAGTAGGAGCCCGGTGAGGAATAATGCGATCTCGAATTTGGGTGCATACTTGAATAATTGATAATAGTGAATCCGAACTTTTGGTTCATTTCTTAATATTAGATCAAATAAATCGATTTACTCTATAAGGTCCTCTGTAGAGCTCCCGCTAAATGCATCCTCACTCATGATAAGAGCACGAATCGAAGAGGGGGAAGGTCAACAAGACGGATTATAATAGTAATTATAAACAAATTCAGGTAAACAATATTTAAATATACAAAAACGATAAAGTTCTTAAAATGAGTGATTGTGAATTTTAAAATAAATTTTACTATTGGCGGATAAAATAGATTTCAAGATATAAGGTCTTTCAACTAGATAGATCAGGTGATGAGAATCAAGGCCATCAATTAGTAAAATATCAGCAAGCCGGATTGTAAGGGAAGACACATAATTTCCCTCCTTTTTCAGCTACTTAGTATTCGCCACCATGCAAATGTTATTTCGACACCAGGGGCACACTCCTGGGTGGCTACCCCGGTATTCTTAGTCCACAATGAGTCAAAAGGAAATTATTCTCTCTGGCTTTATCCATGGAAATTAGATGGGTAAGGCTGAATAGACTGGCTACATCACTGGGAGTCATCAATAACTACCTAATTAATTACTATAACTATAAAGGCTGCTTTTCTATAATCTTAGTAACGAGTTTGGTTCGTTACTCGCCTATTCAGAATCGGCAACTACTGTTTTTATTTTTCAATTTACTCTTATAGGCCATTTAAGGTTCTTTGATGGATTACTCAATCTAATACATTTTAATCCATTTAAAGGCTTCTACAAATGAATAATCATTTCAATAAGAATATAATTTTAAACACCCAAAGCAATATTTAATTCATTTGTTACGCTTTTCATTATTTAGACACTGTCATAATTTGAAATCTTATTGAACTTCAGTCTAATTGGTAAGGTAAATGTTAAGGTTATCGTCAAGGTCTAACATGCATTGAACCCGTTTATTCTTTTCTGTCTCTTGGTGTATGGTCAATTAGCGCTACTCTAGTGATTAAATCTAATTTTGATTATTTGAATGTAATAACTTAGCCATATTTACCATTGCACTTCTAGAAATTGTAAATGCTACTTTACCCACAATTCACCTGAAGCGTTTTAAAATTTGCCATGGGTAATACTCACGTGTCTGACTCCTCGACAGCGAACAGTTTTGCCAACCTCATTACTGGCGTTTATCCCTCCCAAACTACCTTGGGTGACCGTAACATTCTTCCCTTCTATCGCCTGCACCAGGGTCAAAATCGCTTCGGTTGCCGCGGCCACTGCATTTTGAGTAGACAGCTGGGACTGTTCTACGTCACGCTGTTTCTCCTCTTCTTTTTGAGCAGTCTCTTCTTCGCCTTCGATGCGCGTTTTCTCTGCTTCACCCTCAGTCCCGCTGTGCTCATTGTTGGGGCCGTTCTTTTCCTCTACGTTTTCATTCTCCTACTTCGTACAAGCCTATCCGATCCTGGTGTTCTTCCACGAGCTACTCGAGCCGAGGTCCTTGATTTTGAGAGTAAGTTAATTTTTTTATCGTTTTCATATGTAAAAGGCGAACATTTTACATCTGTATCATTGCGATTACTTAGCAAATTTTGTAGGCCGTTACCTGATGCTTTAAATCTGCTTTTCTGGTGGTGAATATCTGATTATCTTTGGGTGGGGAATCTTATACTCACTTTCTGAAGCACGTACAGGGTAAATTAGTCTTTATCTTCTAAGGTGTTTTGTATCACCAGCCTCCCGTTGCCGTGCTTCTGCGGTCACTCCTGCGTTGCAAAAAATCGTCAATCTGGGAACTCCCAACATGGGAGCTTTGATTTAATTGAATCCTGTTAATATGTGCATATTTTGGGTGAGACGTGTGAAATACCAGAGGTCTCAATCGATATACCGTGTCTACAAGGAATGCCGATATTTATCGAAATTGAACTGTTGGACTTCAGGGGTTACGCTGTCTTCCGGCCTACCGGCATCACCTTAGATTGCGACTGGTTTGACGCATGTAAATAAAGGGTGGTGTTTTCTATTTATTATTTTTCACCTTTGTGCTAGTTGTAAAAGCTCTAATCTGTGCGTGAACGCAGGCGCTAATGGGTTCGGGCATCTGAAATGGAGACGCTTAGACTTGATTGGATTTCAGAGTTGAAAAAAAACTATGGTGATCAGTTACTTCATCTGACCATTCACTAAATGGCTGATCCGAGGTCATATGCCAAGACCACAGAAGCAAGAGAATGGTAGGTCGAACCAATCAGGGAATAGTCAAATTTGCCACGGACAGAATATGCTCAGCTTATCCACTTTTCCCAAAGATGTGGTGCTTTTGCCCATCGAAAATGCAAGTTTTTTATTATTACCCAATGTTTTTGCGTCTCACGTGCAAAAATGTCAAAATATTGAATTTTCACCGATTCGTGATTTCCTCTCTCTCAGTTTCGCTTGTTTTGGTCGTTAAGGTCTGGGGAGTTTTATCCAATTTCTCTTAGCCCTATCCTCAAGAAACCTAAAATGCGTTTTCCTTTATCACGTTGTGTCAACATTATGTTCGTTTTGCCGTTTTTAGTTACTACACCGAAAAAAGTACACGTCTGCATAATCTTAGATAACCACTTTACATTATCTATACGTTTATAAGTTTATTGCTCTTCTGGTAGTAAAAATGGTACTCATGCAGTGCGAGGAGAATATAAATGTAATTTTTTAATTACTGAGTCTTAATTAATTCTCGACCTTATTGACCTTTTGCTCGGGAAACCCTCAAAAGAAGCCTCTAGAGAGAATCGAAAATAGCGTCTGATTTGCATAGCAAACCTTTAAAGAATTCGAATGGCAGGGTTCCGATCGTTTGCATCGCTAAAAAACTACCTCTCTACCTTCCTCTCTCGGCTTTTGTCGCTTCCAATAAGGATGATGATAATGATTGACATAACAAGATAAGATTGGGTCGTCTTTCGGCCTCGAAAAATCGGATCTGTTAGGAAAATCCCTGACATGGCTCTTGCTCAGCTTTAGTGCTCAATTGGATTCTCTTTCTTTGAGTAAAAAAACAATTTAACTGTTTGTCCAATTGGACATTTTGTAGTTCAATTTGCTCTATAAATCTGACAATTCTTGGGGGGACGACGGAGAAATTGGGATAATTAAGATGTAGTATTTTTGATGGATGTTTGCCACCAATGTTCTTCGCCTTCTTTTCCTCATTTTCTTCCTTTTCGTTGAATCGCTGACATATTTCCAATAGGAGACCTACGAGATACCTAGTGAAGCAACCCGACCTGGACTGTTTCGAACGCAACCGAGCGTTTTTTGATGAATTGAGCCTTTACAACAAGTCAGGATGACTCAAAGCCTCACGTTCGAGTCTTCTTACTCTATCTTGATGTTGCGTGACGTTTTGTGCTTTTTTACTCAAGCCGACCTAGAAGTTTTGACATCTACGATGTGGTATTTGCAGGTGATTATGCTTGTCACACTTTTTTGGCGATTCACAAGTTTGTCGTTCTGCTGGCTCTTTGACTAGTAGCAGAACTGGCACTTCTTCTAATGCCTCGGGCAGACGTGTTAAAATTCCCTTGACCCAATGACCTACAAACGTGTCCATTCGACTGGAGCTTGCGTAACCCTCATTCAAGCTGGTGTTTCGACAAACACTCCAAGCATCGAGGTGCTTACACGTGCCACCCTCCCCCTATCGGGCTCTTTGTCATACTCTAAGCTCGGTTTGGGGGAAGCACAGCTGCTCTTTGTCCGTCTGGTCTTAATTTTCGAAATAGACCTTGCACTCTTACAGTAATGACGCAGGTAGTCTGCTTTTATGGCAGTAAGTGCTCATGCTGGTTGCCAGACCCCGGATGCTGGGGGTTATTACCACTTGTTACCCCTTCTGTTGCCAGGAGAAGGTCATAAAATGGCTTTTGAGATCAGTGGTTAGATAGAGTGGTCGTAAAAAGTAGCGAGTAGCTGCTTTGATATTAAAATACTCGAAACATACCTTTAGTAAATTTCTAATGAACTCCCGAATTTAATGGACTTGTTTAAACGAATGCATATTTAAGGCTTTACTTCATGAAATATTAGGCTTTAAAATTATAAATAATTGTTGACATTTAAATCTCTTTTTTCCTATTGGTTGATACATGTGTCCAATCAAAACTCAGAATCAGTTATTCAACCAATCACAGGGCCCCATTCGGGACCAATCAACTCCTAAATTTGGATTCCATTTCTACGAATTGAAATTATATGTAATAAAACCCCTTTTTGAGTCGAAAATCGATTCGACTGTAAGGTAGTTTTTGGTGACAGAAATGCTAACAAGATAGTAATAAATGGCAGAAGTAATAACCGTTTTATTGGAAAAATCGCCTATATAATTACTTCTTGTCTCACGTTAATAATAGCCTGGTATGTGAGCGATTATTTCCAAAACGCCTCCACATCTTCTTATAAAGTACTTCTAGCAGAATTAGCTGCTGCTGAATTGGTATTTTTCACTTCAAAGAATCAGAGATTGCTTGAATAATTGTGCGTCTTTTGTTCTGCCTTTGCAACATGCAATAGGACGCTTGTTCATGTTTTACACGACTGTGAAGTTATTAATAGCCCAGATGTTTGTGCATTCCCTCCATAAACTGGGACCGAATTTTAATCTGCCGATTCACAGTTTGCCTTTGAATTAGGCTTGTTTTATTTATTTTTTGATAATGCTAAGACTATATTTTCAGGCATCCACTTTTTGTTATTGGCTCTTTTTCTCACTATATGTCACATCAACATCAACAAAATCTTTCATTTTGGCTTTTGTTAAAAGTAAACGCTTCTGAAAAATAAACAAATTAAAACGCAACTTCCATTGTGACAATAACATTTATCAAGTGATCAAAGAAACAGTAGGAGCGATTATCAGAAACACACAAAAACTCTAATAGAAAATTTTTACAGTTCGTAAGTTTCACAAGAACAAATTCCGAAAGTGGATTTCCCACTTTTGTGAAATAGATTAAATTTCAATCTTCCGGTTGAAAACGTCTCAGTCGATTCGAAAGTGGCACCACATCTGTTGGGTTTCTTTTGGTGGTTTTAAGTTCAGAAAATGGGGGATTTATTGCAACCTTTTTAGGCGATATTTAATGCCTGCAATCTGTTCTTTTGAAGGCTGTTTTCTAGGGCTACTAACAAAAACCAGCTTTTTTAAAGGAAGTATTTTCTAGTTGGGCTATAATTCCTGCATTTTAACTGATAACTTACCTAACTCAACTTGTGGGTTTCTAGAATGCAACAAACAGAAGAGGTCTTTGCTATTTTAACACATTAAAAACTGGACACAATTGAATATAGGCCCACTCGTCTATCTTAAATGTCAAACTTGTCATCTCGAAGGAAGGGGGTGATAGGAGACCTCGAAAATATCGCTTGAATGCCTTGACGTAGTATTTTAGAGGTAAACGATGCTGTTTTTGGAACCCCTACGAATGGCCCAAGCGACCAGTACCAACGATTCCTACTTATCGATCATTCTGGTTGAAACCACTCAAAATTTCTTATCTTTCCAGTGTCCTGAGTGGAATTTATTTTAAACAATGTTGTCGGTAACTCGTTGCTGTAGTAACTAAATGATTTACTCTTGCATTTCTGGTTTTGACTTTTAGTCTCACCGTATGCCATGGGCAAGCGTTTTTGTACATAACTGCGAACCACAAATCAACGTACACAACAGCATTCATTTTGCTTTTTATTAGCAATCGTAATTGTAAATTACCCAATGAAACAACATGAAGTGTGTTTATCATAAACAAATTCGCTAAGGCTTTTACAGCAGATTTCTACAGTCTGTAAAATTCACAAAAATAACTTCTTCAAACGGAAAGCCCACTTTAGAAGACAAGGCCAAGCTCTCATCTTACCAGACTGAAAAGTGTCCCCACATTCAATGGTCCCCTTTTGTTGGTTGTGAGTTCAGGGAGTGGGCTATTCGTTGTAACCTTGGTTCGCAAACAAGGCAAAACTTTTTAGCAAAAAAAAAAACAGTAGTTCAATGGGCTCTAAGTTTTTTTGGTATTATAGTGGATAACTAACCTAACTCAATTCGTGGATTTCCCGAATATTTTAATTTTATAAGTACTGGATACACTACTGATAATGTTTCTGCTCTTAAAATTGTAGAAGGTGAGAGAAGACCAAATGGCTATCTAATTCTCCACAAAGCAGCACTTGAGTTTCTCGGAGTAGTATCTCTAAAGCTAAACCCTCGTTAACTCCAGAATACAACCACCACGAAAGCTATGAGAGATCTGGAGGGTATTGAATGCGGTTATTTTCGTAGGATGAGAACATATCTAGTCGCAAATTGGGTGAACCCGAAGGAATGCTCAGTATTTATACGTTGTAAGGAGACGACCCTCACTGTTTTTGAGTTCATTTTGAGCATATTAATGTGATGTGTGAGGTAGAAAGTTGGATCCGTAGTGGTGGTCAAATTTTTAATATTCAGTAATTGTAGGGTCGAAACGCACCTCAGTCTTCTTTTTGACTCGTAAACAAAAAATTGGATTGGAAAAAACAGTAGAAAATTAGGCTAATGTTATTAACAGAAATGTTGGTTAGAATAAAGAAGCCAAAGATTCTATCACCAGTATTCTTAAATTTTCAAATAGTTTAGGCTATATTAGAGCTGAAGGGATGCTATTACCGAGCAAAATTTGTCTGTTAAATTGATCTTCACAGAGTAGATCTAACGAAACAAACAAACTTGAACTCGTTTGAAAGTAACCAAACTCAAGGGCTCTGGGTGGTAATGAGTTGGCATTAAAAGCCTCTGTTTCTTTGGTCTCTTTTGCAGCACGACTGAGGTCTTCTTATTCCAATTCTTCAAGATAGTTTCAGCTAGTTTTGAAACTGATGAACTCTAGAGTCTGTGGTAGCAGTGATATCCCGCTCCAACGGCAAAAATGACAGAGGACAACTGTGAAATTAGGCGACCCATGACGCATTCTCACTGTTCCATCAGCTAGAAGGGAAAAAACGGGCTTTTGTGGCCTTTAAGGCTCATTGAGGTTGGTTTTTGCCTCAAAGAATCAGCAACGGAAAGTAGTGTCTCTATCTACCGCCGTAATGTGTAAGAAGAGAGCAGGCTTCATTGTAGTTATTGGCTGCTAGATGCGAACTCACACTTAATCAATCACTCCTAGACTAGTATCACCACCAATGCCTCAACGATCGAAAAGTAGTGTTTTGATGTCGGACCGTTAGTAGCAGTTAGATATCGACTTGTTGTGCTGTGTAACTTAACGCTAGAGATGGAAATAGTCGCTAAGGTTCGAGTAGGTTCATAAGAATATCGCGCGCTCATTGAACCATCTGGATATGGAAATCTCAGGGCAATTCAACAGGTAGGCCCATGAGAGTGGCCTATTTTGAGTTCATCGGCATGGGTTGGGAGTTTTCGAATGGTGTAGAAAAGACGGTTCGCTAGATCAGTAGAAGAGACGATCGATTTTACGGCAGACCATCGATACTCCATGTCCACCACCACACCTACAGTGGATGCGGTAACTGAGGCAGCGATGGCTGATTTTGGTGTGGTTTTTTTTGGTGACTTGCAGATGAGCACTTCAGGAGGAGCGGCCAGGGAGGCGATGAGGGTGAGCCCCCGCAGTACCTGCGTAGCATGGTGCCGAGCCTCGAGGTGACGGTGCGTGGCTTCCCCTACAAGCAGGTCTACTGTCACACCTGCCTCCTCTTTCGCCCGCCGCGCACCTCTCACTGCTCTGTATGCGACAACTGCATCGGTGAGTCCTCTTCCTCTTCTTCTACCTCATAAACCTCTTCCTATTCCTTTTCCTAGTCTTAATCGTCTTCTTTTTTTCGTCGGAGCACTTAAGGATTCCCTTGAAGGTCTATTATGTTGAACTTAATAGGATGAATCCATGTAAGAGACCTAATGAAACAAGAACGACTTGAACGCATTCGAATGCAGCGAGCTCTAGAGCCCTGGATGGTAGTATCGTGGTGTTAACGGCCGCTGTTTCTATGACCTCTTTTGCAGCACCATTGTACTATACATTATGACGATTCATGATGTCTCAAAGTCTCACGTCAAGGCTCTTCTCATTCCACCTTGATATTGCGCTATAGAAGCCATTTTCTCACGCTACGGTTGATGGTGATAATCCAACAGAATCAGTGATATCCCCTTTCTCCCTTCGTTTCTCTCTCCTTCCTTATCATCTTCAGATCACTGACGCATTCCCAAGAGTGCCAATTAAATTTATCTTCATAGAATGAATCCATTGGAGAAGACTTAACGGAAAAAACCGACTTGAACTCTTTCGAAGACGCCTAAGCTCTTGAAGTCTGGGCAGGAGTGTCGTAGCGTTGGCAGCTTGATGAATCAAAGCTTCACGTCAAGGCTCTTCTTATTACATCTTGATTTTGAAGTTGCATTGGTAACTCTGTATTTGGAGTTGAGTTGAGAAAAAAACGGGACGTTTTCGACCATTTAATTATTACTTGATTTGACGATTCCTCCTAGTAAGTAATCTTCCTCTTATCTCACCCTTTTCACCTGTTCTCAGTCGTCCAAATCCTACAATTTAGTTGAGTATTGGCTCCAGGTTCGAACTAGGGTCGTTGGTTTCAGTCAGAATTGAGACTGGTGCATTCCGTTGGCGTAGAACGTTGACTTTGAGGAAAGGAATAACTATAGTACTAGGTAACCCAGGACGTTGCCTGTCTCTTCCTTCAGTGAATGGAGAAGAACGAGATGTTAGAGGTGGTTTTTCGCATCATGAAATCAACAACAAGAAGTAGTTTGTAGTTACGGCTGTAAAATGCAGAAACTTTAATTTTGTGGAAGCTGTGCCTCATTAGTCTTTGGTAGGTGCAAAATCACATGCTAATGTTCAGCCAATCACTGGTAGACTGGTCATTAACAGCGGGACCTTTTATCACTATGAGAAATTGTCATAACATCAGTGAAAGCTTCTTGCTGTGTAAAGCGTGCCTGTCTAGTTCATTTGCCAGTTTCTTTTTACTCATACCTCGGTTGTTGGCGATACGCCAATTTGAAGCAATTCGACGCATTCCTAAGAGGATCTATTGATTTGAACCGACGGACTTGAACTCACTTTAATGTAACCAACCTCTAGAGTCCTGGGTGGTATTAACAACTTGTCATTCTCATTTGTAGCACCACTGAGCTCTTACGACAAGCCACGGCGACTCAAAGCCTTACCTCAAGACTCTTATTCCATATAGATGTTGCATTTGCTATTCTGCATTTGGAGTTGCTGCCGTGTTGTGCTTTAGCTGCATCCTTTGAGTAAACCCTCTTTCAAAATGCTCAAACTTCACTTTTGGTCAGCGTGTGCTTAGTATTTGGTTGGATGCTCATCTAATCACTAATTGATGGGATGAATTCCCTCTTATCTCAGTGCTCAGATGTCTTTGTCATATAACAGACACATTGGACAAGCCCACAAGTCCGCGTTGGGATGTTATCTCATTCCGTCGAAGACTTTGAGGTGACGAATAACTGTAACACTGTTCCATT
Organism: Anomotaenia brevis; assembly: GCA_030710315.1. Lineage (NCBI taxonomy): Eukaryota > Metazoa > Platyhelminthes > Cestoda > Cyclophyllidea > Dilepididae > Anomotaenia > Anomotaenia brevis. Next base: position 284,399 of record JAUOZQ010000111.1, read on the forward strand.
GTTAAGTCGAGAAAAAATCCCACTTTTGTTAGGGTTGGTATTTGCTTCGTCGAATCAACAGGAATTGGTTTCCAGTTACCTCCTTCTCGTGGCCGGTGGATGCGAAATCTCATGCGAAAACTCATTAAAAGGAGAGAGACCTGTTTCCCCTTTGATTGTATCCTTTGATAAGCGTTTTTATCTCAAAAATCGCCTTCGTTGCGGTGATTAATATCTTTCTCTAGGACAGCGCTCAACCACGCATAAAATTCCATCTGTAGTGGTTGTAAAAAGGGTCTAACTTCTATTTTCCACTTTTCCGGAGACCTCTGGAACTCTCAGCGAAGGTGGTCTTCAAGTGTGCGTGTCCTTTGGTCTCTGTAGTGCATGCCGCCTTCTTGTGACGTCATCGTGCTCTGGTTTTGATAGCTTTAGATTCTTTTATTGTCGGATAAGCACCTAATTGTTTATGCTTCAGAAATCTAGGTTTTTTAAAAGCCTTTTCTGTGAGAATTTCTGGATGATGAATCGGGTGAGGGGGTTCCATTCATCATCCATTCTCTTGTGTTGTCGTTTACAATTGCTTGCTGTGAGCGAGCATTTTTAGCACTTCTGCTTATTGAGCAATTGCTAAAATCTCAAGTGTTTGGTAATGCCAAAGCACAAGATGCGACAAGCATCTGTCAACCTAAGCTCCTCTTTGACTAATGTTGACATTTGATGTCATTCTCAGAAGATAAAGTTGACGGCTCGGGAAAAAACTTAGTTTGCATCAGAGGCGGTGATTTTCTGTTGCGCTTGAAGTTTCTTTAAGAGGATTCTCTGTGAGAAGTTGACGTCTGCAATGCTTGTTTACGTTGTAGTAGCGATAGCTTCATGGTAGAGGCTGAAAGTGCATTCAATTCACTCGGCGACAAAGCCTAAAGAACTCCGATGCTACGAACTTAATTCTCCAGGTTTTCGATCACAATCACATCGTCTGTCGATGCTTAGAAAGTATGTCGTTTCGGGTGAACCGTTTGCATCACTTGAGTCTGGGTTTATTTTTTAAATTCAAGCAGCAGGCAATCTTGTATCATCGGTCTGTTGTGATTTTCATCATGGTAGACGCTATTCTCATCGGAAAAGAACAAGTTGTTTATTTTTAAGTGTTTATTTCTTGTAGTCTTAATTTTGAATCTCTTCGCAGCGTTATAATCCAAGTGTTGAAAGGAAGCATTTAACATGACGCAAGATATTCCCTCGTCTGCTGAATCAGGTGAGAGGTTTCGGTCATCACCCGTTCTCCTTGCTGTCTTGTAGCAATTGTCTGAAAACAATCACTAATTCCGAGCTGACGACAAACTTGGTTGGGAGCAAATTCCTCATCCACTACCAATTTTCGTAGCTCACAAGACTGACACTTATGAGATCCTCGATAGTGTGACGTGTGGTCACTTGGTTTACTCATTGAAAATTATGACGAGAAAAGTTTTAAATTTCAATTACGTGTGCAATTACGTCACTTTCTAAGCAGTTGCGAAAATCTCAAGTGGTTCGTAATGGCAGTCAGTCACACTGTCATCTTAACGTCAAAAGTGGCACTTCCTCCAGTCACAAGTGACGCTAGAACTTTATGTAGGCAAGGTGGCGGTGATTTACGATCGTCTGGCGAGACGACGCGTTCCCACACAGGCCCGCCTCTTGCCGAAAAGGGTGGAGGCTATTATTAGCAGACGGTGACGACGTGCCACCGCAAGCACCAAAAAAGGAGGAAGCGGTGCAGTTCATCCGAAGAAAGGGACTCCCCTTTTTCGATCCTCTGTGTTGAATGATGATTTCCTATCGTGCCTTTCATGAATAGAGCATTTTTCAGTTGGGTTTTCAAGGAGCATGGATGAGTTATTACGACTATCCGATCATCCCATAAGTCCTGTCCGAATTTTGCCCTTTTTAAATTGTACGAAATTCAAGGAGTGTTTATTGCTGGGGCTAAACATTATTTGTATTGTTCACGGTAAAATACAATTGAAATTAGCTCGATTGAAACCTTACTACACCGTGAATGTACTCAAGAACCATTTGAGGTACTTGATGCATTTCTAAGTTCTTCGAATCAAAACCAAGTGAGTGTTGCAACAATAAGCTAGTTGGTTAGATGCGTTCCTTGCTATAGGCTTTGAGTTGTGTCCTAGGATTGAACTTTCTTGCCTATTTGAAGGTTCAGTCACTAAAGGCTGATTTTTTTGGAATTTCAATAAAACTGTCAAGTTTAAACGTGTGGTATCACTTACCAGGGTGTTTACCGACTTTCCCATCATTGGATATCGTGCTCGTCCATAAATGACTGTTTTCTACCAATGCATTTAGCGGTCTAAGGAATGAAGACGCGACTTTGAAGAAGACGCTTCTCTCTCGCATGAAGATCAGGATGTTTCAGTGTCAATTAGACAACGACGTCCTACCCTAGGAATCAACTCCTATGGGTCGTTAGGTGGGTTAATTTTTCACGATCGCAATCTGGGATTGAGCAAGCTTTCACCAGGGGATGGATGCCAAAAGCAATGCGGCGGCCTGATCAGTAGGATCTTCATCGAAGTGGTCTCTCCTTAACGTTATTGAGGAACACAATCGAAGCTGGTCAGGAGCAGTTTCTGCTGGCGAAAAGCAGAAGGTTAAATTTTGATTATTTACCACCCTGGGTCTGAAAGCCATCTTTAGTACCCTGGATCAAGTTCAAATCTCAAATGGAAAGCGAAAAAACTTGGTAAACCATCCACAATTCCGCCTGAATTCTTATCTTCGACGATGAAGGAAAGGGGGAAGACGACTGGCAAGGAAAAGAGGACTAAGCAAAACACTGAGTCCCCTTCTCTTGAATCCAGATTCGAAGGACGTTTTCGGACATTGAACAGACTGTCTAGAAATAAGCTTTTTCGAGAACGATTTAAGTTTCTCGAAATTTTGCGAATTAGCCGATTGAAGCTAGTAGGTCGTTGTTCTCTCTTGATTGGATTAAATCATTGTCGTGCTGGATATTTTTTGGAGCTCTATGAACTAGAGTCAGATAAACTCTTACTCGGACTTGAATCAGTGTCAATTCATTTGTTACGAGGTTAATTAAGTATAGCCTATTTGGTGCCAAAGACATTGGGACAGCCTGACTGACAGAATCTTTGTCGAAGTGGTCAGTAATAGAGACGAGGAGCAATCTCTTCTACTGCATGACTAAAAATTGGACGCTTCGCCAATATGAGTCTCAGTCCAAAGCCGATGAGGCTCAAACCTCAGAAGTTTTCAGAGGGTACGACGCTAACCGCATATCACCTTTGTAGTCAAACAACAGTAACAGGAGTTTACTATTTCGTCGATTGTGAAGCGACACAAAGGGCAACAACTTCCATGCTGGGGTCCTGTAGTTTCATAATGACGACAGTAGAAAAGACCACACAAAACGTCCTTAGATGGGAATTTCGATGGAAGGTACTTTGGTCTCATCATACGAGATTAATCTCAGCCAGTAATCTTGCTTTTAGCAGAATGGAAGGGTTTTCCAATGAATCGCCAATTTCACGAATGACCTAGAAGATACGAGCGAGGTAGAAAAAGAAAGAGAATGGGAAACGAACAAAGAAGGAGGGAAGGAGGAATATGAGAAGTAAAAGAGGAAGAAAAACACTCTCAAGAATCTCTGTTCAAGGACCTTCATCAGTCATTGAACAGAGCATTGACCTGACTGTCGAGAAATAAGCTGAAGCAACTCAATTTCCAAACTTTTGACTCCACCCTCGTAGATCCAACACCTGTCTAGATTGAGTCCTTGTCATATTTGAGGAGGACAGAAGGTTCATCGAATAAATCTCGTCCCAGATGGTTAATTAAGTCACGCCCATTTGTGTTACATTGGGAGGTGACGCAAAATGACAGGGCGTTGCTGGGTAGCACTTAGCACACGTCTTTCTCCCCAGGAATCTCAGTGTAAAAGGGGAAAAATTACATTTGTCATGTTTCTTAATCAAATGAAGGTCTTGGTTGGTGGGATTGAATGCTTTGAATGCTCTAAACGTACACTCAGCCGGAGGTCCGACATAAAGCAAATGACGATGATTCGTCGTCAAAGAAATCGACACTTTTCCACTGCTCCAGGGACAGACCAATTCTGGTGAAGGTTTGAGAACAGAGGTTTTCAACTTGCAGCTCTTCCGTGGTGGAATCCATATTTTGGAACTCCCTACGAAGAATTGTTTTTGTGGAAACTGAGTGAGGAGATCTGCAGTGATTTTAGGAGCCGTGGTCTTGGAACGATCCCCTCTAACAGTTCCATTTCAAATTATTTTCTTGAGAAAATAATGTTAAACGAAATCAACATAAAAGGAGGACATTTTTCGGAGCCAGATTGTGACGGCACAACGTTTTATTTTGCTTATTTTTTCTACTGTGCCATCGAAATAGGTGGGTCTGTTGAGAATTTCTCTAAGTTGGGTTGTACTAGCAACGTGAATGAGTGAGATGCATTCAGTCCCAGATTGCGATCCAGGGTTACTGGAGACCATCTAAAACATTTCGATGCTTGTTCTGGAGGACGTTTTCGGAGCCGAGTAGTTGAGACGTTGTTTCTTTTCTTCATTCAGAAGTTGGGTGGTTTCTTTGAGTACTTCTTTGAGTTTTAGAAAAACAAGGCGTTGGGTGGAGCTAAGTTGCGACTTAAGTCGCACAGCGGGTGAGTGAGAAATTCGCGTCTAAGAGCATCTTGGAGTCGCTCCCTTTCCGTTTTATTTTTAATCAAGGCGTTGGGCTGTGTACTCCCTGAACTTCACTTAATTACAAGGTAAACTACGATCAGTGTTAAATCTAGAGTAGGACGTCGCTCTCTGATTGACACTCGACCCCTCCGCCAGAGAGAATCGTCTTCTTCAAAGTGTCCTTTCTTTATTCTAGGGATTGCTGAAGACACTTGTAGATCGCACGATTTCTTTTAAACTTTTCTCCAAGGCCTTGACGTCGGTGGGCTCCTTTTGAATCCAGTTTTCCGTAAAGTCGACATTTATGATGGAAAAAAGTCGATTTTATTTTAGGAGAGTAGGAAATGACACTGCTGGTAATTAAAATTGATTTGTCCGTCATCCTCATAAAAGATGTTTACTTCTTTTCAAGTAAAGCATTTACAGCATCAAGGCTTCGAGGGTTCTTTTGCAAATTTGTGTCTCCTCTACTAGTAATAGGGCGTTGCTTGAAAGCAGTTTATCCTCTAGAAATCTCGGTGCTAGAGATAAAAAGTTACATTTGTTGTTTCGTAGTCAATAAGACTCAAATCACGATTTTGTGGTTGATAGGACGGTAAATGGCCAGACGCACCGACTCAGCTTCAGTGAAGAAGCTCTTTTATCGTGTATTTTCCTACTGGCATGTCCAGCTGCGAAGGTGAATCAACATGTTTTAAAGAATAATTTTATTTTCGTACAAAAAACGTGATTGCCGTTCTGGCAAAGTGCACTTCCTAAGTCCCTAATGTTCCCCGGTTCTAAGACTGCCTGCGAAATTCTGGGGCACGGTTTTTTATTCTCCTTATTCTGTGTCATCGTCAGAATCAGCGTTGCATTCAAAGGGTGAATGAAATTAATGGAATTGCCATTCAGGTCGTTGCAATGTCGTCGTGATGAAACCCGGGGTACCTCATTGGCCTCGTTTAAACCTCAGCTTAGTTAAATCGCGTTACGACTCTTCGACTGAAAAGATAATCTACTCTCAGTATCACACCCTCTTGAGAGGATTTTAACCTAATTAGCTGCCTTTAAAACGACTCATGCTGGTGAATAATCTAGGTTTGATCTCCGGTGTTATTGTTTTGCCGGTGGAAATCACTCCTCAACAGCTTCCACTTTGTTCATTAATGTTAGGTAGAGAGAGAGATATCTCTTCGATAAAGATTCGGGTGATAAACCAGCCGCAGTGCTTCCAGCATTCATTGTGTTGAAAACTTTCTCTGTCCTAGATTACGATCCTGAAAAATGGCCTCTTTGCCGAATCACAGAAGGAAATCTCTAGGGGTTGGACGCAGCTCCTATCTGACTTACAGTTATATGAGTAGCTTTGAGGTCTTCCCATAAATTATGTCAAATGGCTGGGATCAAAGGTCAGACAGAACTTATGAAATGACTGGATTATCCCATGGCGAACCCCAGATATGCCTAAAAAATGTGATTCTTTTGTGATAAGTAGGTTTGTAAGAAGGCGATGAAGAAGAACTTCATTATTCTCAAGTGCACTGAGAGCACTTAAGATTCCCACCCCTATTGAAGCCCTAGGAGTGCTGCCAACGTCAATCCTTCCTTTCTTTTTGTTTTACAGAAAGATTTGACCATCACTGTCCGTGGATCGGGAATTGCGTTGGCAAGCGAAACTACCGCTACTTTGTCCTTTTTCTCCTCTTCTCCTCCCTCTACTGTCTCTACGTGTTTGCTTTTTCCGTCACAAATATTGCCCTTCGTGAGTACAACCTACTTATATTTTGAAATAAGTAGCATATCCCATCTCCCCTCACTTCGTTTGGTTAATCTTTTTGCAGTGTATAGAAATTCTTCCAGCCTCACGGAGACCCTGAAGAAATCACCTCCATCATATCCTTTTGATTTTCGGATTTTTAAAATTATTATTTATTTGTGAATATTTTGTGGTTGCATTGTTATTGACGCCTTAACTCGAGTTATGTTCTACATTCATCCTGATAATCTTCACACTGGTCCTGGCGTTGGCCCTGTTCGGGCTCTTCATCTACCACCTTACTCTTTCATATCGTGAATTCTCCACTCACGAAGATGTAAGTTGGCTTTTTTCCGCGACTGATTATCTCCTTTAGAGTCGGATTGGCAGACTTATAAGAGAAATAAGATAAGCTGGTAAAAATCGATTCAGAAATTACCTGCTGAAACTTTTGCGCATTTCAAAAGGCAGATTTTCAACCCTAAAAATGGTGTTTAATTAGTTGGAAAAGGACTGCGTTTATGGCGCGTAACCGTAGGAAATTGCTTTTCACCGCTGTGCTGTTTTTAGCTAATAATAATTGCAATTTAGACTGTTTTATCGTAATTAAATGTCAAATATGCAGCGTTGTGTATTTTAGCCTAAAATGCGCCAGGTGGTAAAAATCAATGGTACACTAGCTTGTCGAATTGCCTTCAGTAAAGTTTATTGATTTCTCCGATCGATATGTTTAGGACAATCTTAGCAATCCAAATGAACTACTGTAGTAGGTAACATATTGCAAGTGCTTTTTAAGGAGCACAATCACATCGCATCGGAGGTACGTTTCAAAAATTTGAAACGAAAAAGGAAATTTTTTACAGTTGACCTAAAGTGTTTTGCTTAAAATTCGTAAGCATTAGTGTATTCGCAGTTTTAGCGCTCGAAATTACTACGGATTTCAACCGTGCTACAGGTGGCTTAGTGCCCAAATAAGATAGCGGTATGGACTTTTAGGCTATAAAATCGAAAAAATCGATGCCTAAATTCGTAACTTATGAAATTTTATTGATTCGCATAATCGAGATTTACTTGAGATTTTTATTCTTGGAACTTAAAAACGAAACAATTGAAAGTATCCTCAAAAATGCATTTTAGAGGAATCAGGGATTTTAAGAGTCTTCTAACTAATGTTCTTGATTACATGTGATTTTTAAACTTACACCATAGTCGTGCTAATGCTTCACTAAGTTTTTATCACACGTTTGTTATACTTTAACAGGAATATCTAAATGGTTTAACGCCTTCTTTGCAGATAAGGAGATTTCCAAAGCAGCTGCACCAAATGGGTGCAGTGAATCCCTTTTCCAGAGGCAATGGATTTGCCAACCTCGCTCGGGTATTTTGTGGTCCTTTGCCGCCCAGGTGAGCTTTTAAATGTTCTTTAAAATCTCGAATCTGATTGGCTAAATCCCTCTGAACGGAATTAACCAATAGAATGGGTCTAGATCAAAAACCTCGCCACTTATTGGCTCTGCATTCTCATTGCTCCAATAGCTAAAGACTTGGACAAATTCTCACATTTCATTGGCTACTTTTGACTTCCGTCGTCTTTTTCCGCAGTTCTCTTCGAGCATGGCGTCTGGTGGATCCCGAAGTGATGTGCGCACTCCCTCCATTCTCCGAGGACGTTCGAATGCCCTACGCACGCCATCACAGCAGCGAGGGGAACCGCAGTGTTCCTGATGCTCGGCCGTCATTGTCCGGACAACAGCCCAAACAATCTGTGACTAACCGACCTCTTGAGTTGTCGCCTTCCTCCCTTGTTGATGGTGATCAACAAAGAGTAAGGCGGGTTTAAGATAGGAAGAGAGAATATGTTGGCTTTGCGAAGTCCTGTCACCTAGTCTGGCTAGTTTGACATTTAAACAGTATCACACAGTTTTCGAGGCGGCAAAGGTAGACGGTATAAACATAGCGTCTGAAGCGTGTGTAGTCAGAGATTCGGTCGATAGTCGGCTGTCCGGCGTGCCCTAAGAAATCGCCAACTCGGAAGGGTATAGTGAGTGCCTCGAATATGATGCAGTTCATCCCTGTTTCCTTCACGCCTCACCCCTCGGATCTTTATCCGTGTAGGAGGGGTTTCACTTTCACTGCGATACTCTCTCGGATTCTGCGATTGCCGGTGACGGGGATCCGACCGATGTAATTAAAGCCTGCTCCTTAAAGGCAAAGCGCCTTTGTAGGGACATTTGTTAAGTCGACTCGGTAGGTGCTTTGTTTGTAAGCTAGAGGACTTGTCGAATTTTCCCAAGGTAGTTGTCAACTTGGTAGGATGCAGTGGCATACCGGCGTTGCAGTTTTCCTCGTTTCTTTCATACATCAACACGTAAGAGGATAGTGAGAAGACCACTTTCTCGGTTGAGGGGTGTCATTGTTGGAGAAGGCGTCTTGCTAACTGAGACTTAAAGAGTTATCTGCTTGTACTTTTGTGTGGAATCAATGAGAATCAAGTTCTCTAGTGGCAGTTTCAATATTGTATTTTTTGGAGTAACGATAAGGCGTTACTGAGGTTCTCTATGAGACCAGTCAATTGCCCCAGGTTTGATAGGTAGCCCGTTACGAGTATGAGAAAGGAAGACATCCGTATAACAGTGTCTCTAAGGCATGTTTGCGTTTGAGGAACGCACTAAAGTGCTTTTGTGTGGTATGAGAACACAGGACCAGACTCAGGCTTCTATTAGCGACCGGGTGAGTGCAGTAAACTAGGTTTGAGCCGGCTTGTGTGATCCTGAGAAGGCGATAGTTACTGACCTGTCAGTGATGAGAATTAGGGGCATAGTCAGGCCAACACAATGTCATCTAATTTGGACACTTTGAGTCCGTGTGGACATCTTTTTTCTGTTTTTTCTTTTAGACGGACTGGCACACTCAACCCGGAGGTTACCCTAGAGAGATTCAATCAGGCCCGCGAACTACCAATGGTGAGTATCAGTTGTATGAAGCCTTTTGTCCCAATGAGTCGCCAGAAACAGGAGATAATGACGTACAAATCATTTGTATGCGTAATGGAGATTTCTTCGGTCTATAATCAGGGTTTTTGGTTTAGAATGATTGACACAGAATTCGTGAAACATCAGGAAATTGATGCCCATTCAAGGGTTGGACAAAATAACGGGAACACGCAAGATTTTGGCACCATATTCATTTAACATGCTTTAAACAACTAAAATATGACATATTTTAGTATTTCTTGTTTATCATTTCTGTTGTTTGATGCTTTTTTAAAAGCTGCGTTCTACTGATATTAAAAAATGGTTATAACCACGTAAAAATGTCAGACCTCTGGGACTTCCAAAGAAGCCAAATTATCGGTTCTCCTCTTATAGTGGCTGCCGTTTTTAGAATAGGAGGAAAAACAACTTTAAATGGAATTGTCAGAGAGGATCGGAGGACCACGGCTCCTGAAATCACTGCAGACCTCCTCAATGAACTCACAAAATAAAACCTAGTTTCCACAAGAACTACTCCTCGTTAGGAGCTCCACATGCGGAGAGCCTCTGCTCTCAAAAAGACGACAAATGTTTCAAAACGCCAGGGGCGGTGGAGTAGAAACCCCCAGAATTGGTCACTCGAGTAGTGGGAAATGTGATTTTCTTTGGCAAATTATCGTCTAGCACTTTATTTCCGACCTCTGGTTGACTAAAAGTTTAGAGACAACTCTAGTATAACCAGCCGGTGGCTTTAGTGAGTAGCATTAACACCTGCTTCCGGTGTGCACCTTTATCCAATAATACTCTCTACTAACTTCATTTAAGTAGTTATGATTTTATTGAACTTCCCACAGGCTCTGTGCCAAAGCAGGGACGGCGTCATTTCGTTGAACTGGACGAGCACGGAGATCGATTGCCCACGGCGGGTTTTAGCGGACGAACCGTCGTGTCGGTTACCCCCACCTCCCCCACCCCGAACCAATCCAATGGATGAAGGCGCATCAAAGCAATGTCCCCTTGAGCAGTGCTACTATTTTTAGACTCCCATGTGCGCATACTACCAAATTTACCCAGCTGTTTTTTTTGTCTGACTTCGTTCGTTGGCTTTCATTTTGTACTGTATTATAAAGAGAGTTGACCCACTTTTTAATGGCTTTTTGATTTTTTTGTCCCGGATGAGAAAGGTGGGTTTTAAATGAAACCGGATCGGAGAGTAAGATGGGATTAACTAGCCGAGTTTTTTATTGGGATAACAAGTGGCCAACCAGTATTTTATTGGCTACAAGTTAGTGTCAAAATAGTCGATGTGATTGCGCTCACACAGCGGGCTTATTCAAGAGGTCACGGAAAGAAGTGCTATAGAGGCTTTGGTTGAAATTTGTGCCCACTCTCTTCGGTTCCCTTCGACTCTTCACTTCCTCCCCTTTTTCGAATGCCTTTACCAGCTCCTATTTATAGTTCCGTATTCTTTTCGCCAATACTGAGACTTATTTCCTGTGCATCGAGTAACGGCGTCTATATTTGTCTTTACTCCACGAAGTCTATATCATGTGAATGAATATATACAAGTTGGTCGAAATAAACTTTAAAGAATAATATACATTTTCTAATTTATGTCAAAGGTGTTCTTGCACAAGATGTTTCGTGCCGTGTAATTATTAACCATTTGCCTATTTCCAAATAGAATGGATGACTGGGAACCACCGATGTGATGAATCAAGCTTAAGTGTCTTTGCCTCCCCTAAAGACTCTGACGAACTACTAAACACTACGATATTTCTGTGTCGTCGTATTGCAGAGCATTTGATTATTTTAGCGCAGCACATTTCATCAAATTCAATCATTCAGTCCAAGTCAAATGAATGCGTGGAATTGAGACCAACTTTAGCGAAGGTGTGGACAACTAGGTTAGTGAATACTAGGCTATAAGAATCAGGACTCTATTTCATATCACGCTAAATCCAAATGTCCCTCCACGGTTTTGTTTGCCTCCATTGATCTCCCCAGATCTTAACCGGTCAGTGAAATTCCTGCTGTCTTTGAAATGGATACTGTTCGACCCCGAGTCACATATTGCCAGTTAGGAGATAACAGAATGAGAGGAGGAACTTATCAACTCAGCTGACTTCAGCCTGTTTTCGGGGCTCTCATTAAGGTCATAGCAGATGTTGAAGGCAGCTGCCATTTGGAACAGTGTTCTTTTGTGGGTAAAAGTTTAATATTCGTGCGTATCGAATCTAATCTAATCTAAATCTATTAAATTTCCACCACACAAGCCACGATTCTTCAAGAGGCGACTGTTACATTCATCCAGACAGGATCGTTTTACCAATTCCATTATTATATTTATTGTATTATCCAGTAATTAGGAAATTCTATCGCTAGAATGTGAAGCAGAAAGGCAGAAAGGCAGAAACCGGGTAAATTCGTAAGGAAAGGGACTTCCCTTCGCTTCGATAAAGGCTCGTTCCTTGAACAAGACTTATTCCCAATACGCAGACCACATCCGAGCATGAATTTGAGACTATCGTATGGATGTAATTTAGCAACATATATACAGAACATCTAATTGTGCTTTCGCAGCCGATTTCCCTCAAAAAACAATGGAACTACTTTCGATCGAATTCAGATGCCTGTGTGGAATCTAGGACCACTGTAATTAACCCCTTGATAAGAAGGGCAGCAAATTATAAGCTGTCGACGAGATAGATCACCACCATGCTTCAAAATTCCAGCTAAGAGATGACAGAATTAGGGCATAATTTCTCTAGGAGACCCTTTCCACCAAGCAACTCGCTAAATCAGCTGACTTTAGTCTGGCTCCGGGGCTCTCAATGAGAATATAATAGACGTCAATGGCAGCGGAAGAGGTGTAATTTCCATAAAATCCCTGCAAAACAGCACTTTCGTTTTTCTATGAGGCTTTCACATTCAAACAGAAGGTAGATTTACTGATTACAAAAATATACTTATTATACAAAATGTATATTATATAAATATTGTTTATATTGTTTCATCATCCATCAGAATCCCAAGCTCATCGACTCGCATTCACCAGCTCTCACTGGTAATTTCAAAAGCACTTCTTAATATATCCATTCACGCACTTATCCACTTCTTGAAAGGACACTCTAGTAAACTAAGTAGACCTCTTAACACACAGGAACGGAGCGAATACCAGATGAAGGTTTATTTATTTATTTATTCCATTGAAGAGATCCCATTTTGCAATTGTGAGACTCCTTTTCTGTGTATCATGTAAACTCACCCACATTTCTTTGTTTCACAAAAGTCATATTTCAGTTATCAGTAGAGGCAGTGTAAGAAAGCAAACATTAGTGAATGAAAGATTTTCTTCAGTTATGCCAAAGCATTAACCATTCTTCCACCTTTCCATAGGATAAGAACGTATGACTGAGAACCACCGACTTATTTATGGAAGAGAGCAGCTTAACAACTCAGGACAAATCAAGCTTATAGATTTCTACTGCTCCTAGACACTGTAAAGTCGAATTAGCAGCAACAAAACGGTAGAAGATTCGATATCGCTCTCACGGCTAAAATTCAGAAGTGCGCCACTGCACTTAAGTCATACAAACAAGGGCATTAGTGGGATTCGGCCCTGTGTAACACACAACACTAAAACCACGAGTGGTAGTGGTGAGTCGGACTCTCCAGTGTCTGTCCCAAGTGGATCTCCTCAGATCCCAACAGGTCAGTACAATTTGGCATGATTGGGTGACTGCTCACGCGGGTGCTACACAATCACAGTCAAAGGATGACAGAATAAAAGCGGCATTTTCGGAGGAGGAGGAGGAGTAGCAAAGTATCAAGTCAGCTGAATTCAGTTTGTTTCAGGGTGCTTATTGAGACTAATAGATGCTAACAGCCGGCTGGCGTTATTTGGAGCAAAGTCCTTATGCTTAAAAGGTTTTATTTCCATATCTGTGAAACTTATTTTAGATATTTTTAACTAACAATTATTCCTCTTTTTTGGATGAGACTGAAAAGTTACCCAATAAAGATCGTCTTACGGATTTAAAAATACTATTTATTTTGTAATCCAATTATTAGAGCAGGAACTTGGCAAATTCGGGCTGGAAGGGATATTCCGTCTCCTCTTCCACCACGACCACCTCATCACCGCCCTCGGCGTCCCTCTTCACTGGTGCCACGAGGAACCCTCGACGACTCTCGTAGGAGAAACAGCCGTTCTCATTGCACTTCGCGGTGCACCAGTTTCTACACCAGGTCTCCTGCAGGTTGGTGGTCTCTGTCACCGTCCTTTTTGCAGCAGCAGCAGTTGGAGGAACGATCGTCGGTAGTCGGTTCAGTCACTTCGGTGTTGAAGTCAGTCAGTGGCAAAGTCACTGAACTCGGTAGTCATGTCATCAGTAGTAGTGTTGATGATGAGTGAGGAAGCGCTGATACACGCGACGGTGACAAAGAGGGTGAGAACAAGGAGAGTGAAGGAGTGGACTGGAGATTTCGCGTTGGTGGTTTAACTACCCGCTTTTATGGACACCGAGTCACCAGCACCGCTCAGCACCGCACTACACTCGGCAATTTCACAGTCTATCTAGTTATGGGCTTTTTGAGCTCTGGAATTTAAAAACGGAATGAATGCTGGGTGTTCAAAAAATTAGCATTCATCTTGGAAAGGGAACACTCACACGATTAAAACAAATAAACACGATAAACACTTTAAATTAACTAATCGCCTCCAATAGCGTCTATTTTGGCCTCTGAGTGGGCATTTTTCCACATTAGAAGTCTTCAAAATAGGCCAAGTTATTTTTCCTTTTTTGTTTTTATTTTTACACTGACACTGAAGTGATTAATGTCCTTCTAACAGGTCTCCCCACCGGTTCTGTTAGAAGAAGGAAATTAAAATTTATTTCTTTAAACCAGTGTTTAAATTCAAGTACCCAATAATCACTCAATGCTTTACGAACTCAAGACGGGAAACACAGCAGCCGAGGCAGAAAGAAGCACTCGTCCAGGTGAGGGATGAGGGATACGAGTGTGTGAATGAAGTAATGTGTGCGTAATTCAGAAGTGGAGATGAAGGTCGAGCCGGACACTGTCCAGTTGAGTTTGATGATAAACCGTTGCTTGAGTCAGTCCCTAAAGAAAATACATCTATATCAGCTGGTTTCAAAACCAAACAACTCTTCATCGTTACCTTCAGGAACTTGGAAAATTTCCTCAACACTTTTTCAAATGGATGTGTCATGAATGGGCTTCTAAAAATAACCAGCATCTCTTCTTCTCTCCATTCTCACAGCCAACGACGTGTTTTGCCTTGTCAGGTGGATGGATTTGTGACTGGCGAATGGCGACACGTCGTTAAGAGTAGCGGCTTAGGGATGATGAAAGGCCCAGCGGCGCAGCCACCAAGAAGGCGACTTCGTTTGAAACAGGTTCTTCTTCTTCTTTGATCAGTCTAGTGGGATCGCCAAAGAATAACCCAATTTGCACTGTTGCCACCCAATTACTACTCAGATCTAATGTCGACAATTAGGGCGACTCCCACATGGCGAGAATCGCGTCACAAAAGATCGAAAAAGAACCTGGTAGTAAAAGAAGCGGTTTTAACGCCACCGCAAAATCTGTTAAATTAAGAACAGCGAGTTAAGATGTGGCGAATCCTGCGGAGGAGACTTTTGTATTTTGTAGCAAAAGTGGCTCCGACAGGCATATTTAATTTCCCTTGATGAGCGGCCTTGATGATGTGGGGCACTCCAGTTACTGTCATGCATATGGCTGCCTAGTATTGGCTGTCTCCCGAGAAGGCAACACAATTTAACTCAAGTTCCTCCAGCAAATTATCTGCATGTTTTTCGTCAAAATTAACGGGTAGTGATCTTATAAAATGCTTTCTCTAAATCAGAACGGTGTGGGGTCACACTGAGCAGTGTCATTTTGGTAGCCACCTTGGCATTCATCATTGTCCCACAAGTAACATCATCCCCCGAACATGAAGACTCTCCCATTCCTGTTCTCGTCACTATATCTGCTATTAAGTAAGGATGGTTTTACAGTTTGAGGCATGAAGCCTTCCATGTGGATATTTTCAGAGCATCTGAACACCAACTATGCAGTACCTTAAAGATGTTGTATTGCTGTGGTCCTAAATGAACACAGCTAAAGGTGTTGATTGAGGTATTTTACACACCTAAAAATAGGCAATATACTTGTAATCACAGGCCTTATCAATGACATATGGTAGCATTTGACAAAAATGAATGCAATTTTAACCAACTGAATATGAAATAATCTTCATCAAACGTACTGTCAGGCTTTCGATTGTTAGGCCTGATATTTGGTGGAATGCATATAGATTCACGCCTGCTAAGTCGATATGATAAACCAGGTGACATCACCTCCATCTCCCAATCAGCGTGCCGATCGATAGCCACAGATACAGGGGATTTTTCGGGTGGTCACATCACCCGATGGTGCTTGCATATGCACTGTAACGGAGCATTGACAGATAAATATGAGCTCCAAGTGGCTTACAGAATTTAAATATGAAAATTAACCAATACCTCTAACGTTTTCTTTAACGAAACTGGGAAAACTAGTGTGGAACAGTTCTTCACTAAATCGAGGTTTAGTGAATTTCCCATGAATTTCTCGTAAAAATCTCCTTCATTTTTACACTCGCCATTAAAATTCGAGGAGTCTCAAACGGGTCAGAGCAGGCATTCATTTCAAAGTCGAAGATGATAATGATTTAACACGTAATTTCAATAAATAAATCTCGACACGCAAGTTCTATTTTGGACGTAGTTGCCGCATAGTGATGAGAACTCCTGAATGAAGCAGTTGTTGATGGGAGAAAGATGGTGAACCAGAGGCAAAAACGTTTCAAATCAGGAGCCTGCAGTCTGAGTGTGGCCATGGTGGCATGAGATAGGCAATGAGTAGCTGATAAACAACTATCCTTCCCAAATTGGGTCTTTCGTGATAAGAATCTACTCTTTTTTACTGAAGCACTGGTGCATTTCACCTACTCTCTATTCAACCATAATTGCACAGTCTCATGCCTTTGCTGAATTACAACTATGTCCATTATATTCTATATGACATATTATTTCCATGTTTTTGAATACATCTAATGCATGCCTCTGGTAAACATTTTAGGAATTATGCGATAGTTAGGATAAAAATAACAAGTTCATTTTACTTAATTATGAAAAAATGGATTCTAATAAATTTTAATTGTCATAATTTGTGACACTATTGCTATTCATTTGATAATTGACCCGTAAAATCAAAAATTCGCGATCAAAAGATTTTCGAAATGCAAATTTAAATAAGCACTCTACTGTATGCTTTCCCACGGAACACTCTAAATCATCCGATTCGGTTGATGTTAAAGTTCCTGTTCGAAAACGTACCCCACTCACGCCGCCCCCACAACCAAGCATTAGAAGCAATAATCCTGTTCACTTGAAAAACGATTGTCCAAAGCGATCAAGATGCTCAGATACGTGCTCCTCCAAATTCTGTACTTCGCTTTCATCAGTGCAAACAAATCATACATTGAGTCCTTGTTTTAAAGAATACCATACCTGAATGAAACCGATGTATGTCATTCTGATGAATCGAAGATTCTGTTGAATGCAACATTGACGAAGCCAATGGCTTGACGACGGATGCAGCATTCGCGATGGATTTCGACGCACAAGTCCACCGGAAGACTTGATTTTAATGAAGAGGCAGGGTACATGGTTGACAAGCCAATCAGACACTTCTACCTGGGATGTGACTTCTGCGATTTCGCCGAACAATATGACGGCTTCCCTGAAGGCGGATAAACACAGCAAGCGTCCTCTCAAATGTTCAACCCTTCTTCCACATGCAGACAGCAATCAGGAGAATAGAAATGGCTGGAACCCCTATATCATTGAATATGCAAGTTTTTCTCTTTTGACACTGTGATTGTTTCTCTCTGTCTCATTATAAAGTGGAGGTTAATGAATGTCGCTGCTAACACCTCGATGCAAACCATCCATCTGCATGAATCGCAACGCCGATTGGTAGGCCGTTAACAACATGACAGACGAATGAGCTGCTTTCACGGCACACCAGATTTCCTCTTCGAAAAGGTACGGTTAAAGTGCTCCATAATTATCCTAGAAGCTTCGGAATTCTCTCTTTGTCAATTAAGGTGATATGAAGAAGAATGAAAGACTCCAACACCCGGTCTGAATCATCATTTTCGAGAGAAAAATGACTCGACTGCCAATAATACCGAGAGTCGATGAATTGTATCATTTGCCTAAAAGCAGGTGTTCTATGCTCATCACCAGATCACTGGCAGTGTTTCCACCAACGTTTTGCTGGAACCCTTAAAGATAACTACTTTGTTGAGTACACAAAGCCCACGTCTGAATAACCATTGAAAAGGAG
Source organism: Anomotaenia brevis (assembly GCA_030710315.1). Classification (NCBI taxonomy): domain Eukaryota; kingdom Metazoa; phylum Platyhelminthes; class Cestoda; order Cyclophyllidea; family Dilepididae; genus Anomotaenia; species Anomotaenia brevis. The sequence goes on from JAUOZQ010000111.1 coordinate 302,230, forward strand.
AATGACCTGTAGCATCGTGCTAATCTACTGAGCAGGTCGCCCTAGAACGACAGCGGAGTGCCTCGGAAATATGCAGAAAAATGTGCCCTCAATTGTGTCTCAAATAACACTGCCACTGTCATTAGCTAAATCTCAGATAAAAACCCCGAGAATGGACTGAAGTAAGCAGCTGATTTGACATGTTCCTTTGGGAGAGGGGTAACCTCAAAAAACTCTACTCTCATTTTCTGTCATCCATTAACTGGGATTATGTTGCACGGCGGAGATTAATGCCGATCTATGGTGACAGCGTCCACCCATACACGAATTTCACTGGCAGGTTTCTATCTGGGGAGATCGGATGAGGCCAACAAATTCGAGGTGCCGGTGGAGTCAGGGAACTTACTTCACTGCCGTTTTCGAATGTGGGGTGAGGTGTGTATACGGTGCAGAATGCTGTTGCTTCTACTCAGATTGTTGTTACCATCATCTTACAGTGGTTCTGAATTCACGCAGACCTTCAACTTCGACCTTGGTCCTTCTAGCACTTATTCCTCGGATTTCCAATGATATTTGCATTGGGAGCCTAATCCGATCTTCTGCAATTCTAGGAATTGGGCAAAGCGAATCATAGCGATATAAGGTGCTTTCTTCCATGATGCATTCAGTGTTTTCTAGCCATCTATTCTTCTCGTTTTCAACTCCCAAATGAAGGCAGAAGAATGCCTCACACTTTTCAAGCACAAAGCATACTTTGCATGAACATAGTAAACTAATATTTTGAGCAAAATTTGCAGACACTTCACGAATCGGAGTTGGAGAGTGATCAGTGGAAAAATTAGCATTTGGCAGTGGGCAATCATCTTTCTGGCCGCTTTCTCCTAAAAGGTAGAAACCAGTCACTTACAAAAACAGCCTACTTAGAGAAGATACTGGAAAATCCATATTGTAAATGGCGAATGTTTTAAAGAGACGGGATCATTTTAAGACAAAAATTCAAGAAACAGTCTATTATTATTGTCGATCTCCTAATTGAAGATATTTTCCTGCAAAGGAAGAAATCACTCAGGGAATATAACAATTTCCAATAAAGTTCATTGTCGGATTTGAAAATTGACCTATATATTGATTTGAGATTCAAAACTGCTCATTGTGCAATCCTGTGATTGGGCAAAGCTGTCGAATTGAATGAAAGGGCACTTAGAAAAGCACTGTGCTGTCGCTGTCAGTAGCAATTTAGGGGTGCACACAATACGCAAATTTACTTAGTCCTATTAAAACGCTTAACTAACAGGAACCCGATTAGGCGTCTGAAACAAACTTCTAAATCCCCAAAATGTGAAATGTTCACCAAAAAGTGCTCTAAAATTCCTCTTAAAGATCTTTTTCGTCATTAAATGGAACCAAAAGCTTCCTACTGTTTTCGTATCTCACCTCTTAAATTGAAACATATTTAAAGAGTGTTGTGATGTCTAATGGAGTTTAGCTCTACTTTACGTCTGAATGTATTTCACCTAGTTAAATTTTGTTTCATGCAACGAAATAGGTAAAATTAAGTTAATTAATATGCGGGTTACATGGAGGTATCCAGGAATCAAATAAGGGAAGCGCATAATTTTTAAAGGGCTCATTCATTCACTTTATGGAGATGAATATGTGAATCGTGCAACTTACATTTGAAGATGATTTCGAAACACAGAGGTGGAGATTGCACCCTCCACGAAGATAGAAATGGAACCAGACGACGTCCGGCTGCGTTTGCCGATATGCAGCGTCTTGAATCAGCCATCGAAGAAGCCCATCCCACTTCATCAGTTGAGTAGGAATTGAGTAGAACTGCTCATCGTCTCCTGCATTGTCTGAAATCCATCTCAAACCTCGACTCGTCATCCGCTCTTCTCTCCTATTCTCCAGTCAATTGTTCCACCGTGTTCGGGGTAGACAACTCGTGACTGGCGAAGAAGGCAAATGGAACTCTTATCGAAATGTTGAGCGTCGTAAACTGGGGTTGGGTCGTAGAGGAGACAGACCACTGCTACAGCCGAGAAGTGGATTTCAACTACCTAAGTGAGCAACAATTCATGCTCAATTCTACTGTAAACAGTGCAAGAGGTGTGCTGCGCTGATGTGCATACTGATTTCGAGGACGAAGGACACGAACGAAGTAACCACAGATCGCTTAGTCACAAGAGATTAGTGCCCTGTCAAGATAATTGGTGAACATAACAGCGTATGACGGTGTACAGACAACACCTAATTCATCCTCCGCTAGTTTGTTTCTCCTAATACAAGGATATACTCCCATCCTTCGTTTTATCCGAACTGGGGAAGCCTTTGGACGTTTGTTCAAATGATAATCACTTTCAAGTTATTCTACAAGTCTAACACCGATTTACAACTATAGCTCAAATTAAAATGGCGTCAAACGCCTATTTGGGAAGATCTACCTAAAGCTCAGAGGCTTTTTAGTACTTAAATTAACGCCTCTAAAATCCAT